>MAPW01000028.1:0-283491 GCA_001689995.1 Tilletia indica
TGAGTAAAAGACTACGATTCAATTTTGAAAATTTAAATGGGTAAAGAAGCGGATAGCATCACGATTCACGATTACAAAATGTCAACATCTGGTGAAAGACGGCGGACGCTATCCACCAGGAAGTTGCAGTAATTTTTGTTTTCGAGTACAATTCTTCCAGCTCCACATCAAACTAGCAGCCTGGGCCCTGGCTCGGGCAGGTCATGAGTCGCACCTCGTCCTCGTGATCTTGACCCTTGCCCCTTGGGAACCGCTTTCTCCTCTACCCTTTCCGCGTTTCTCACGCTTCCCTTCTGTCAGAGGGGCGCACAGGTATAAAAGAGAGCTCATTTCTTCACAGCCCCCATTCCGTATCAAAATTCAAAATCCAAAACACTCTCCTCCACAACAAGATTCCATCTCTGTTCCAATAGCTGAAACCACCACTACTACTACTACCAGCACCACCAGCATCCGCTCTGCACTGAAGCGTCCGGCCTCGGAGGCCCTGACATCGACTCCCACCACGGCTCCATCTCTCCGCACTGATGACTCCCTCCCCTCAATGCTCCCCTCGGAGACGGACTCCTCCTTCCCATCCGTTTTCAACTCGGGGCCAATCTCGGCGAACATGGTTCATTTCGGATCGGGAAAGAACGATTTCCACCTCCCCCCCTGGGCGGACGAGGGTACAGCCACCCGCAAAGCCCACGAAGTAGTTGCGCGCCAGACTGCCGAGCTGTTCGCTGCAAAGAAAAATATCGCCGGCCTCAATCGGTGAGTCCCTCCCTCCCTCCCTCTTCTTTCACTGACTCGCAATCCTTCTCTTTTTACATTTCGCAGCAAGATCGAGGACCAGACCGCGACTCATTCAGAGGTCATCAAGGCCAAGAACTTTGAAATCTCAACGCTGCGAGACACTCTGGCTAAGATCAGGTCTCTCGCCGAATAGCTCTCTTCCTTTTCTCTTTTTGTTCTGTCAGTCGTGTTCTGTTCGCCACCCCCCCCCCCCCCCTGGGCGAACGAGGATCCAGCCACCCGCAAAGCCCACGAAGCAGTCGCGCGCCAGACGGCCGAGCTATTTGCTGCCAAGAAGAATATCGCCGGGCTGTACCGGTAAGTCGTTCCCTCCCTCCCTCTCTCCCTTCTCTGACTCACAATCCTGATTCTTTCTCACACTTGACAGCAGGGATGAAAAGCAGGCCGCGGCCCATGCAAAGGTTCTCAGTCCAAAAAACTTGGAGATTTCGAAGCTGCGGGCCACTCTGGCTGGGATCAAGTCTTTCGCTGAAGAATGATCTCTCTCCTGATCTTTCTGTCCTTTGTCTCTCTTTCTCTGTTCTGTTGACTGTATGAGCTATGTACATGGTATTGCTATTTGCTATTGGCTGCAGGCACTCCGCACATTTTGCGGAGTGCTGTGCGGAGTAAAAGTGCGGAGGAAAACATGAAAATTTGCGGAGTACTCCGCAAAGACATGAAATGAGTTACTCCGCAAGCCAGCCCTATCATGCATGCATGTAATATTAATCATGGCATATGACTTTATGAGTAAAAGACTACGATTCAATTTTGAAAATTTAAATGGGTAAAGAAGCGGATAGCATCACGATTCACGATTACAAAATGTCAACATCTGGTGAAAGACGGCGGACGCTATCCACCAGGAAGTTGCAGTAATTTTTGTTTCGAGTACAATTCTTCCAGCTCCACATCAAACTAGCAGCCTGGGCCCTGGCTCGGGCAGGTCATGAGTCGCACCTCGTCCTCGTGATCTTGACCCTTGCCCCTTGGGAACCGCTTTCTCCTCTACCCTTTCCGCGTTTCTCACGCTTCCCTTCTGTCAGAGGGGCGCCACAGGTATAAAAGAGAGCTCATTTCTTCACAGCCCCCATTCCGTATCAAAATTCAAAATCCAAAACACTCTCCTCCACAACAAGATTCCATCTCTGTTCCAATAGCTGAAACCACCACTACTACTACTACCAGCACCACCAGCATCCGCTCTGCACTGAAGCGTCCGGCCTCGGAGGCCCTGACATCGACTCCCACCACGGCTCCATCTCTCCGCACTGATGACTCCCTCCCCTCAATGCTCCCCTCGGAGACGGACTCCTCCTTCCCATCCGTTTTCAACTCGGGGCCAATCTCGGCGAACATGGTTCATTTCGGATCGGGAAAGAACGATTTCCACCTCCCCCCCTGGGCGGACGAGGGTACAGCCACCCGCAAAGCCCACGAAGTAGTTGCGCGCCAGACTGCCGAGCTGTTCGCTGCAAAGAAAAATATCGCCGGCCTCAATCGGTGAGTCCCTCCCTCCCTCCCTCTTCTTTCACTGACTCGCAATCCTTCTCTTTTTACATTTCGCAGCAAGATCGAGGACCAGACCGCGACTCATTCAGAGGTCATCAAGGCCAAGAACTTTGAAATCTCAACGCTGCGAGACACTCTGGCTAAGATCAGGTCTCTCGCCGAATAGCTCTCTTCCTTTTCTCTTTTTGTTCTGTCAGTCGTGTTCTGTTCGCCACCCCCCCCCCCCCCCCTGGGCGAACGAGGATCCAGCCACCCGCAAAGCCCACGAAGCAGTCGCGCGCCAGACGGCCGAGCTATTTGCTGCCAAGAAGAATATCGCCGGGCTGTACCGGTAAGTCGTTCCCTCGTCCCTCCCTCTCTCCCTTCTCTGACTCACAATCCTGATTCTTTCTCACACTTGACAGCAGGGATGAAAAGCAGGCCGCGGCCCATGCAAAGGTTCTCAGTCCAAAAAACTTGGAGATTTCGAAGCTGCGGGCCACTCTGGCTGGGATCAAGTCTTTCGCTGAAGAATGATCTCTCTCCTGATCTTTCTGTCCTTTGTCTCTCTTTCTCTGTTCTGTTGACTGTATGAGCTATGTAGCATGGTATTGCTATTTGCTATTGGCTGCAGGCACTCCGCACATTTTGCGGAGTGCTGTGCGGAGTAAAAGTGCGGAGGAAAACATGAAAATTTGCGGAGTACTCCGCAAAGACATGAAATGAGTTACTCCGCAAGCCAGCCCTATCATGCATGCATGTAATATTAATCATGGCATATGACTTTATGAGTAAAAGACTACGATTCAATTTTGAAAATTTAAATGGGTAAAGAAGCGGATAGCATCACGATTCACGATTACAAAATGTCAACATCTGGTGAAAGACGGCGGACGCTATCCACCAGGAAGTTGCAGTAATTTTTGTTTCGAGTACAATTCTTCCAGCTCCACATCAAACTAGCAGCCTGGGCCCTGGCTCGGGCAGGTCATGAGTCGCACCTCGTCCTCGTGATCTTGACCCTTGCCCCTTGGGAACCGCTTTCTCCTCTACCCTTTCCGCGTTTCTCACGCTTCCCTTCTGTCAGAGGGGCGCCACAGGTATAAAAGAGAGCTCATTTCTTCACAGCCCCCATTCCGTATCAAAATTCAAAATCCAAAACACTCTCCTCCACAACAAGATTCCATCTCTGTTCCAATAGCTGAAACCACCACTACTACTACTACCAGCACCACCAGCATCCGCTCTGCACTGAAGCGTCCGGCCTCGGAGGCCCTGACATCGACTCCCACCACGGCTCCATCTCTCCGCACTGATGACTCCCTCCCCTCAATGATCCTCTCCGAGACAGAGCCCGTTCTCATTCGCCCGGATCGCGGGTGGCACCAATGATCAAACGGCTTGCGCTTTATCTTCCGTCTGATAATTCCTTCGTCACCGTCGCTTGACATTCGCTGATGTAGAAGCTGTTCCAGGCGCGTTTTCTTTAGACTTTTGTCGGCCGTCCGGCCTCGGAGGCCCTGACATCGACCCCCACCACGGCTCCATCTCTCCGCACTGGTGACTCCCTCCCCTCAATGCTCCCCTCGGAGACGGACTCCTCCTTCCCATCCGTTTCCAACTCGGGGCCAATCTCGGCGAACATGGTTCATTTCGGATCGGGAAAGAACGATTTCCACCTCCCCCCCTGGGCGGACGAGGATACAGCCACCCGCAAAGCCCACGAAGTAGTTGCGCGCCAGACTGCCGAGCTGTTCGCTGCAAAGAAAAATATCGCCGGCCTCAATCGGTGAGTCCCTCCCTCCCTCCCTCTTCTTTCACTGACTCGCAATCCTTCTCTTTTTACATTTCGCAGCAAGATCGAGGACCAGACCGCGACTCATTCAGAGGTCATCAAGGCCAAGAACTTTGAAATCTCAACGCTGCGAGACACTCTGGCTAAGATCAGGTCTCTCGCCGAATAGCTCTCTTCCTTTTCTCTTTTTGTTCTGTCAGTCGTGTTCTGTTCGCCACCCCCCCCCCCCCCCTGGGCGAACGAGGATCCAGCCACCCGCAAAGCCCACGAAGCAGTCGCGCGCCAGACGGCCGAGCTATTTGCTGCCAAGAAGAATATCGCCGGGCTGTACCGGTAAGTCGTTCCCTCGTCCCTCCCTCTCTCCCTTCTCTGACTCACAATCCTGATTCTTTCTCACACTTGACAGCAGGGATGAAAAGCAGGCCGCGGCCCATGCAAAGGTTCTCAGTCCAAAAAACTTGGAGATTTCGAAGCTGCGGGCCACTCTGGCTGGGATCAAGTCTTTCGCTGAAGAATGATCTCTCTCCTGATCTTTCTGTCCTTTGTCTCTCTTTCTCTGTTCTGTTGACTGTATGAGCTATGTAGCATGGTATTGCTATTTGCTATTGGCTGCAGGCACTCCGCACATTTTGCGGAGTGCTGTGCGGAGTAAAAGTGCGGAGGAAAACATGAAAATTTGCGGAGTACTCCGCAAAGACATGAAATGAGTTACTCCGCAAGCCAGCCCTATCATGCATGCATGTAATATTAATCATGGCATATGACTTTATGAGTAAAAGACTACGATTCAATTTTGAAAATTTAAATGGGTAAAGAAGCGGATAGCATCACGATTCACGATTACAAAATGTCAACATCTGGTGAAAGACGGCGGACGCTATCCACCAGGAAGTTGCAGTAATTTTTGTTTCGAGTACAATTCTTCCAGCTCCACATCAAACTAGCAGCCTGGGCCCTGGCTCGGGCAGGTCATGAGTCGCACCTCGTCCTCGTGATCTTGACCCTTGCCCCTTGGGAACCGCTTTCTCCTCTACCCTTTCCGCGTTTCTCACGCTTCCCTTCTGTCAGAGGGGCGCCACAGGTATAAAAGAGAGCTCATTTCTTCACAGCCCCCATTCCGTATCAAAATTCAAAATCCAAAACACTCTCCTCCACAACAAGATTCCATCTCTGTTCCAATAGCTGAAACCACCACTACTACTACTACCAGCACCACCAGCATCCGCTCTGCACTGAAGCGTCCGGCCTCGGAGGCCCTGACATCGACTCCCACCACGGCTCCATCTCTCCGCACTGATGACTCCCTCCCCTCAATGATCCTCTCCGAGACAGAGCCCGTTCTCATTCGCCCGGATCGCGGGTGGCACCAATGATCAAACGGCTTGCGCTTTATCTTCCGTCTGATAATTCCTTCGTCACCGTCGCTTGACATTCGCTGATGTAGAAGCTGTTCCAGGCGCGTTTTCTTTAGACTTTTGTCGGCCGTCCGGCCTCGGAGGCCCTGACATCGACCCCCACCACGGCTCCATCTCTCCGCACTGGTGACTCCCTCCCCTCAATGCTCCCCTCGGAGACGGACTCCTCCTTCCCATCCGTTTCCAACTCGGGGCCAATCTCGGCGAACATGGTTCATTTCGGATCGGGAAAGAACGATTTCCACCTCCCCCCCTGGGCGGACGAGGATACAGCCACCCGCAAAGCCCACGAAGTAGTTGCGCGCCAGACTGCCGAGCTGTTCGCTGCAAAGAAAAATATCGCCGGCCTCAATCGGTGAGTCCCTCCCTCCCTCCCTCTTCTTTCACTGACTCGCAATCCTTCTCTTTTTACATTTCGCAGCAAGATCGAGGACCAGACCGCGACTCATTCAGAGGTCATCAAGGCCAAGAACTTTGAAATCTCAACGCTGCGAGACACTCTGGCTAAGATCAGGTCTCTCGCCGAATAGCTCTCTTCCTTTTCTCTTTTTGTTCTGTCAGTCGTGTTCTGTTCGCCACCCCCCCCCCCCCCCTGGGCGAACGAGGATCCAGCCACCCGCAAAGCCCACGAAGCAGTCGCGCGCCAGACGGCCGAGCTATTTGCTGCCAAGAAGAATATCGCCGGGCTGTACCGGTAAGTCGTTCCCTCCCTCTCTCCCTTCTCTGACTCACAATCCTGATTCTTTCTCACACTTGACAGCAGGGATGAAAAGCAGGCCGCGGCCCATGCAAAGGTTCTCAGTCCAAAAAACTTGGAGATTTCGAAGCTGCGGGCCACTCTGGCTGGGATCAAGTCTTTCGCTGAAGAATGATCTCTCTCCTGATCTTTCTGTCCTTTGTCTCTCTTTCTCTGTTCTGTTGACTGTATGAGCTATGTAGCATGGTATTGCTATTTGCTATTGGCTGCAGGCACTCCGCACATTTTGCGGAGTGCTGTGCGGAGTAAAAGTGCGGAGGAAAACATGAAAATTTGCGGAGTACTCCGCAAAGACATGAAATGAGTTACTCCGCAAGCCAGCCCTATCATGCATGCATGTAATATTAATCATGGCATATGACTTTATGAGTAAAAGACTACGATTCAATTTTGAAAATTTAAATGGGTAAAGAAGCGGATAGCATCACGATTCACGATTACAAAATGTCAACATCTGGTGAAAGACGGCGGACGCTATCCACCAGGAAGTTGCAGTAATTTTTGTTTCGAGTACAATTCTTCCAGCTCCACATCAAACTAGCAGCCTGGGCCCTGGCTCGGGCAGGTCATGAGTCGCACCTCGTCCTCGTGATCTTGACCCTTGCCCCTTGGGAACCGCTTTCTCCTCTACCCTTTCCGCGTTTCTCACGCTTCCCTTCTGTCAGAGGGGCGCCACAGGTATAAAAGAGAGCTCATTTCTTCACAGCCCCCATTCCGTATCAAAATTCAAAATCCAAAACACTCTCCTCCACAACAAGATTCCATCTCTGTTCCAATAGCTGAAACCACCACTACTACTACTACCAGCACCACCAGCATCCGCTCTGCACTGAAGCGTCCGGCCTCGGAGGCCCTGACATCGACTCCCACCACGGCTCCATCTCTCCGCACTGATGACTCCCTCCCCTCAATGATCCTCTCCGAGACAGAGCCCGTTCTCATTCGCCCGGATCCGGGTGGCACCAATGATCAAACGGCTTGCGCTTTATCTTCCGTCTGATAATTCCTTCGTCACCGTCGCTTGACATTCGCTGATGTAGAAGCTGTTCCAGGCGCGTTTTCTTTAGACTTTTGTCGGCCGTCCGGCCTCGGAGGCCCTGACATCGACCCCCACCACGGCTCCATCTCTCCGCACTGGTGACTCCCTCCCCTCAATGCTCCCCTCGGAGACGGACTCCTCCTTCCCATCCGTTTCCAACTCGGGGCCAATCTCGGCGAACATGGTTCATTTCGGATCGGGAAAGAACGATTTCCACCTCCCCCCCTGGGCGGACGAGGATACAGCCACCCGCAAAGCCCACGAAGTAGTTGCGCGCCAGACTGCCGAGCTGTTCGCTGCAAAGAAAAATATCGCCGGCCTCAACGGTGAGTCCCTCCCTCCCTCCCTCTTCTTTCACTGACTCGCAATCCTTCTCTTTTTACATTTCGCAGCAAGATCGAGGACCAGACCGCGACTCATTCAGAGGTCATCAAGGCCAAGAACTTTGAAATCTCAACGCTGCGAGACACTCTGGCTAAGATCAGGTCTCTCGCCGAATAGCTCTCTTCCTTTTCTCTTTTTGTTCTGTCAGTCGTGTTCTGTTCGCCACCCCCCCCCCCCCCCTGGGCGAACGAGGATCCAGCCACCCGCAAAGCCCACGAAGCAGTCGCGCGCCAGACGGCCGAGCTATTTGCTGCCAAGAAGAATATCGCCGGGCTGTACCGGTAAGTCGTTCCCTCGTCCCTCCCTCTCTCCCTTCTCTGACTCACAATCCTGATTCTTTCTCACACTTGACAGCAGGGATGAAAAGCAGGCCGCGGCCCATGCAAAGGTTCTCAGTCCAAAAAACTTGGAGATTTCGAAGCTGCGGGCCACTCTGGCTGGGATCAAGTCTTTCGCTGAAGAATGATCTCTCTCCTGATCTTTCTGTCCTTTGTCTCTCTTTCTCTGTTCTGTTGACTGTATGAGCTATGTAGCATGGTATTGCTATTTGCTATTGGCTGCAGGCACTCCGCACATTTTGCGGAGTGCTGTGCGGAGTAAAAGTGCGGAGGAAAACATGAAAATTTGCGGAGTACTCCGCAAAGACATGAAATGAGTTACTCCGCAAGCCAGCCCTATCATGCATGCATGTAATATTAATCATGGCATATGACTTTATGAGTAAAAGACTACGATTCAATTTTGAAAATTTAAATGGGTAAAGAAGCGGATAGCATCACGATTCACGATTACAAAATGTCAACATCTGGTGAAAGACGGCGGACGCTATCCACCAGGAAGTTGCAGTAATTTTTGTTTCGAGTACAATTCTTCCAGCTCCACATCAAACTAGCAGCCTGGGCCCTGGCTCGGGCAGGTCATGAGTCGCACCTCGTCCTCGTGATCTTGACCCTTGCCCCTTGGGAACCGCTTTCTCCTCTACCCTTTCCGCGTTTCTCACGCTTCCCTTCTGTCAGAGGGGCGCCACAGGTATAAAAGAGAGCTCATTTCTTCACAGCCCCCATTCCGTATCAAAATTCAAAACACTCTCCTCCACAACAAGATTCCATCTCTGTTCCAATAGCTGAAACCACCACTACTACTACTACCAGCACCACCAGCATCCGCTCTGCACTGAAGCGTCCGGCCTTGGAGGCCCTGACATCGACTCCCACCACGGCTCCATCTCTCCGCACTGATGACTCCCTCCCCTCAATGATCCTCTCCGAGACAGAGCCCGTTCTCATTCGCCCGGATCGCGGGTGGCACCAATGATCAAACGGCTTGCGCTTTATCTTCCGTCTGATAATTCCTTCGTCACCGTCGCTTGACATTCGCTGATGTAGAAGCTGTTCCAGGCGCGTTTTCTTTAGACTTTTGTCGGCCGTCCGGCCTCGGAGGCCCTGACATCGACCCCCACCACGGCTCCATCTCTCCGCACTGGTGACTCCCTCCCCTCAATGCTCCCCTCGGAGACGGACTCCTCCTTCCCATCCGTTTCCAACTCGGGGCCAATCTCGGCGAACATGGTTCATTTCGGATCGGGAAAGAACGATTTCCACCTCCCCCCTGGGCGGACGAGGATACAGCCACCCGCAAAGCCCACGAAGTAGTTGCGCGCCAGACTGCCGAGCTGTTCGCTGCAAAGAAAAATATCGCCGGCCTCAATCGGTGAGTCCCTCCCTCCCTCCCTCTTCTTTCACTGACTCGCAATCCTTCTCTTTTTACATTTCGCAGCAAGATCGAGGACCAGACCGCGACTCATTCAGAGGTCATCAAGGCCAAGAACTTTGAAATCTCAACGCTGCGAGACACTCTGGCTAAGATCAGGTCTCTCGCCGAATAGCTCTCTTCCTTTTCTCTTTTTGTTCTGTCAGTCGTGTTCTGTTCGCCACCCCCCCCCCCCCCCCCTGGGCGAACGAGGATCCAGCCACCCGCAAAGCCCACGAAGCAGTCGCGCGCCAGACGGCCGAGCTATTTGCTGCCAAGAAGAATATCGCCGGGCTGTACCGGTAAGTCGTTCCCTCCCTCTCTCCCTTCTCTGACTCACAATCCTGATTCTTTCTCACACTTGACAGCAGGGATGAAAAGCAGGCCGCGGCCCATGCAAAGGTTCTCAGTCCAAAAAACTTGGAGATTTCGAAGCTGCGGGCCACTCTGGCTGGGATCAAGTCTTTCGCTGAAGAATGATCTCTCTCCTGATCTTTCTGTCCTTTGTCTCTCTTTCTCTGTTCTGTTGACTGTATGAGCTATGTAGCATGGTATTGCTATTTGCTATTGGCTGCAGGCACTCCGCACATTTTGCGGAGTGCTGTGCGGAGTAAAAGTGCGGAGGAAAACATGAAAATTTGCGGAGTACTCCGCAAAGACATGAAATGAGTTACTCCGCAAGCCAGCCCTATCATGCATGCATGTAATATTAATCATGGCATATGACTTTATGAGTAAAAGACTACGATTCAATTTTGAAAATTTAAATGGGTAAAGAAGCGGATAGCATCACGATTCACGATTACAAAATGTCAACATCTGGTGAAAGACGGCGGACGCTATCCACCAGGAAGTTGCAGTAATTTTTGTTTCGAGTACAATTCTTCCAGCTCCACATCAAACTAGCAGCCTGGGCCCTGGCTCGGGCAGGTCATGAGTCGCACCTCGTCCTCGTGATCTTGACCCTTGCCCCTTGGGAACCGCTTTCTCCTCTACCCTTTCCGCGTTTCTCACGCTTCCCTTCTGTCAGAGGGCGCCACAGGTATAAAAGAGAGCTCATTTCTTCACAGCCCCCATTCCGCATCAAAATTCAAAATTCAAAACACTCTCCTCCACCACAAGATTCCATCTCTATTCCAATAGCTGAGCTCACTACTACTACTACTACTACTACTACTACTACTCCTACTACCACTACTACCACTACTACTACTACTACTACCAGCACCACCAGCGTCCGCTCTGCACTGAAGCGTCCGGCCTTGGAGGCCCTGACATCGACTCCCACCACGGCTCCATCTCTCCGCACTGATGACTCCCTCCCCTCAATGATCCTCTCCGAGACAGAGCCCGTTCTCATTCGCCCGGATCGCGGGTGGCACCAATGATCAAACGGCTTGCGCTTTATCTTCCGTCTGATAATTCCTTCGTCACCGTCGCTTGACATTCGCTGATGTAGAAGCTGTTCCAGGCGTGTTTTCTTTGCCTTAGACTTTTTTCGGCCGCCGCTTGACCGTTTTCTCCGTAGTCGAAGTGGTAGCGTTTGCAGCAGTCTCATAATCTGAGAGAAATGAGGCGCGCGCGGCGCGGAATTCGGATATTGGCGTGCATGACTCGCAATGGAGCCTTGTCTGCAATCTCAACTTCCTTGGGAGCAGTCTCAACTTACCTCGCGTGGGTTTCGATATGGCATCAAAGGCGAAAGAATGCCATCTGGAATCAATGCTTTGAGATCCGCAAGGCGCAAGCTGAGCCGTTTGCTTTATGGTCGAATCCTTGAGATTGTACCGAGCCTTCATGTGGGTCAGTTCCGCCAGTAGTTCATGTCTAACGATTGGCTCAACCTTGACGCCGGTGTCCCGCTTGAATATCGTGAGCGACGCGAATGAGTAACCTTGAATCGTCTGTAAGGCTAATGCATCCTTTGTGCGTTTTTTGCGCTTTGATGCGAGAAAATGGTCGATAGGCGATACATCTCCGTCATGTCGAATTGGGAAAAAATCTGAGGTCCTCATATATTGCAATATTTCCAAAAAAAAAATCAGGAGATATTGTGTAATAGTGTGTAATATGAGGTTTTTTACTACCTCTTATTTGTATTTTCCATTCAAATGTGACTGTTGTATGAGGTCAAAATATGAGATATGACGTATTAGGGGGTTTCGTTAGCGATTCCCAAGTTTGCGGTTTTCCTTACGTTCTCGGTTTGTATGAGCGATCCTAGCGGTTAACCGACGAATGCATTTCGCAACTTTCACACATCCTTTTACCGATAGAAACGAGCATAACCCGGAAATCCCGGCTTGACGTTGATTTCCACGTGGACTGATGGTCATCCCTCCTTCCTCATCCTCGCCTGCATGGGCCATGTCCTGTTGTCCATACCTCTCTTCACTCTTGTTTTCCTCCCTCTACAGCTTCTTGATCTTTCAATATGCCGCGGATATCAGAACGAGAACGTACTCTGCGGGCAACGCGCGACGCCCTACTGAGGTCTTATTTGGTTGGCCGCGCTCTAGCTTGGGACAAATCCGACAGCGAATCTCGATCTTCATCTCAAGACAAATCGGACGATAGCAGCGAATGGGACACAGATTCGACAGGCAGCAGCATGGGTTTGACCCCCTCCGAAAGCGCCTCGAGCATGAGCATCAGCTCAGATTCGGCAATGGGTGACTTCGAGGTCATAATCGGCATCCTTCGACGCTTGGAATCTCGGCGGGTCCTCAACGAGCGGCGAAAACCCAGGGGAATGGAGCGATTGATCGATCGACTACAGCGCATCAAGACGTCGACGGCGCCTAGTGATGCAAACTTCTATCGGCACCTCGTTCGTATGAAGCCTGAAGCATTCGACGCGATCGTCCCACTGCTGGAGACGCACGAGATATTCGCCATCAAGGACCCTCGACGGCCGGGAGCATCGGTTGCAGAGCAAGCGGCGGTCGCTTTCTACTGGATGGGCCGGTTTGGAAATGGAGGTGGCGTGGTCGACGTCTCGTTCGTCTGCGGCTGTGCGGAAGGGTCCGTCGTCAAATACACGGGTGCAGTCTGCAAGGCCTTATACGACATGCGAGATCAAGTGCTCTGCTGGGCGAGCGAAGAGGAGAAGGAGGTAGCCAAGGCATGGGTCGCAGCGCAGGCGGGTTGCGTTGAATTCAGCGGAGGATACTCGATGGTCGATGGCAGCCTCGTCCCACTGGCCTTCAAACCCGGCAAGAACGAGTTCCATCGAGAATACTTCGACCGCAAGTCACAATACTCTCTCAACATTCAGCTCGTCGTGTTGCCTACCACCTATCGAGTGATCGACTACGTCGTCGGCTATAAAGGAGCTACTCAAGATTCCCGAGCTTTTGCAGCGAGCGACATCATGAAACGGCCTGGGATCTATCTAGAGGAGGGCGAGTTCGTCTGGGCGGATGGCGGGTACGTACTGTCGGAGTATACTTGCGGCCCTTACGATCACGTAGTTGCCGCCAAATCTCGCGACTTCCGACGATTCAACTACACGGTCAGCAAGGTACGAGTGCGCTCCGAACACGCGTTTGGCTACCTAAAGGGTCGCTTTCAATGCCTTCGCGGCCTGCGACAGCTCATTCGAGACGACGTTGACCATGATCGGATCACCGCAACTGTGGTGGGTGCTCTGGTTGCGCACAATCTTGCCCTGCGATGGGACGGTACGGAGGAGCGGCGAACGTTTTTGGATCTCTCCGCACTTTCTCCAGAAGCAGCACAGGCTTGGGAGAGGCTTCAGCAAGTGAATCCGGCTCAAGAAGCCTTGGAGAGACAAGCCTGGACGCGGCGAGTTGAAGCGTACGAGAGCAAGACAGCCGCAACGCAAGAACGCCTTCAGAGTCAAAGCCAATCTCAACGAGACAAGGAACGCAGGCTGGATGCCAAGAACATGCGCGAGAGGCTCCACAAGGCGTTGTTTACCGTCATGGACTGGCCATTCGAGGATACGACGGAGATTTCACGGCTTCATGACCGAACGGAAAGGGAGTACAAGCGCTGGCAGGAGAAAAAGGCGGTGCGAGCAGAAGAACGCCGGGTGCAACGACAGGCGCAAGCGCGAGGACGTGGAAGAGGTCGCGGGCGTGGTCGGGGTCGGGGGCGTGGTCGTGGCGGTGGTCCATCATCGACTGCGTAAAACTGTAAAAGAGATGGAGAAGGTCAGAGCAGTGTGTGAAGTGGGAAGGTTGAGAAGGAACTAAGTTTCTTTACCTGAGTACCATCATCAATTATCGACAAAGAGAACGTCTTGGGACTTGTTATTGATATAATAAATGTAGCATAGCATTGATACGTTTGGAAGACGGTGCAGAGTGCCAGAGAGTGGAGTCGTAAAAGTCAAAAGATAGATGGGCTCAAGAGATAGCTGAGCGCTGAGAGATCAAGACGAGATTTGAGAAAGATGGACGACGCTGTTATGCTGGATATGAGTAATGAAAGGACGAAAGAGTCGCGAGCGGTGTCCGAGGCCGTGGATATGATGATCGAGTGTAAGACATTGAGATCCGGAGACGAGGATCCGGAGACAGGGCATTGGTACGGGTAAGCCGTCAAGGACGACCCATCGACCCTGAACCGCTAGTAGCAGGGCCGAGGTGCTGAAGGATCATCGTAACAATGTCGACTTTGCCCATAAAAGTGTTGATGCTGCTGGTAAGATGAGCAATAGCCTGGGCGTTGTTGGTAGTCTGTAGATGAATAGCTTCGAGCTTGTTCGTGAGTGCGTCGAACCGTCTATCCAAGGCGTCCTTGTCTTGAGATTTGATTTCGAGCCGCAGTCGCTTAGTCTGTTCCTTCGCAACGGTAGCCTTCGCCCGATGTTCGCGGTCCTCGGCAAAGAACCGTCCAAATTCGTCCATAGCTTGGTCGGACACGCTTGACTTACTCGGCTTGGATGGTGACGGGAGGCCTTCACTCTTTGCCTCAGACCGGTCGACTGCCTTTCCTTTCTCCTCTTTGACGGGGCTCGCAGGGCTTGTTGATGGCTTCGAACTAGATTCTTTTTGGACAGCTCCCTTGGCCATCGGATCTGTGTCTGTCGCGTCAATCAATCGTGACATTTGAGGGAGCGGGCGCGAGGGAAGGCGAAGCTTGCTTGAAGAAGCGGTGGTAGAAGCGCGAGGTGTTGTAGTTGCAGTGTCCATCTCGACGTCTTGGTCCTCATCGTCCTCATCTTCGAATCTCCTTTTCTTCGCTCGAGTGGCAGCTTGAGCCAGTAGTCCGAGCCCGACTTTAGCCTTTCCCGCTCCACTGTCGCCATCATCTTCCGAGAATATATCTTCGGCCACGTTTGGTGAGATGTCGTCCTCGTCATCTTTGCCCTTGTTGAACTTGATTTCTCCGGCGCCCGTAACGACCTTGGATGGATCGGAGGAGTTGCGATCCCTCATCATGAGATGCATATCCTCCCACCACGGACACTTGGCCAGGAGTTGCTCTCTTGCGTTCTTGATTGGTCCATCGTACATTTCGTCGAGGAGGAGACCCTGTCCGGTAGTCGACATCGCTTGCAGGAAGTGCCGATAGCGCTCGACCGTACTGGTGATCTTCGATTTGACTCCGTCGCCCGTTTTCGATTTGCCTTCTCCGAAAATGTGATCTCGCATTGATCGAAGCATAGCGGCCTTTTGAGCTGGACCCGTCTTGTGTGCGTAAATCTTGTTGTGTCCGGGAAGGAACATGACCTGATAGTGTATGTTGTCCTTGAGCAGCTTGACGAGTTCGGTCGTCTCCTCCACGGTCCAAGGTTCTCGAGTGCGAGATGATCCCGTAGATTGACTAGCTGTGCTGGAATCCGAACCCTGACTCAGCGCGGGCGACGCGTCAGCTGTGCTTGGTTGGGACGAAGAAGACGAGATCTCGACAGGAGTGTCCTTTGTACCCGACTTTGAGCGCGCTGCACCTCTGACCATGATGAGAACCTGTTTGTGGAGGATGGAAGGGAAGAAGGACAGACGCGGATGTAAAGAATGGCAGGAAGAAGGGAGGAGGGAGACGTAGACTGAGGAGGGAAGGGGGGAAGGGAAGGAACGAAAGCAGTTAGCAGAGCGAATATATGCGCAACAGTAGACAGTGCAAGAGGGAACTGGGAAGAGGGAGATCAAGTTAGCAGCACAACTGCCTACTGCCTGAGTAACTGGCACGCTGCATAGGCCCAGAGCATAGCGAGGAACCTGCATGTGCGAGGAGATGGTAGGTCACTGGAAGGCACGAGGAAGGCCATCTGCGGTCAAAGGGCATGCTCCAAGCGCACAGGAGTCGATGGCAGGTCTTCAGAGGGTCGTCAGTGTCGAGCAGGGAAGGAAAGTACTCATCCTGGAGTCGTAGACGACGAGCGTGAGCGTCAGGAGGTCAAGGAGGCGAAGGTCACGGTCCTTACCCTGAAGTTTACGCAGAGAAAAAAGTGTCGCAAGTCCAGCTTCAGAGCTGGTATTGTGACAAGACTGGAATCTCAACGGTCTTCTCTCCTGAAATCTGTCAAAACTGGTCAAAAGGCCGAAACACCGAGGATCTCCAACGGATTTCGATACAGTGAAAGTATGTCGAAATCAAGCCGGTCACCCGCGAAACTCCCTATTGGAATCGGCTAAATTCCAAATTTGAGGATTTGATTGATAGTTCACAAGTGTAACGTTTCAGAGCAGTGTTGGATGTTGGACTGATTTGAGTTTTTGGACTTATGGTCTGCGCTGTGCGTGGGTTGTAACGAGAGAACGCCACATCTTCCCATATTGAGCCTTGAGGGGCAGGGAGAACAGGGTTTGGTCCAGATCGGTGGTAGTGGGGAGGAGCCGCGCAGCCAGCGAAAGGCTTCGTGCAGCTGCTGTTCGATCTGCTCCCAGGACTTTTCGATGCCATCCGTGCGAAGAACCGGCAGCAAGTGACGATACTGGTGTTGAAGGCACTTCGTTAGGAGAAGGAGGGTACCTTGGCGACCGAGGGAGCGGGTTCGTTGGAGGTCCCGCGTCAAGTCTTTGGTTTTCTCAGCCAAAATTTTGCGCCGCAAATCTGCCGCACCGATGGTCGTGCCGAGGAGATGGATGCCGCTCTTGATGATATCCTCCCGCAAACGGCAAATGCAAGACACACTTGCTGAAATTGAGGACCATGCCGTTGGTTCGGTTTTCTCGCTCCCGCAACTCAACAAACTCCCTAATCTTCTCCAGAATATCTCCTCAGGCCGAGAGCACTGCACCGTCGTCCAGATAGAACACAACGAGGTATTCAGGGCCCAGAAATTCCTGCAGGGCCGTAATTCACTCGCGTGCTCCGACTGAGAAGAAGAAGGTTGCCAATGGGTCGCCTTGCCGAGTGCCCTCGGCGGACGGAATGAGGACCAATCTGCGATTCTCAATCGTCAGGAGCTGTACGAGATAGCCTGCGGGGGAACCAGAGGATAGAGAAGGAAAGACTATATAGAAGTCGAGAGTGTGTGTACAGAACAGGAGGTAAATAGAGTGTGCGTCTGGAGCGGTAGTGCAAAGGGCGAAGTAAAGAACGAGTGTGTTGTGTGTGTGAATTCTGCAGGAACTACTAAGAGAGCACATACAGCTGGTGGCGTATTTATACAGATGAAATGTCGGTGAATGAAGAAGGGAAAAGAGCGCAGGAGAAGAGCGTTGCGCAATGACAGAGACGCAGCGGGGAACTGAGGGAGCACGTGAGTGGTGAGCGGTGTTTCGGCGGTTAGGAGTGAGAAAGGAAGAAATAGAGAAAGGAGATAAGATAAGAAGATAAGGGGAGCCACGTGGAGCTGTCATTCAGCACAGGAGCGGAGTAGGCTCATTCAGGCACCACGATGCCGTGCGATAGAACCGTTGCGCGTGTGTACGAATGGAGTGGGCGAGGTTCGGGCGACCAATTTCGTTGAAGATGTTGTAGAAATCCAACAGCGCAACGTGTGAGAGTTCGGGGAGAGAGGGGACCTGCTCCACAAAGCGCTCTATCAAGCGGATGATCGGCTCTGTTGCTCCAGAAGAGCCCACACCGAACTGCCCTGGTAGGAGAGCACCATGTTGAGGGATGGACCGGAGGATGATCTTGGCGCAAAGGCGATAGATCAATTCATCGACCGTAATTGGTCGCACACCGCCGTCTGACTTGTGGAGAGGCGTGAGACGCGCAGCACAGAGCATGTATCGGCCCGGTGGCCGGTGCCGTGCCAAAAGCGATCTGCTTGATGAGAAGATTGATGAAGGCCGTGAAGCTTCAGAGTTCAGCCCGCGAGGCCACCACCAGTGTCTTTCTTGAACGTGCGGAACGCGGTCAGGACGTCGAGATTGTCGTCTTGCAGGTCCGTAGCGTATGGGAGCGGCCCTGAGTTGCTGAAAGCTCGAGGGGTGCGTGCGGATGTTTACTGGCTATATGCCTATATTTTGAGGACCTCCGGGGGGAGGGAAAGCACTTTTGACGTGCCTTGCAGCTCTCGGAGTCTCGGACTTCTCGACGGAGGTAGCCCTTCCGAATGCGGTTGTGGACGGCACCGGCTCGTACGACCGTGTCGCCTTCCAGACGGTCGACCCCGGCTTCATCGCCCTCGTTGTGGTCTGGCGGCGGAGGGGCCGGAGGGGTCAGAGGCCAGCGGACGCTGGGATAGTTGTGCACGCGTCGAACAACCTTGTCTTCCGGGGCGGAGCTGATGAGCCGACTTCCGGATTCCGCATCAGCGCCCACCAGAAATTCTGGCTACCGGGCGAATAGCCAGAAATTCTAAAATTACCATAATTTCAATTCCGGCTACGGGAAACCCCGGAAAATTTGCTACGGAATCCGGCTAAATTCCGGGAACCCGATTCCGGGGCGAGCTCCGTGCTCATCCTTAGGTACGATCTCAAAGTCATCAAAGCTCCGAAGATTTCTACCCAGCCAATCTCGGAGGAAACACACACCAAATGACCAAAGCTCTCGATGCCGCGTCCAAGGCGTGTCGCGTTGTGACGACAGCAAAGTTTCATGCGGCGCGCAAGTCTGGTGCGCAGCTAGCCGAGGCAGGAGGAGCAAGTGAGGCTGCAGTTCGTAGAGCTGGTAGGTGGAATCAAGCGACAATGGAGACGTGTTACCTCACCCGTCCACCACGCCTAGTGTTGCGGGTTCATGCCGGCTTTCATCCGGACGGTGGTACCTACTTCCTTCGTCGAGACCACCCTCCAGAGCTGCTAGCACAGATCTTTCCGCAAGCAGAAGCTTGGTGAGTTCACTGTTCATCCCTAGATCCTATTCTACTGCTTCGTTGCTGCATGAAGTGGATGGATGTGATGATGCGGTATGGATGCGGTGGACTGTGGAGTGATGAGCAGAGCATCAGGCGCAACAGTAGCAGTAGAAACGCAGCACCACAGAATCTGACAGCCTGAACTCTTTCCTCAGGGAAACCATCATCGAACAAGGAATGACTCCGACTGGAGATGAAGTCGAGGTCAACATTGCAGCCTGCGCATGTCGCATTCGTCCGGCTCCTCCTTCGCCTTCGATCTGTGGTGCTGCAAGATGCTGTCGTCCTGAAGAAGCAGTAACCCCCACCTTTACCTGTGGACGCATCCTCTCTTTTGCAGTGGTCCCTTCGTCGCATTCGAGACCTCGCTGCTTGCGTGCCTCGCCGCTCCTGACATGACCGGAGAGGATCGCCTTCGCGCTGTGCTGTCTCTGGTAGCAGATCAGATCAAAGCTCAAGGAGAGGCGACTCAGCGACACGTCGACATTCAGTTAGCTGAGGTCAAACAGGACTTGGAATCATCTTTCCGCTTCCTTATGGAGAGGAACGACCCGCAGCATCGAGTCATCGACGGCAGCAAGAGCAATACCAAGCAGTTCATAGCACCACCAGGTGAGTCCTTGGTGTGTTGACGGCTCTCGTTTCAGGCAATTGTGCTGGTGCCACATGGGCAGCCACGTGGTCACCACGTTATCTCTCTATCTAATCTCTCTCCTCCCTTCATTTCCCGATTCCTTTCCTATTTTGAATTTTCCCCATTCCTTCTCTCGGCCGAGTCACCTCTCCTGTACTTCTCATCACTGTAGCAGCTCTTCCTTCTTCCTTCCCACCATCAATTCACTCATCCTTTCACTTGCATTTAGCGGTAGCATCTTGCTCCGTTACATGGTGATGAGAGTGGGATCGTTCTTCCTTTTCCCTTCCTTCCCTGCCATCTCCCTCTTACCATCTCTACTTTACTACTTTCTTCTCTTCTTCCTCAAGAACCAAGATGTCCTCAACACCGATCATACTTTCCCTCGTACCAGTTCGAGACCCGGAGGACGCTCAAAGCCTCGCTTTCACACCTGCAGACGGACTTGCGCTGTTTCTGGGTGGCACACATCGCGTTTCGGCCTACAGCAAAAGGCCATCCTTCCGCGCCATCGATTTCACCTTTGACCAGCAGCTACTTCCGCCGGATCACGCTCGCATCTCCATCAGTGGTGGCAACGTCTCAATCACCGCTCTGCAAGACGACGACACTGTCCGAGTGGACGGGACATCACTGGTCTCGAAGGGGTGGCTGCCGCTGCGTCATCAAGACAGGATCGAGCTCAGCTACTACGAGCCGTACGACGATCTCATCAATCATGTCGTCACTCTTGACGTCCACATCTCCTCCCATCCCCACACGGCACCTTCACTCTCAACCCCCTCAATCCTTCACGCATTCCACGCACTCCAAGTCGAGGCCCTTCGGCTTGCGGAGGAAGTTAATATGGCCAGGAAGCAACTTCAAGATGTACGGGATGCGGCCGAAGCGCATGTATGCGTCTCCACCCCTCCACCCCGCTCATACGGCTCACTACTGGAGGATCTTCGCGCTAACGCCGTCGGAGAGAACTTTTCTGGTGCGGAGACCGCCTCTCTCGCCGCAACATCGTGCGGGTCATCCCCGTTATTGACTTCGTCCTCGCTGCGACCAGCGTGCAGTCTCCATCCTCACTCGGCCTCTGCTACGTCCGCTTCACCATCAGCCTCGTCAAGTTCATCAACATCGCTCCCTGCTTCGCCAGTCTCTCTCAACGCTCATTCATCGCCTTCTACCTCATGTCCCTCGTCATCATCTGCTTCGGAGTACTCTACCTCAACATCACGTCCGCACCAGAGTCATTCGACAACCTCGGTACTGACTTCGGTACTAAGGTTGAAGTCAGCCCCGAAGTCGCTGCCCGTCCCCACTCAAACCTCTTCACCGCCGGGAAAACTCAGCGCCGTGACAGTCTCGGTGGCTTCTCCTTCTCTGCCAGCTCTCGATTCCCCATCCCCGCTCCGATCATCGTCACCGGCCGATTTTCCGACAAACGAGTCCCTGCTAACGGCGATTTCAACACCAGCTCCACCCTTGAATTCGGGCGGACGGAGAGCTGAGCTTTCAGCGGAGGGTACATGGGCGGCTGCAATGGCTGCGAAGCGGGTGGCGGGTCTGACATCGTGGCGGATGGCTTCATGTTGAGCGACTGTTCGTCTTCCGCATCACCGACGGCACCTGGGCTTCATTGCCGTCACTCGGCGGTCACGGCCATGGAGCGAATAAGGGGGGAATGGATGCGAGCGCGAGCATCCCTTTTGACCGAGTCATCCCATGCGTCTCTCAGATGCTCGTCCTCCTCTCCTTCGTCTCTGGATATCGCGCTGGATCGTCTCCGCAGTGCTTGGATCGATGCCCGCGCGTACGTCATCCAGGTCTATGATATGCGGACGGATCATACTCCTGCACCTTCAGTCTTCCGCCCATTCGAGTCTGAGCCGTTCCCGGCAACCGGCTGTCCTCTTCCTCCGCAACACTCGTCGGCGTATTCCACACCTCCAACCCGCTTGCCGCGCACTGCATACCCACTCGCTTCCCCACTGCCTCTCCTCCCTTGCGCGGCGCCGCTTCAGCTCCGGACTCCTATGACGCAGCTGCACGCGCTATGCCGACGGCTTTGTCACTATTGCCTCAGTCCACATCAGCAGGCTCATTTCAACCATCTACACTCGACTCAGCACTGTGGCCTCTGATTCTCCTCGATTCACACGACGATTCCCTGTCACCGTACCTTCGCTTACTCACGGCGTCGTGACTCGTGATACCATACGCTCCTGGACTCAGCCGGGACGCTGAGCTCCTTCGTGGGTGGCATGTGACGGAGGTGGATATCTCCTTGCCCTCTTACGCTCCCATTCCGATCCTCTATCCTTTCTCTTCCGTTCTCATCTCTCCTCTTGCAGTTCGACTCCTTCGCAGCTCGGGACAGCTGCTTCTCGTTATGGGGTGATGTGCTGGTGCCACATGGGCAGCCACGTGGTCACCACGTTATCTCTCTATCTAATCTCTCTCCTCCCTTCATTTCCCGATTCCTTTCCTATTTTCCCCCATTCCTTCTCTCGGCCGAGTCACCTCTCCTGTACTTCTCATCACTGTAGCAGCTCTTCCTTCTTCCTTCCCACCATCAATTCACTCATCCTTTCACTTGCATTTAGCGGTAGCATCTTGCTCCGTTACAGCAATTCGACCTGTGAGTTGTGGTGGTTGGTCGCTGTGTTGTGGTTGCCGTTGGTGTCTACCTCTATCATATAGTTGACAAGGTTCTCATGGCTGCAATCCCAGCATTGATCTCTGGGGGTCTCGGTCACCCTGCAGACCCTTCCAGCAATACTGCTGCTGCTGCCCTTGGCCAGCTGTTTGCCTTCTCCCCACCACAGCAGCAACAGCCAACAGGGGACATTCGTACCATCGAGAGGAGTCCGCAAGGTCTGGGAAGGGCTCGGCACTGTGATGGAATCTGAGGACGAGAAAGGCAAGGCAGCAGCACAGACGCGAAGTCAGCAGCCAGCACTCGAGGCAGTTGAGCTGAAACGAATCGCATCGCATCGCATCGCATCACACACAGACCAGACCAGACCAGACCAGACCAGACCAGACCAGACCAGACCAGACCAGACCAGACCAGACCAGACCAGACCAGACCAGACCAGACCAGACCAGACCAGACCAGACCAGACCAATCACACTGACCTTGAGAACAAGTAAAGGGCCAATGCTCCCACGGGGCAAACGAAAGCGTTCTTGTTCCGTAAGAATAAGCCGTACTCAACACGTCCAGCCTGGTTGGTCTTCCCATTGGCGAGAAGCAAGACGACAGCGAAGCACTGAGACGAGCTAACGCCAGACGGTCCTTCTCCGCTCATGCTGAGATGGTGGAAGTCGGCCAGCTCTAGATGGAGAGCGTTCTCTCCGCGGAGGAGGGCGAAGTGAGAGATGAGGAAGGCGAGGCGGTCACGGAACCCGATCTCACTGTTGCACTGAATGAAGTGATTGCTGATCTCTCCGAGCTGCTGAAGAGTATAGCCATCCAGCGCAGTACCTTCAAAGGGAAACAATGCAACGTCAGGATACACTTCATTAAGAACACACTCAGGGTCTTAGTCCTCGTTCGCATGCCGCCCAGTCGTACTCGTAGAGCAACGAGAAGACGGAAGCTAAGGAGGGAGGGATGGAGGGGTGTGATAGCGAAGTTATGACAAGTGAAATGTACGAGTGATTCAATGATGACCGAAAGAAAGAAAGAAGACAAGAGGGAGAGGAAAGAGGTGAGGAGCTGCTACTGTTCCTATGCGGAGGTAATAGGAGAAAGAGAGAAAAGGGAGTCGGCCGAGAGATGAGAAGGGAAGAGAGTGAAAGGAAGAGAGATTAGATAAGATGGTGATGCCATGTGGCAGCCATCGCCATCTATCACAAGGGGGGCAAAGACGGGGTATCCAGCCAGAAGGGACAATGAAGGAGGAGCAGGGTAGATCAAGGAAGAGCAGGGTAGATCGAGCTACTCACCGATTCCGCGATCCACGTACTCGCGCTTCTTTCGTTCTCGCTATTCGAGCTTGCGCGTCTTCAGAAGGACCGATAGTCCGAATCTGGTCCAGCACGTGGATGCGGGAATGAGTTGACGCCCTTTGCTACTTGCTGAGTGTAGCAGTCGGTGATGGCTGCAACGTAGAGCTTGACCGTGCTTTCCGACAACGTCTTGCGGCCGTCTCCTTTCGTCTTCTTTCCTCGCTTGGGTGCTACTCGCTCCTCAAGGAAAAGATGCATCTTCTGTGAAGTTACTTGATGGCTATAAACATCGGAGCAAGTAGGAAGGTTGTAAGGATTTGGCCCTTTGTGTTCTCGATTCTTGATATTACTACCATAGGGTCTCAAACTCTCAAACTCTCAAGTGGTGTCTTAATAGCTGTCTCTTCACATGGATTCGATGCAGCCTACTCCATGCTGAAGTCTCTCGTGCACGTGCTTGCACCGCAGCCTGCGTCATCCGTGGCTGTGCGCAGTCAATGCGCAATAATGCGCAGTCAAAAGCGCAGCAAGGCGCAGTCAAAGCGCAGCAACTGTGCTGCGCCTGGAGTAGAGCTTGAAAGGTATAAGAAGAGGCATCTCCCAGCTTCTCCTTCCCCCTTTCTGTTCTCGACACTCAATTATTCACACACCTCAGACACCTAACTTGGCAATCACAGAACATTGCAGAGTTAAGTCTACCGTGTGATCGACTGAGTCTGATTCCCCATCTCCCCAATCTCTCTACACTTACCTACCCTACACTACTCTCTACACTACTCTCCCCTCACACACACTTACCTCCTGTCGGGACTACTGGTTACACTTACAGTTGTCTCCTGATTGATCGAGTAGAGCTACAGGCCAAAGTTCTAGCAGCACGTCACTTATGTAGGCCATATTAGTATCGCAACAGGGTGTGTCGGACACCCTCGGACACAGCTTAAGTCCGACACAGCTCGAATATGTGCTTTTGTAGAGGCGCGCGGAGCGCGCTTAGAAAATTTTGTAATGCTATATACAACGTCTGAGAGCTCCATCCAGCACCATAACTGGCCATTTTCTCTCAGAATTCAACGCGCTTTCGTGCTCAGACTATCAGGAAGGCCTCCGCCGAGGTGCACAGGGAGAAAAATTGAGAAATTTGGCCGATTTTTGGGAGAAATCGACGTGTCTGAGGCCAAAAAATATGCTGGCATATCATGACAGGAAAGGTCCCGATATGTGGTCTCTCAGGTCACATACTGTGTCTGGCTGTGTCGGGCACGTGATGTCCGACACAGCTTGAGATCCGACACAAAATCCTAATCTGTCTCTATACAACGAGCGGTACTACGCGGCTGACTGTCCAATACCTAGTCTACTCATAGTCAGAAGACTACCAGACCGGGAATCCTTACAAAGGTACAATCAGTTCGTCATCATCGTGGGCCGTGAATCATCAGAGAATCAGAACCGTCCAAGCCCAGCCGAAGCAGAATCACCGACGATGAGACATGAGTGGACTAAGTAGAGAAGAACCACTCACCGAGTCATCTCATCGTAGCCCTTCTCCTCGCACCAGCTCTTGAACTCGGACTATATGGGCTTGTAGTTACGCGTGGTGTTCTCTGGAGTCTGGAAGAACGTCTGTGGCTCTGTTGAGCGTGGGTATCTTCGCCAGGGATGGCCAGTGGTCGGCATCGACTAAAAGTCTAACATTTTTCGATTTCAAAAGTCCAAGTCCAAGTCTAATGTTCCCGAAAGTTGAAAAGTCCAAGTCCAAGTCTAGACTTTAGTCACAAAGTCAGACTAAAAGTCTGATACAAAATTTTGGTGCAAATAGTGACTTTATTGGGACTTTTATGACTGAAAGTCCAACTGTTAAGACTTAAAGTCGAAAACACCGAATTTTTGGCCACTTTAAAAATATTGTTTTTAAAAAATTCAGCCTCAATTTCGACTTTAAGTCACGATAGAACAGACTTTTGGTCACATAGTCGCTCAGCCGTTGAGTATTGAACTAAAAGTCCAAAGTAAGGATGTCGTCCGGAACTCCGGCGGAACTCCTCTCCCTTCCGACACTCTCCGCAAGATCTCCGCAGTCATTTTTGGAATCCAAATCTCCCTCCCCTGTTTCCGCGGTATTGACGGAGATAATGACGGAACTCCGCTGGCAAAGAAGACGAACAGCAAAACGAAAATCTCCCTCCCCTAATTCCGGTACACTTCCGACGGAACTCCGCACCTCCGCTACATAGTGTCTCATCTCCCCTGACTTCAACGCTCTATACCGGCTCAGGGCAGTCTCAAACCGCCAATGAGGTCGCTGAAGGCCTCCATCGACCCTCCAACAATGACAGCTGAGCTTATAGAAAGCTCAGGGAGGAGTAAGAGGCTCTGAAGAGCCATTCGGTGTCCGAAACGGGACCCGGTGTGGATCCGGACTCATCCGGTATCATACTTGAGACTCCGTCGCGTGACCCCAGACTCTCTCCCAATCGATGAAACTCTTCAAAATTGGACGAAACCCCGATGAGACCCCGGGTCTCAGGGTCTGCCGGAGATTTTGCGGAGTTCCCCTCGCCCCCGACGAAGATGCAATTTTTTGGCCTCCAGAAAAAACTCCCTCCCCCACTCTCCGCAGTTTCTCCGCTGTGCCAGCGGAGTTTTGTCGGAGTCTAGAAGCGGAAATTTGGCTTCAGCGGAGATAAAAATCTCCAAAAAAAAAAACTCCGCTAGATACGAGTATACGACCGACATCGTTAGTCCAAAGAAGTCTAAGCATTTTGTGACTATTGGAATTTGGACAATAAGTCTGACTAATAATCCAATAGTCTGACATTTCAGAGCAGTGTTGGACTTTTAGATGCCGTCTCTTCAAGACTTGAGCAACTAAGGGCGTGTCCTGCAGCACCCTTGCTTTGAAATTTCCCATATTAAATTTTAAAGCACGCTTTGACTTTGCCGATACAAAACAAACCGCCAAAAACCTGTCCTGCAACACGCTGAAAACTGAAAACGTGCTTTGCTTTGGATTTTCAAAGCAAATTTGGGTTTCAAAGCACGAAAACCAAAGCGAGGTCCAGAGGTCGCCCCAGCTTTTTGCTTTGGATTTCTTTCTCACTTTGCTCACATGGAAGTCAACGCTAAGAAAATGTTCACCACCATCCAATCGCCTGCTCATCTTCATACTTTCCGGCCTCATCCACAGGCCACTGCCACCTCCAATCATTGCACTCTGCTAAGCAAAACGATGGCCAGATGCTAGCATCGCTACTTGGTGCCGCTTGAGATGTGCTGACTGTATGGATGGGGGCTGGATGGAGGTAAATTGATGGCATGGTGGTGGTCGACCGGAAGGATGGTCACCTGGTTAGATCTTTTCTCCCATGTGTCTGGCATTTTTCAAAATTCTATTCTGTTGTATTTGCAAAAAACAGGCGACGATTGATGATGGATTGTCCTGATGCGAGTTTCTGCTGTGCTCTGGGTCTTTCAAAGCAACTCAAAGCACAGCAGGGACAAGAATTTGTCCATTGCGCTCTTTTCCGGGAAAACTCCAAAGCAAAGCAAAATGCTGCAGGACACGCCCTAAGCCTCCTATCTCGAACAGACATCATCGGGATTTCGGGCCAAATTTCCGACCGTGTATAGTCTGTATACACACTTTGAGACCCATTTTGGAAAGTGATTCGGCCAGTGGCCACAGCCATTTTTATTCGGCCACAGCCGTAACTTTACCACGTAAATTCATCACCTTCGATACACCATGCCTCACCAACACATAAGAAAAAGGCACTTGAAAATTCAATAGCAAACATAGTTGGACACACCAGTGGAAGATTGCAGGTGGTTTTGAGCTCATTGCTACGTTTTTGAAGGAGAAAGAGCCGGTTTCGTCAAGGCCTTTGGGCAACGAACTGAGGTGGATGGGTCAAAGGAGTCAGGGGTTTACTGAGAGTTTCTGTGGGGTTTCCTGCGTTCAACTGCCCAAGCCAGCCAAACGATACATCCTGCTCCCAACTGCTCTTTCTCGACGAAACCTCAACCAAAGCTGGAATAGAGAAGCGCGACGGCTTAGCTGGTACTAGCCCTACCCTTTTCCTTGGATGTGTCGGATGTGTTTGTCGTGTCAAACAGAAGCAATGATGCTGGAAGGGAACATCAGAAACGGCTGTGGCCGAAATCGCCGAATCAAGTTGGCTGTGACCGAATCAAAAACTGGCTGTGGCCGAATCGCGAATCACTCTCCACCAATTTTTCTCGACTGGGCAATGGGCATTCGTCGGTCAAGTGGTGCAACTTGGCGAAGGACATGATTTGAAGTTGCGGTCACTTCTCCAGCGAAACCCCCTGGTAGCATGGCGTCTGTAAAAGAGAACGGTGGAGCAAGACGGTAAGTATTCCTGTTCGTGGGTTTCGAGACGCTGATGTCCAAAGAAGGAGGTCGTGTGCGCTGCGTATTCCGGACCAGATTATCAAGGTTATCCGCAAGAACACTTTCGAGAGGGTAAGCTTGTCGCGGTTCAAGGGCACTTCGCGCGTCTGACTCTCACACGCATCTCTCTGCCTTACAGTATCTTCAGATGATCTCTGATATTGCTGACAACTAAGGATGTTAACTTCCTCCGGCTCGAAGCCGGAGTTTTTGTGCTCCGGCTCAAACCTCCGGCTGATTTTAGAGCAGGAATGACGGCGGAGGGAGGTTTTTGTGGCGGGTGTCAGGAACGCCGGAGCTCACAACTCCCATATCCGGCTCAAAGTCTAGCCGGACGGAGTTTTTCGCAAGTATAATTTTTCCGAATCGAGCCGGACGGAGTTTTTCCTGCACGCCGAACCAAGGGACGGAGCGCGGAGCTCCGTCTCCAACATGTCACCTCCGGCCCTCCTCCGACGGAGCTCCGCTCTTCCGGCTCCTGTCGTAATGCGATGTCTTTCATTATGTCTGTGTGTGAAAAAAAGCGAAATTATATTATCCAAGCCCTGCTATCGGCCGTAAAAGAAGAACAGCACACGTGACAGTGCTTCTGTGGCATCCAACCTGATCTTGTATACCGAGCGGCACTGCCTTCTGCTCTTTGAGGCAGAAGGCGACGGTACTTGTTCTCTCCATCAACCTTTTCCGCAAGTTGCCTCACGCCCTCACATTCGTCCAGTGTCCTCAGATGAAGGAAGGACTCCGCGATGCGGCATCTCGCCGGATTCCCGCTCGACTCTCTGACAGTGTCGTAGAGCTCGAGGATTCACGACCATCAGCTATCTCCTCATCCGGCGGAGCTCCGTCCAAGAAGGCATCCACCGCTGGAAGCACCTCCGGCGGAGGCAAGAGCAACGCATCTTCCAGACCATCTCGCGGCCTTTCTCCAGTTGCCGGCGTCCCACCATCCCGCCGCCGTTCTCCAGTCGACGGTGTCTCACTCTCAGATCACGAATCAGCGGAACGTGCGCCGGAGGAGGCTCCACATTCATCAGACGAATCAGAGGCAGAAGCAGAAGTACAGGCCCCTCCCTCAGCTCAAAGACCTCGCCCGCGACCCCTTGCTGCCTCTCCCGATCCCGACTCTGTGAATCCCGTCGAAGCCATCAGCAAAGGACAGCGCACGCGAATACAGAACGATCGCGACCTCAACTTCTTCTTGAAACGATCGGTGGTGCGCGAGATTGAGTCCAACCCTCCCAAGCCCCCTACAGTTGACGACTCCAGCGGCGACGAAGATCAGTGCTTCCAAAGAGCCTACCAGGGCTCTCCAGCTCAAAGTCTACAGTCAACCATACCTCCAAGCCCACGCATGGGAACTCGAACCGCTCGTCTGCTCAAACAGGTGCGAACAAGTCCGGCTCGGAGGAGGAGTCAATTTCCTCAAAGACAGCTCCCGTAGTCGATCTTACTGGCTCCAGTCCCACTCGGAATTCACCTCCGGCTGCAGCTACCATATCTAAGCTTCCACTTCGAGCATCCAAAGGCAAAGGGAAGCTGAAGCCTGCGGCACAGACATCACCCACCAAATCCAACACAGCCACCTCTCTGTCGAAGAAGACTGCCTCCTCCTCCTCGTCTACCTCTAAGACCGGCAGAGGTAAAGCTTCGGCGAGTCTCTCGACGTCCGCACGCAAGCATCAAGCAACTTCGGACGAGCCGGAGGACGCATTGAGTGAGTACTTGACACATACTTCTTACTGCGTCAGAACCGAGCAGCGTGTCCTTACCATGTGATGTCTATTCCAAAAGAACGTGCTCTTGATACTTGGAACAGAGCCAAGGACGAGTACTCCGCGCGCGTCAAGGCTGAGGCAGCTGGACAGGCCTATACAGGACCAGTCACACCCGCGTCGGAGAAATACGTCCTGTTCGGAAAGCCGGAGCTCAAAAATCACCCCTCTTCTGATCGCGACGAAGTCGGCATCGCCTTCACCTGTCTGTGCTGCACACCTCCCTACGTAGCCTGGCGCACCTTAACCGATTCATCGACCAGTCTACTGGGAACGCATCTTAAGACTCAGAAGTCGCTTCAGGGACAGGCGCAAGCATTGCTATCGGTACAGGGCTCGAAAGCAGGGACTATAGATCGATTCCTCGTCAAGGGCGTCTTTGCAGCAAGGTCCGGTCAAGGCGTCGATATAGAGGAGCCTTTGACGCAGATGCAGGCACGACAAATGGCAGTTGGGTGGGTTTCGGAGTCTGCACGCCCAATCAGTATCCTGGAGGACCGAGGCTTCCAAGAATGGCTTCCCAGCTATCGCAAGCCTCTCGTACCCACACGCCAGACGACCTCTAAGGACATACATGCTACGTATAACGCCATGCAGCCAGTGATCAAAGAACGACTAGCCTCGGTCCAAGGATGCATCCATCTTGCACTGGACGCATGGTCATCCTCCAGCGGCCATTCGTTCCTGGGGCTAGTGGGTTGCTGGCAAGAGCACGGAGTAGCACAAAGACGCGTCTTGGACATGATCACTCTCACGGAGCGGCACACGGCAGAGAGGCTGGCGAAGCATGTCGCCGACGCCGTACGTCACTTCGGCATCGAAGACAAGCTATGGTGCATCGTTGGAGATAACGCGTCCGTGAACAATAAGATGATGGAGATTCTCGGCCAAGACAGCTCGCTCCTACGCTTCCAAGGAGAAAACACTCAGATTCGGTGCATGGCCCACGTCCTTAATCTGGTTTCCGAAGTGAGTATCTCCGGCTTCGTCTTGCATCAAGGCGCTCAACTGCGTTGGCTAACTCTTGCTTTTGCGTGGATTCAGGCGATTCTGAAGCCCTTCAATAAAGGTGGCAGCAAGAAGAATGACTCCGACAAAGAGTTGGACGAGCAAGCTGACGAAGACTGGAGCTCGGATGACGATCTTATCGAAGGAGAAGGTTCAGACAACGAAGACGGGTCCGACGAGGGCTTGGGCGAGCTCACCGACCAGGACGGCAGAGCTATCTCCAGGAGTCTTCATCCAGCCTTGACTCAAGATGCCACCTCCGAGAGTCTCATTGCTGCAGCCCTCAAGCGACGAGGAGTTGCCTATCCGCACACCTCCGGCTCCGACGCCCATGTCCCAGATGCGTCAACCTCCGGCTTGGCTCCTCCCAGCCCATCATCAGAACTGCTTGCTGAGAACGGAACGGTTGGACTGCAGATCAAACAGCTTGCGTGGTTCGCGCGTAAGCTACGCTACAATGTCCGGCTCCGGCAGTCGTTCGAAGAGACATGTGCAAACTACGAATGCAAGCGGCCGTACACTCTGATACGAGACGTCGCAACGCGATGGAATAGCACCTTCGAAATGATCAAGCGGGCACTCGTGCTGTGGGATGCGATCATCTGCTGGCAAGAGCTGAACATCAAGCTCGTCCCGGCCAAGTTCAGGATCAAGCGCTCGCACAAAGCCGCCTACGAGCAGATCGTCAAGATCTTGACTCCATTGCACCGTGCAACGTTGAAGCTCTCCCAGAACAAAGTCTCGACAATCGCAGAGGTGATCGGCGTGTTTGAGGAACTCGACGTCACGTTGCGCGGGATCGAAGAGGACGAAGGAAAGCCGGACGTGTGGAGAGAGGCGGCCAAGAGGGGAAATGCCGTCGCCGCCACCTACTACGGCCTCGCCGATGCCACGGACATTTACTACCTTGCCGTTCTCCTGCATCCGAACCTACGGAAACCTTTCATGCGACAGCAGAACTGGGAGCCGGAGTGGATGGAGAAGGCGGAGACGGTCCTCCGTCAGGTATACGAGACACACTACCACACCGAGCCGGAGGAGCCGGAGTCTCAACCTCAAAGCACAGGTCAGTCTGCGCCAGCGGAGGAGTCCTATATGCAACAGCAGATGCGACTTCTGGCCGAACGTCAAGCAGCGCAGCCACTTAATGACCCCATCAAAGATTGGTGCGATGGTGAGCCAGAAGATTCCTCCGAGTTGCGCGACTGAGAGCAACACTGAACACTCATCTTTTCCCCGAATATTTTCTCTATATTCTCAGGACACGTACCCACAGACAAGAAGGGGAAGCTTATAGACGCGTTATCATGGTGGTGGGAGCCCGGAGCAGTCGCAGCGTGGAAACGATATGACCGGACTGGCAGCTTTGGCCCTCGACGTTTTCTCCGCGCCATCAACCTCCGTCGATGTTGAACGCCTATTTTCTCAGGCCGGACATCACGTCACCCCACTCCGTCACCGCATGAAGGCTATCAAAGTGAAAAGTCGGACAGCTTGTGACCGTTGGCGCGTGGTTCAGAGACAACTGGGTGCCCGCCAACCTACTGAGCCAGTATCTTCATCAACAGAAGCAGAACAAGTTGAAGGAGAAGGCGCGCAAGCGTAGCGCGGAAGAGGGATTGGGCGACGAAAGCACCTCGAAACGCGCCCGAACGTCCAACAGCGGCGTCATTACCACAGTTGCGAATGCATGACCCGACTCTTTTAACTGTTAGCTTGGTACCTCGCCGCAGCCAGCAGCGATTCTCCCTGCCTTTCTGAAGCGCAATATCGAAAAAAAGTTTCCCTTCTACTGAACCCTGAGCCGGATGTTCGGAGCTCCGGCGGAGGCGTGGCGGAGAGAGTCGGACGGAGTTATTTCTGCCAGCTGGGTCTCGGTGCCACCGCCGGAGGGAGTTTTTTTCCCCTTAGAACCACCTCAACTGAGCCGGAGAAAGTTTTTGATTCGACTGACTGCAGAGAAATTTGTCAAATAGCCCCAGTTCCTCGACGAAATTCCCAATTAGCCCCAGTCAGTCAGAAAATTGCCAGATAGCCCCAAAAAGCATGGTAGTAGCGCAAGAAGAGGGAGATCATGGTCATGGTGTATTGCCAGCTATGGATGCTGGAACATAGACCACAATTCTCAGGTCCGTAGCGGTGCCCTTCAATGCCGCAGATGCCAGTATGCCACATGCTCCCTTTGGAGAACCTTGGCCCTTTTCCTTGCGCTCCATGGGAGCCTACTACGCGTTTGAGCTTGTAGCCTTGTAGGCAGGACTTTTGGGGCTATCTGGCAATTTTTCGACTGACTGGGGCTAATTGGGAATTTCCTTGCAGAATTGGGGCTATTTGACAAATTTCTCCTGACTGCAACGGTTCAGCGCCGGAGGGAGTTTATTTTCTGATTACAGCTAGCGGAAGTAGCCGGAGGGAAGCTTTCCTCCGAGAAGGGCAAGCCGGATGAGGTTAACATCCTTACTGACAACAAGGAGCAATTTTACAAGATCTACGAGACCATCGGCAAGAACCTCATGCTCGGTATCCACGAGGACACCACCAAGCGCAGCGGGCCCGCCGAGCTTCTCCGCCACCACTATACCAAGTCTGGCGACGGGGCAGATCTCGCTCAAGGACTACATCACCCGTATGCCTGAGAGCCAGAAGGGTATCTACAACCTGACCGCCGAGAGCCTCGCCTCGATCCGCAGCTCTCCTTTCCTCGCGCGCCTCAAGAAGAAGGGCTACGATGATCTCCTCATGACCGACCTGTGAGTACTGAACTATGCCTGCGTTGTAGTTTCTGATGTGATGACGCTGACGCGTCTTATCACCCATCCCTCGCACAGCATCGGCGCGTACGCCGTCACCCAGCTCAAGGAGTTCGAGGGCCAAAAGCTCATTTGTGTTTCCAAGGCGGGTTTCGTCGTTTCGAGCTCGACGACTACCTCTCAGAGGACGAGAAGAAGAGCTTCGAAGAGCTCACCAAGACCGTCAAGGCCATTCTCGGCGACAAGGTTGAGAAGGTCATCCTCTCCAAACGTATCGTTGGCTCACCATGTGTTCTTGTCACTGGCCAATTCGGCTGGTCAGCGAACGTGGAGCGGATCAACAAAGAACAAGTGTTGCGGGACTCTAACATGAGCCAATACATGGCATCGAAGAAGTGAGTTCCATATCTCTACACCAGCAGTTGCTCGACAGTCTCTGACGCGTCTGCTCTCCTCTTCTCTTCACCATTAGGACTCTTGAGTTGAACGCTCACAACGCGATCGTCAAGAAGCTCCCCTCCAAGGCCTCCCAAGACCAGAGCGACCCCACCGTCCGTGACCTGGTTCACCTCCTCTTCGAAGCTTCCTCCTGACTTCCGAATTCACTCTCGAAAAGCCCCCAGACTTTGCGGGCCGGTTGAACAATCTGATCTCGTTCGGCAGCTCCATTGACGATGCTGGTGTTGAGGATAATGCGGCGGAGGGATATAAGAAGGACGGTGCGGCTGCAGAGGGTGCTGGTGAGTCGGCTATGGAGAGCATTGATTGAATTCCCTTTCCCCCCTCCCCCACCATTGCATCATTTCTTCTTTCTTTTTCTCAATCAAAATGTTCTCAAATCCAAAGAGCAATTGTGTGTGGTCTGGTTGATTGTGAGGATGAACGAGGGAGGTTGAACGGCAGTCCATTTTCTAGGAGCTGAGAAGTTCAACGCCTTTGTGTCAATGCTTCATTCGACTTGGTGGTGATGTGATGAGTGCAGTCATAAGAGTACGAAGTGCTCTCCATACGAATTTCCCACGATCCTCCACAATCCACACTCCAACGAAGTCAAACAGAAATGTGATAGGGATGCAAGTGTTTATAAGACTAGATACACATGTTGAAGGAAGAACCCTCTCCTACCCACTTGGGGGCTTGGCTGGGAGCTTCGTATGCCACACACGGATACGCAGCAGTCCCGAACCAGCTGCAGTGGGTTTAGGCGGAGACGGAGAGGGTGTGTGAGAGGTAGAGCGCAGGAGAAGCCCCCCAGCCACTGCGCTCTGGAGATATGTCTAAAGTACAGACAGTCCGTTGGCTACTGAGGTCTGACTCACAACAGATGACTGTCCGATGCTCTGGTGAAGGATGAAGGACACAGAAGGTCAGTCTCGACCGAAACAAAGACCGGAGAGGGAAAGATAGGGAACTCACCGTTGCCGGAGCAGTACTTGAGGCCGGGACGGAGAGCCCCGAACAGGTTACCCTACGAAGCATCATCGAATACGTATGTTTCCCATGGACGTGAATCAGCGGGCTCAATTAGGGAGGGACGCAATCGCTTATTTGCCCCGCAGCGAAAGCTGCCCATATCCGTCGCCGGAGTCGTCCTGAACGCCTTCAAGATCGCGCTTGTGAGAAAGAGGGAGGTGAGTTTGGGGCCTCCTTTCACGCCTTCGACGACCCTCCGAAGATCCTGTTTGATGGACAAAGAAAACATCGACCTTGCTATTCGACCTGTTGTGTTGAGACATAAGAGCATGAAGGGCTCAATTTCTCACGGTCCTTCATGCTCTCAACGCGCGGTGACTCGCGTCAGAGTCCGGAGACTCTTGCACTGGACAGATGCACGGAGCAGGAAGGTGCCGAATTCCCATCGCATGTACGCAAGCGAATGAGAAGCACCTCGTTGATTGAGGTTGGGGCTGAGATTGAGGTTCAGGTTCAGGTTCAGGTTCAGGTTGAAGATGTGAACGACTGGTGGTGCACAAAGACGATCAGTGTCTTGGGTCCAGGCGCACCGGCAACACGGCATGTCCTCCAACACTCACTCTCAGAAGGAGGCGGAAGTACGCAAAGCGGGCGGGTAGGCTTTTGAGCTCGGTGGCGGCGATGTCGGTTTGCCACAGCATCGTCCACCGATTCCGTGTTGGCAACGAACGAGAAGGGAAGGTAAGGCCTGAGGAGAACATGCATGGGCAAGGTGTGAGACGGAATGAGGGAGCATTGTAGGGTCAGCAATGGCATTCAAGCCTTCGTAAGAATCGTTGTATGCTCACCGACAGGTCACAGGTGTGCGCGCTGGTGCTGAGTAGGCGTAGGAGGAAGGAACAAGGTTGAAGTCTGAGAGAAGCTCTGCGTATGAAGTGGAGAGAGATAGCAATAGATGACGAGTCAGCAAGCAGTAGCAGCAGCAGCGGCATGTGAAGCTCTGTGCGCACCGTCCATGTTGATGTGCGCGTACCAGCGCGCTTGCTGAGAGTGAGGGGTGGAACCAGGAACTGCCGCCGTCGTGAAGAAAAGGGAGGGAAGGATTGTGGCAGACGTCGGAGAGAGCAGTTCAAGGTCGAGAGGGCATGCTTGAGCTCCTTGAAGTGGTCGTCCACGGGATGGTAGCGCGAGGTGCAATGGGCGAAGACTGTTGTAGAATCGTGTGGTCGTGTCCGGTGGTGTTCAGCTCTACGATGAGGCCGATAAAGGTCAGCTGGTGGAAGTGGACAACGCTCGCGATGCTCATGCTGGCGAGCTCAGAAGTCACAAACACACAGACGACGAAGGGATTGGAGATGTTGGAAGCTGTATTGCGCGCAGGTAGAATGCGATGGATAGCGTTGAGAACAAGTTGGAAGCTGTGGGTGCGGTACAGAAGACTATCGAAACGCGTTGACTGAGGGAGATCGACTCGGGCTCGATGTGAAGAGATGGGGAAGAAAGAGAAGGGAATGTATCGTACTATGGTCCTTAACCTCTGCTGTGGATGTCACCAGCATTGGCGTTGGCCGTGCGCATTTGCTCTGTTGTGTTGTGTATCTAAGGAAGGGAGATGGTATAAGACGGGATGGGATGGGAGGAGAAGGGATGGGGATGGAAGGAATGGGAGTGGACCTGTATGTGAAGACATCAAAGAAGGAGAAGAAGGTTAGCAGCAACGAGTGGGGGAAGGTAAGGGAGCCCAAGCCCCGTAGGGCAAGGAACTGTGTCGCACTCCGGCTTTCGGCCTCTGCATGGGGTACGTGCGTTGGAAGCACTAGCATTGGCGTCAGCTTGTGCGCATTCGCGACTTGAGTGTATGGTGTGTGTGTTGGTGTGTGTGTGTGTTGTGTGTGTGTTGTGTGTGTGTTGTGAGTGAGTAGAGTGAGTGTGTGTGTGTGTGGGTAGGTAAGGTGTGGGTGGTGGTGGTGGTGGTGGTGAGAGAGGAATTGGTTGCAGAGAGGAAGGGAAAGAGAAGGGGAAGGGCGGCGAGCAAACCCGCTCTGTACATATACCTTCGTAGACCCTGGATTTTCGAGATTGCTCTGCTCTTTCCTTCGCACGGACTCTGTAGCAGCCCTATATCATAGCTGACCGGAAACACTGCTCTGCTGCTGGAATATGTGAGTGCTTCTGTAATGGGAAAGCGTTGGATTAGCTGGCAAGCTTGGATGGCTGTAAGGCACGAACCGCTCCTCGACTCACGTATTTGTTTGGAAGTCCAGATCGAAATTCGCCGTACAGAGCTGAGCGCTGAGCCTCCAGCACCCTTATTTGCGCCACCTCGATCAAGCTTTCTGGGCGATATTTGCCTGCAGCTCTTCCATGGTCGCACCAGCATGACCTAGTTCGCCGAGTTCCTGACTAGACGCTATAGATCCTTCTCTGCCTCAATGGTCGCACTTGTCGGTCAACATAGGCAGAGAACACGACTGGCAGTGGACGAGTCGAGCTGCTGCAGCCTGATTTCCGAGAGCATTGATTGTGCTATTGCTGATTGCTCTTCCCTTCGCTACTGAGAGCGTCCGCCGCGGGCCTATCTACGATTACTGAATGCTGGCTGTGTAGGGGTGCATAACATCAAGGGCGCAAAGCGTCTGGGGAAAGCTGGTCCAGGAGGTCTCGTGCTTTGGGAAGGAAAGAAGACAGAAGGGAAAACGGACAGAAGGGTAAGCAAGAGAATGGGAAGAGAGTGAAGCGCAGTAGGGGAGAAGAGGACTGTGGGGAAGTGCTGTGCGCTGTCGTATGTAGCCTCGTTGGCAATGGCAACAAGGATCAAGAAGAGAGAAGTCAACATTCCTCTGCAGCGCGCAGCCAGCCACCTAAGCATACAAGAGATCGAAGCGCAGTAGAACTTTCAGCCACACTCCAGACTCCCGAAAGCCCGTTTGCGACCGTGACAGTACCAGCCTCAGAGGGCACAAAGCCATACTTGCGCAGAGGCATGTTTTCCTGAAGGACCCACGTCTGTTGGAAGTCGCCACTGCCATTCTGCCATGGAGCCTGAGCAGCTCACTGACACAGCTGCAAGGTATGCAGAATGCCGTTGACAGACTGCAATGCTCACCTTACAGCAAAGAATGGACGTCGTACAGCGAGCTCGAGGTCGTTGCCTCTGCGGGAGGGAAGGAATGAATGCCAGCGGAAAGAAGACGAGGTCCTCACTCCTCACCCATTCTCGCACCTTCCTTGCCTTTGAACAGTAGTTCCCGTGTGGAACTGCAAGAGTCGAACGGCAGCGGGCGAACACTCACCTAGGCTCCTATTACAGTCATCATCCTCGCCGACGTTCACCGCGTTCTTCGAAGAAGTGAGTGGCATTAACCCTACATCAGCAGTTCTTCAACAGCTCTGACGCATCTTCCTTCTTCTTTCCCGCTGCTTTCCTGTAGTCATCATTCGAATACCAAAGTCCCTCCAATCTTCGTTCCAAACTGATTTGGCTACTTTGCGTACTGAAATACAATCGCAGAGAAAGTGCTCCTACAAATGCATGATAACCGACGCAGCCTTCGGCGGCCGAGGAGGGGGCACAGCAGACGCAGACTGAGCAGCATCCGTATAATTCTCCTCCTCGAACGCGCGGCGCGGCATCGTCGGCGCCCGGGAGAGTGTCGATCCTCCGGCCCCAGCCAGAGCCACATCCCCGCCGCCCACTAGTGGGGGAGGTGGCATAGTGAACGAGATGGGAGAGAAGAGTCCGAACTGAGGCAGCTGGGGTACACTCATCGACATAGCGCTTGGCGCAGGTGAAGGCTGCGGCTGTCCCAGGCCAGCTGAGATCTGACCTGGACGCGGTGGTGGGCCTGCAAAACCATTGTTCGAGTCGGACACAGAGGAGGTAGCCGCGCCGAATGCCGAATGGGACGAACCTCCTGCGCCGATGAGGGAAAGGGGTAAGGGTGGAGGACGGCTCTTTGGTATTCCCTGCGAGGTTACCGATGATGGGCCGGCGGAGGCGGACCAGACGCTTGTGCCTCGTTGCTCCTGAAGGTTGGGGACGACGATATCTCAGACCCGACTGCAGCAGCCGGGCCCAAATTAGAAGACTGTCTCTCGTTCTCCTCCATCGCCTGAGAAAGTTGCGGGTCATACATCGACGCAAGGAGAGGGTTTGAGATCTGCTGCTGTTGGCGATCCTCCTCCACGACCTTTCCATACGAAGGCACAGGCGCAGTCTCGTACGGTTCAAAGAAAGCAGTGTTGTGCCGCTGCAACGACGTCGAGCCCTGTTCATTCTCTCCCGTACCAGCCCCAGCAGCGTAGCTCCCTCCCGCCGCCGCTGCAGGCCCAAGCACCGACGACGAACCACCACTCGCACCCGCATCCGAAGTTCCCGCCCCATTCCCACTTCCACTCGCAGACCCAGCCTGATAACGCTCAACCGCATCACGAGCCTCGTAGAACAGACGCATTTGCTCCTTCTCGCTCTCCGCACTCGTACCAACCCCCGTGAACATAGCCGGAGGAACCGGTAAAGCGTGAACACCAGAAGACCGAACTGACGAGTTCTGTTGTTGTTCCTCTTGAGGTGCGTTCTGCGGATTCATGGCGACGTACAGTGGCGAGGTACCCACGGGCACTCGACTACCGCTGAGCTCCATCATGGACTGTGGTCGGGCGTCCATGGCAGCTGTAGCAGGTGCAGGAGCGGGAGCGGGAGTAGCAGCATAGGAAGGCGCCGCCTGAGATGCTTTGCTATCCATCAATTCCTCCCTCTCTCCACCCCGCCCATACCCCTCCTGCTGTAGGCTCGAAGCATTCCTCGGCGGGAAGCTGGCACTAGCAGGTATGTTAGCCTGGAATTGCTCAGCCTCCGCCCTGGCACGCTCATACAGCATCCGCTTCTCGTCCTCAGCAGAAGAGAATGTATGCTGCTGCTGCTGGCCCGCGTGGCTCGATTGGGGCGAGTTCTGGCTGGACGATGGCGCGGGGGAGGGTGAAGGGCGGAGAATACTTCCGCCCCCAGCGGGTGAAGACATCTTCGAAGCAGGACCAGGCTTGCTCTGGTAACCCGGGTGAAGCGCAATTCCCGGACCGCGTATGACAGGCGTAGACACATTCCGCTGATGCGTAGGAGTCGCAGCAGCATTACCTCCATACGCACTCGGCGGCGTCCCTGACCCATTCCTCCTCCCTGCTGCGAAGACGACGGCGGAGCCTGGAATTGAGCCTGATGCGACATAGCAGCCTGCTCCCTCTGTACCCGAACCCGTTCCGCCTGTTGTTCTGCCGCCGTGAGGGCTGCAGGGATCAATCGACTCGGTGGAGCGCGGTATGCACCTCCTCCTGCAACACTAGGCGGGATCCCACCCGCCATGCTCGGCGGTCTCGTCACACTCGATCCGCCCGAGTAGACAGATCCGGGCGCAGAAGGAGGTATGGAGTTTGGATTCTCGACGAGCTGAGCTAACGTCCTCGGCGATCCTTGCTGGGGTCCTCCCGGCCCTCCTGGTCCTCCCTGTGCGCCAGCCCCACCGCCACCCGCGCGAATCTTCTGCCCTGCTCGGAAGCCACTGTACGACGCTAGATCGTTCACGAACAAAGCCGGATCCAGGCCCAACATCTCAGCCGCCGAGTCCGCCCGGTCGGTATGATGGAACAACGCGTTCAGCTCCGCCTGATTGAGCGCCCGCCCCCCAGCAGTCGGTGTCGATTCTCCACCCTCCGTTCCCGAACTCTTCCGGGCTGGTCGGACGCCCAGCTGGGCAGCGACAGCATTCGGCAAGTTGAAAGCGTCCCATGATGCTGAATTGGATGGCGGCGGGACGTTGACTCCTGCGCCTCCTGCTGTCGAATGAGCCGAGCGACCGTGGTAGATACTCCCGGGTCCACTGACGAATGCCGACGTACGGACTGGTTCGGCCTGTTGAGGCCCACCGGGACCACCCCCAGCAGCACCGCTCCAATGGAACAGTTGACCAGGAACACCCCGACCTGCGAGTCCAGGTCCCGAGAAGTTCGTACCTGCGGTCCGTTGACTGAAGAGGGTGTCGCTCCGCCGGAGGGCGTGTGCTGATGTAGGTGTGGTGGGGCTGATCGGTGGTAGGCCGGAGAGGGAGGACGAACTCCCGTCAATACTGCGACTTCGACGGAGTGCGCCTGGATGTCCGCCTCCGTAGTCCGAAGGAGGATACCCACCGCCTCCATTCGCATCGCCATCCCCCTCAGGACCTCCTACACCAGCATAGAGAGGATCGTCGGGCCCGCCACGCAAAAGACCGACGGCGCCCCCAGCTCCACCGGCCGACAAGCCGTCGACATGTCCGATATTCCTGACGATGTCCTCGCTGACACTCCTCAAGAAGTTCGTCAATGTCATCGGTAAATGATCCATGACAATACTGCCCGCGTTCTCCTTCCCCGCATTGAGGAGCGCCGACCCAGTGGAAGCTTTGTCCCCGCCGCCGAGGTCGACTACGACGCGCATGGTATAGGAGACCCCGATATGCTTTGCTGTTGCTACGCTCATGAGGTTGTGAGTTTTGGGGATGGGTGCTGAGAGGTCGAACATGAGTTTGTCTCCCTTGTACATCTTTTTGCCGATGGACTTGCTCTTGCTGGCGATGACTTCTGTGCGCTGTACACTCGCGGGAGCCAAGATTGCCGCTGAGGATGTTTCCAAGGCGGACGAAGCGGCGGCAGCGATTGCGCTCGTTGAGGCTGAATCTGAATCGGCCGTGGTAGGTGCACCCGAGCGCGTGGTTCCACCTGAGCCACCACGGAAGGTGATGGTCTCCCTGACGGCGAAGCTGATGTTGCGTAACTTGACTGCGCTGATGCGGTCTGAGGAGACGATGATGCGGACATTGACGGTGTCTCCGGGACCGTAGCATGATTGGCTGCGGTATACTTTGGCGGAGACGATTGATGTTGGTTCGTTTGGTGGGGAAGGTGCTGTTGAGGCTGTATGTTCGTCGGCGACGCTGTGGGAAGAGTGCTGCGAGGTCAGTGGCTGCGCAGAAATAGTTTGTGGCAGATGAAGATGTGATGCTTACTGATAGATGGGATGCATTGAGTGTAATTCACTGCGAGGCAGGGTCAAGTGTCAATTGGTGGATAGTGCAACAAGCAAGAGAGGGATGCACGTACTGCTTCTCGATGACGATCAGCTGAATGGCTTGTACGACGCTGGAATGAAATTCCTTCTTGAGGATTCCCCTGAATGCGAATCGAAGCAATGTATGAGTAAGATGTGCGCGGAAATTGCAAGTTGGGAGGAGAGAGGAACACGCACCTCTTTGTCTGAATGCAGAGACTGGCTACGAGATCGTATGTGATAGCGGACTGCTTGTCGATGCGGGCCGAGGGCGGTAAACCTTCAGGAATAGGAATGACGAACGGATAGCTTGACTGATTATCGCGCGCAGAGTGCATGGTCAATCGTCTTGCATTCGAAACGCGCTCAATGCCGAAACTCACATCCTTAAGAGTCTCCCAATCTTCAGGTTCTTCGGCGGGTTCCATCTTTCCGCGGGCGCCCTTGTTGGCTGTGGCATGTGCGACTCTGGGATCTACGCCGGGTGCGGTCCAGAGGTCTATGGGAGCTCGTCCGATGAGTTCTGCCCAGTGGTCTCCTGGCGGGATGGATTCGTTCTTGCGGAGTTCGATGCGTAGCCATGCTGCCTGTATGCCCTTGGGTGGAGCGCGAACGTGTACTACGCCTGCGATGCGTGCTGGTGGGCGTGTTTGTGAGGGTGGGATGCCTGGGAAGCCCTGGATGAAGGATCCCTGTGTGTGTGCCTTGGGGCTTGGTTCGATGAGACTGTGGGAGAGAGAGAGCGAGATCATCAGTTGCTGTATGGTCTGCTGCTTCTGCTTCTTAGACTCACAGCTTGACTTGTGAAGACGACATTGTGAAAAGCGCTGACTGAGGCGAGGCGAGTCTGCAGAATGCGCGTGCGAACCAACAAAACAGAAGAAGAAGAAAGCGAAGTAAAGTGTTGAATGCGAAGATCGACGTCGAGGTTATGGAAGAGTGAGTGAGTGAGTGAATGCTGTGAATGGATGATCATGATCACTTGTCTATTTATCCGATGCGGCGAGTGAGTTTATCCGAACCGCCGGTGTCTCACTCTTACGGCCGTAAGGATTTCACTCATAGAACCTCCGTGCGAAGGATGCCCTCTCCATCTCCACGACATCAACACAGCAAAGAACAATAATGGCAGCATACATTCACACTCGCGCAGACTCAGTGCTGCCAGCATCAGCGTCGTTCTGGGTAGACAACATCCCAGGCTTACCCCAGCTCAACGCATCCTCAGCCACCCCCAAACTACACACATACGCAGGCTACCTACCCGCACGCCCATCCACAGCAGCCAACAATGCAAACGCCCATCTCTACTTCGTCCTCCAACGCGCTCAGCACATCGCTTCCCGTCGCAGACTCATCATCTGGTTCAACGGCGGGCCAGGCTGCTCCTCCTTCGACGGCCTCATGATGGAAGTCGGGCCCTGGAAGTGCAGGATGGACAAGGAGGGCGAACTCGAGTGGGCTCCCCCAGGTGCAGCATGGAACGAATACGCAGACGTCATCTACCTCGACCAGCCCGTTGGCACAGGATTCTCATACACCGATTCAAACGGATACGTCACATCTCTCTCACAGGCCGCACAGGAGGTCGTCTTCTTCCTCCAGCAGCTCGTCAAGATCTTCCCAGAGTATGCACATGGGAACGGCGTCACGGCCTATCTCGCTGGCGAGAGCTTTGCAGGGCAGTACATACCTTACACTGCCAAAGCCATCATGGACGCACGCCCCTCGCCCCCCATCGATCTCAACGGCATCGTCATCGGAAACGGCTTCATCGATCCACGCTCCCAGTCAGGCTCCGAACTCGAGATGATGGTACAGGCCGGAATCTGGAAGACCTCTTCAAAAGTGAGTGAAAAGGAAATCTCAAAGTGCGTCCCCTCCTCAGCGCTAACACGAGCTGATATCCTCACTCTTTGCGACTCACCAGGAATACGAACAAGTCAACACAGTCGTACAGAGATGTAAGACTGCACTCGATAGACTACAGAAAGACTACCTCCCGCGCGTCGTACCAGAATGCGAACACGTCCTGCCCTCCATCATCCAGCATACAACAACGTACGTCCCTTTCTCCTCTTCGCCCTCCCTTCCCTCATCTTCATTTACTCACCCCTCTCTCTCTCCCATCACAGAAGAGGGGACAAACCCATGTGCATCAACATCTACGACGTCCGTCTCTCAGACACATCCCCCGAATGCGGCATGAACTGGCCTCCCACCTTAGCATCCATGTACGCCTACCTCAAACGCCAAGACGTCCGACACGCCCTCCACGTCGACGAGAAGAACAAACCACAGGCATGGATCGAGTGCAATTCTCGCGTCGGCAGTGCGTTGCATGGGACTACCATCGATAAAGTCACAGGCAGGAAGGAGGAGGCTAGTGTCAAGCTTCTGCCCGGGTTGTTGGAGAGGGGGTTGAGGGTCTTGATGTTTGCCGGAGATAAGGATCTCATCTGTAATCACATCGGCGTCCAGAGGATTGGCGAGAATCTCGTCTGGGGAGGCGTGAAGGGCTTCGGGGTGAGTTCCTCTCTCTCTCTTTCTTCTTCCTGAAGGTTAGCTGACGTCTTCTCTTCTTCGAATCCAGACACCACCGCCCGCACCCCTCGAATGGTACGTAAACAACACATACGCAGGACAATGGACCACAGCACGCAACTACACCTACGTACGCGTCGCAGGTGCATCACACATGGTAGGCTACGACCTCCCCATCGCAGCACACGACATGATGCTCCGCTTCATGGGATTCGACGACGGACTCGGTACTGCGGAGCTGGTAGCCTCGGCCGGTGCAGCTGCGAGGATTCCCTCCGTGTTGAAAGGGTCCGGAGGAGCGGGCAGGAAGTTGGCTTTTGTCGGTGGTGGTGGGGCGGCTGCGGGCGTCGGGATGGGGAAAGGGGATGTTGGGACGTTACCAATGATTCCTGGTGTAGACGGGAAGACGGAGGACCAAGTTGCTGAAGAAGCACGGTGGGCTGCCTATTAGTGAGTTTCTTTCTTCCTTCCATCTCTTCCTATTCCGCCCCCCTCCGCTAACCACCTCGAAATCACCCCTTCTCAAAAACCTTAGCAACGCCGGCTCAGCAGCTCTCGTCTTCATCATCATCGCCGTCTGTATCGGCACCTGCGTCCTCCTCCGTTCCCGAAAACGCGCACGACAGCTCTATGCCAAAAACGCACCCACGTACGGCGACTTTGTCCTCGGCGGCGGCGGCGACGACGAAGAAGAAGATGACGGGGACGCCCGAGGTCCTTCCTCGAGCGCACACGAGTTGACGAGGCTTGTGACTGATCAAGAGGAGGCAGGCGATGCACAGGCGCGGGTGGGTGGGAAGAAGAGGTATTTTGAGGATGAAGAGGCTGATGAGAGGGAGGATGCGGAGAGGAGGGCACAGCATGATGTTGCTACTGCTGCTGCGGTAGGTGATCAAGCTCGGTCGGGTGGACGTCGGACACCTTCCAAGGTGCGATTTACGGACGAGGTTCCTGAGGTTTGGGATCCTGCGTCCGGGTCTGGGTCGGCGGGAGGTGCTTCGGCACCACTTGCTGGCGCGTCGGGGAAGGCGAGGGATGTGGATAGTGTGGGTAGACGGGATGAGGAGAATATCTTTGATGTTGGGGATGATGAGGAGGATTGAAGACTACAGACATTTCACGTCACTCACACGCGCTCCCTTCTCTCTGTGCAAACACTTCTCCCCCGGGCACTCGTTCATTCATTCTCGCTCGCCCCCTTGTCTTTTCTCGATGTCACCCTCGTTCTACCCATCCCGTCCACAATCATTGCTACATCTGCCCTTGTCCTCAATTCCTCCTCTCTCTCTCTCAGTCTGCTCTTCTCCCCCCCAAGAACACGCCCAAAGAGAAACTAGAAAGAAAAGAGACTTTAGATTCTGCAAGGTAAAAAAGGAGCCACGTCCAGCATCTTCAAAGTAAAATGATACTTTCGCAATGGAAAGGGCGCTTCAGAACTCCAACACCTCAACAGCATACTCGCCCACCAACAAACTCGCCTCCTGCATCATCCTCCTCTTCGTCCGCCCCGCCCCGTCCTGGGCGGGGACGTACGCACCCCCACCACCCGTCATACTTCGCGCCTGCACATCACCCGCCGCCAGCACCTCGTCAGCGACGCCCTCCAACCCCTTCTTCGCTTCCTTCTTCGACTTCTTCTTTTTCTTCTTCTTATCCGAAATATGAGTCTGTCGAGAGAACGGATGATGTTCCCGTAAGGCAGGATGGACCGCCCCATCCCGCTCTAACCCTTCTTCCTCCTTCCCGACCTCATTCTCAACCGCACTCCGCGCCCGATCGGAGTCCAGAACCGCAAAGGCATGCAGAGGACCTAGCAGCAGCGAGAGCGAGTTGAGATGGGCAGAATGGGCCGCCAGTGCTTTGGACAGGTTGTCCAGCATGGTCTGGGCTTGCACGGAGGAAGAGGACGAAGAGAGGAGGGTGGGGAAGAAGGTGTCGAGTAGGTCCGTCACGAAAAGGACGATCTGGATTCACAAGACAAAGGGTCAACGGGTCAGCCAGAGAACGAAAACTGCAAAACTAGAACAGAAAAACTCACCTCATCCAACCGCGGCAATTGTCCCTCCTTCACCTTCACCTCCCCACCCTCAGCCCACCCACTCCTCGCCAAAGGATCCCTCCCCCACTCCTCAACCCACTCCCGCAAAATCTCCGTAAGCACCACAACACCCTGCACGACCTCGTCCCCAGCCGCCCGACCCGCCAGCCTCAAATGCCGCTGGAGCGCAATACGCACCAACGGTCTCGAAAGAGGGATGGGCAAGAAGGCGCGGAGGTAGTCCTTCAACTCCGGTGGAGTGGGTAGGAGCATGACCATCGTCCGTACCAGCTCGTCTTCCTCTAGATCAGGACGGGTACGGAGGGCGTGTAGGACTGCGGCCCAGTCGGATGTAGCGCGCAATTGAGCGAGGGTCGGAGGTGCGAGGCCACTCGATGGAACCCCATTCCCAGTCCCATTGACGACCGCCACCGCCTTCTCCTTCTCCTCCTGCACTGGCACCTCACCACCTTTATTCTTCCGAGCCCTCCTCTTCTCCTTCTTCCCCTCCACAACACCCTCGCTCCTCCCAATCCAGCGCGCAGTCATCTCTCCCCTCCCCAAGATGTGCCGGACAGAAGATTGCAGAGGAAGTGTGTACGGAAGGACGACCGAGTTTGAATACTGAGTACCTGCACGACTGTTGTTCGCCACCGACGATGCGCCTCTACTACTCCGCCGTCCACCGGTGGTCGTCGGTGGTGGAGCAGAGACAGCAGGCACAGTATTGAGGACGACGATGACCTGACCACCGGCCGAACGAGTAGCCCCAATATCCAACCCAGGATCTTCCTCGCCCGCTTTCCCTCCCATAGAGAAATGAGGCGGCAAGAGCCCACTGACGTCCGTCTCTGCAACGACTGCCTCCAAAGCCGTGTCGAAGATGACAGCCTGTACGCGTGGCTTGAGAGACTTGTTCTTCGGGCCTGCCTCCGCTGCTGTTGAGCTAGTTGTGGGAAGGACGAGACCGATGAGGAGTAGGTGTGTTGAAGAGAGGGATAGGATCGAGGCTGGTTTGGAAGGAGAGGAAGGGGATGGGGAGGGAAGTTGGAAGTGGAAGTGGTTTAGGTGGATTGTGCGGGTCAGCGTTAGAGTGGGCGTTGCGTTTGATGTGAGAGCAAGGTGGTAGAGACGTAGCTGTCCTCCTCGAGCTGGAAAGAAGAGTTTAAGAGCTCAAGTCAGTTTGCAAACATTTATCAAGGGGCACGAGTTCAGGGGGGAAATACTCACTGAGAATGGCAAGATTCCCATCCGGATGAAGTGTGCAGGACAGAACGTCGAGTGCACCCAGCGAGCTCTCCGTCTCATCACCTGTTCCAAAGCCAGGAACATCGACATCCTTCAAGAACTGCACCCGATCCGCAGCCGCCGGGTCTTTCCCCCTGCTCTGAATGAGGACCGTCGAGAGCCGAAGACGGCCCTTTGGATCAAGAAGGGGAGGATCGACAGGTAAAGCGTGAAGATCATCCATGACCTGAAGAGCCGATTTGCGACCTCCCTTAGCCCCACCCGCTCCATTCGTCTTCTTGTCGGTGGTGGTAGTGGGAAGACAGGGGGATGCGATGCGGAAGGCGAGTGCGGAGACGCGTTCGTGTTGGATGAGGGAAGGGTCTGTGCCTCTGAGGAGATGAAGAGCAGGTGTAGAGTCGAAGAGAGAGAAGTGATGTGTGATGCTCTTGGGCTCTGTCGATGGAGGAGCCCAGGTGAGGAGAGGTTGGATGGAGGGAGCATTGTCTGGTTCGGAGGGGCTGTGTTGGAAGAGTGAGATTTGGGAGGAGTGCGCATGCGAGGCTGCTATTTCTGAAGTGTTGAGGAGATGGAGTGATTCGATGGGATCCTTGATGAAGATGTCTGAGGAGGAGAGGATGGTCTGTGATTGGGTGGGTGGTGGGCGGTGTGAGGATGTTGGTGCTGTGTTTTCGATGTATGCGCGTAAGGTGGGCTGTGGTTGGGTGAGAGTGATGTAGGTTGTTCTTGTGGATGATCTGAGGGTGGTGATGGGTGCTGCTGGGCCGAGAGTTTCGCCTGCTGCTGGGTCTAGTGAGAATGACTGTGTGGGAGGGATGTGCAGGGTGCTTGATGATGTAGATGAAGAGGGAGCAGGGATGTCTGTTTGGGAAGTTGCTCCTGCTGATGGATCTGAGGTGGAGGGTGCTGAAGTTGACTGTGCGGTGGAGAGCAAGTGGAGAGTGTTTGTGTTGCAGTTTGCGATGATGGTGAGGTTGCGGATTCGTTTGACTGCTGCTCGCTGTTGTTGATTCGACGAAGAAGACAGTTTGTATGCTGATCCTACGCGTGTTGCTGCTGAGTGTGAGGATGAAGACGATGCGATCAGATGAGGCAATGCAGCCAGCGAAGGAATCCCATCGTCTTTGCTTCTGACTGTCGCTGCCATCTTCTTCTCTGCCTTTGCCTTTGCCTTTTGCTATGAGGAATGCGAGCGATGGTAAGAAGGAAGTCCGCAAAGGCAAGAAGGAAAAAGTTTCAGCGAGGTGAAGGCAAGGGAAAGGCTCCGAGCACGAGATCGGGGAAAGCGCTGGTATTTTGAAAATATGAGCGTTTTCGAGCACGTGACTGAATCGAAAGGTCTGTGCGCGTGTTGGACTTTCTTCCTGGTGGGGTTGCCTTTTTTTCACCCCTTCCCTTCGCAGCATGAACTCGAGGCGACCTGAATGTATGCTGTCTGTATGTATGCTGAGCGCGCGCTGGAGAGAGAGACAGAGAGAAAGAGACTGAAGTGAAGTGCTGCTGAATGATGAGAATTGCGCGGGAGAAGGTATTGGTTGTGTTGGTCTGCATTCAGTCCGTTGCCATCGCCTCCCTCCTCTTCTTCTTACTCCGACAACAACCTCCTTCTTACCACCACCACCACCACCTACACGCACCTCACTCATCTCCACCTCACATCCCACCCTCAACACTCTCCAACATGGCCACTGAGCAGAGTCAGTATTCCATCAACTTCTGCTCGCTCAAAGACGCATACACTGACACGCACATCTCCTCACCCTCTCTCAACAGCTTTCATCATGATCAAGCCCGTCAGTCGCACGCGTTCATCTCACACTCTCATTGCGCACCCCCTTTGCTGACTCTCTCCTCTCCCTCTTCCTTTCATCCCACACAGGACGGCGTCCAGCGCGGTCTCTGCGGCGAGATCATCAAGCGGTGAGCATATATTGTCCTACCTCGTCGCCCCCCCTTGAATGCTCACCCTCACCCACTCCTCCCTCCCGTCTTCCACAGATTCGAGCAGCGCGGATACCAGCTCGTCGCTACCAAGCTCGTCCACGCTTCTGTCGAGCACCTCGAGGCCGTGAGTTTGATCTCTTCCACCCTCACTACATGCTACCTCTACTTGTTAGGCTGACTCTTTAACCCGTGATTGCTCTCAGCACTACGCCGACCTCAAGGTATGCATACATGCATTTGCTAGTTGAATTCCTATCTCTCGTGTTCACACTCACCCTTCCATTTCCTCGCGTTCTCCAGGGCAAGGGCTTCTTCCCCGGGCTCATCAAGTACATGAACTCCGGCCCCGTCCTCGCCATGGTCTGGCAGGGCAAGGACGTCGTCAAGCAGGGGTACGTATTACTTCTACATTCACTTTCACCTCTCTTAATAACCCAATGCTCACTGACACATCAATCGAAACAGTCGCGTCATCCTCGGCGCTACCAACCCCCTCGCCTCCGCTCCCGGCACCATCCGTGGTGACTTTGCCCTCGATGTCGGACGCAACGTCTGCCACGGCTCTGACGCCGTCGAGAGCGCCAAGCACGAGATCGAGCTCTGGTTCGGCAAGCAGGACCCCACTGTCAGCTACGCGCCCCGCCCTTGGCTCTACGAGGTGAGTTTTTTTGTCCCTATCTCTCTCTCGATCCTCCCAGGCTGACAGTTTCCCGTCTCTTGCAGTAATCTACTCGCCCCTTCCTCTTGCCGCATGTCAAGGATTCTATTTAGGACACTCTCCCGCTCCTTTCCTTTCCTTGCCCACGACATGGCCCCCGAGTCTTCTCTTAATTCAAAACTCAATCTGCTTTTGAGACACGAAAAAAATGATCTGCAAAAGATGTCTCGCTTTTGAAAATTTTGGCTCTCAAACTTAGAGCTAGCCTGAGCTGGCTTTCTTCGCCACTTTCTTCCCTCGCTGAAGTTTTCCATCGAGCACAGATAGAAAGAAAGAAAGAAATGCTGAGGACGTGGGCTTCGGTGTCTGGTGTTGCGGTGCCAGCAGTTGTGGGAGGTGCGAGGGCGAATGCGGGAAGACGAGCCTTGCTGGATTCTGCGAGGTCAGCGTCGTCCAGAAGTAGACCATCTCGAATGCTCAGTACTCGACCTCCCGTGTCCTCCCCTCATCCATCCTCAAGCTCGCCCTCCTCCGACCTTCGAACTCAGCATCTCCACAACAAGCCTGCGTCGCCAGCAGAAGAAGAAGAAGAAGAAGAAGGAGACCTCGTCGAACGAGCCCTGTACTTCGTCAACCTCTCCAAGAAATTCACAACCGCTCCTGAATTCAAGAAACAGGCTGCACACATCACATCCCTCATCCTCCAACTCCGACCCATCAACACCGGCCCGCTCTTAAAGCAGTACGGATCAGCAGACAAAGCTTGCTTGATCCTCTTCAAAAATGCTCTGGAATGTCTGCAGCGAGTCATCGCGCTCGGTGAACCCTTCCGCGATTCGACACTCGCGGCGCTGATGACCGCGGCCACTCGGACGATTCAGGATCAAAAGGCCCTCTTCGAAGCGCTCTTGGGTTTCGTGCGGACGTTCCAGCTCATCAGACCATCTACCTTCCTCTCCAATGGGACAACGGACCACATGTCCAGTACCCACAGCCGGAAAGGTCCAAGTTCTGCCGAAATCTTCACTCAACGAATTCTCTCTTCGCTCATCACCGCACTCGGTAAAGCAGGTCAACCTCACCTCGGCGAGCGACTTATCCAGGAATCAGCATCGACCGATGGCCAGCCCCTCGCACACTACATGCAAAGTATCGGCCTCAACGCCCCTCGACCCCCCTCCGATCCCAAGAAATCCCAACTGCAAGATCCAGATCGAGGGACAAGTCATCAATCCCCTCAAGCTCGCAAATCAGCGCTCCACGCCTACGAAATCCTCATCCTCGCCGAACGTCGTCGGAAATTATGCATCGAAGACCCACAAGACCCTTCGAACCCTCTACCAGACATGACTCGAATCCGACTCGGACCGTGGTCAACCCAACCGAACGTCTGGGCCGCTCTTGTAGGTGCCCGACTCGAGGTGGGGGACGAGAATGGGGCGGATGTGTGGTTGAGCATCTATCGGGCTCTCGTTCATCATAAACGGTGGTTGTCCCACCACGAGGAAGAAGAAGGATCAGGAGGAGACGAGAAGGGGGATAGGACGAAGTGGTTACCAGACCCATCACCCCGTCCCTACCTCCTCCGCGCCCAAACACGCGTCCCCCATTCCAAACCGCGCAAATACGTCTACAAGAAGATCGCAGACGCCCGAGCGAAGGAGCCGGACCTCGTAGCCCCCTACCAGACCGTCATCGTGCGGGAGATGCTGAGACATATGCAGAGGGATGCGGTACCCTTGGATATGGTTTTCAGTAATTTCCTGATTGGGTTTGAGGCGAGTTGTGAGAGGTTGGGGAACGCGTTGGATCTGGTTGAACGGACGTTGAGGATGGCGGGTAGGGCGGTGTCGTCTTCAGGGAAGGAGGACGGGGACGAACAAGGGTCCAGATCAAGAAACGGCAGCGCAAAGGAGGAGAGCAGTCGATTGCTCGAAGAGCTAGGTCCTGGATTCCTAGCCAGTCTAGCAGAGATCCACATCCGTCGATCCAAAATCCTTGCTCGGATGGGGAGAGATATGGCCATGGACAGCAACAGCGGAAGTGGGGCGGCCGGAGGAGAACTGGCGGAACGGGAGAGGAGGGAGTTCATCGCCAGTACGATCTTCACGCCGGAACGACATCCTGTGGCGTATTATTTCTGTGCACAGAGTCCGGGGGAGACGTTGGCGCTCTGGTTGGAGTTTGTGGGGATTGAGCGTGGGGATAATAAGAAGGGGCGGTGGGTACGGGCAGGAGGGGATCGGGATCTTGAGGACTTGAGTGATGTGGAGGTCGAGGCTGGGTGGGCGACGCGGGAAAAGGAGGATCCTGCTGACGAGGAGGAGGAGGAGGAGGGGGACGGGAAGGATCTTGATGAGGATTTGCACGAAGAGGCAGGGGTGGAGGATGCTACATCCACGAACGAACGCGAGCACGGACAAGGATCTCAACCCTCGTTCACCAGAGCACGTAACACACGCCGAAGACCACCCATGCGTCTTCAAGCCTGGACCCGACGCTATCTGAGCAGTCTCCTCAGTGCCCCCGCTTACGAATACCCACACGCCCTCCTCCTGCTCGAACAGCTCGACTCGCGTCAATCAGGGCTGTACGCCGTCGGCTATGGATTGGTCACGGATGTCCTTGCGGCGCTCCTGAGGTCCGGGCATACGCACGTTCTGAGACATTTTAAGGAAAAGGAGCGGGAGCGGAATCCTGAGGAAGGGGGTGGGGAAGAAAGTCCTAGGATGACATTCTCGCAGGAGAGTAATGAGCAGGAGTCTGTCACTACCGTCACTCTGGAGCGGAAGGTCGATACGTCGATATCGACCTCAGTCCAACAGGCGCTCCACTCATCAACGCACATAGCACTCATCACCCACCTGCTCTCCTCCGCCTCCCTCGCCGAACTGAAATATACAGCAAGGGCCTACCTCGAACTCGCCGCCGAATCGCAGAATGGACAACTCGACACGCACACTCTCGAAGATGGGTCGGCATTCCACTCTGCCCTTGAGGCTGTCGCACGAGCTAAAGGAGGAGTAGAGGGCGTCCCACCTCTAGGAATCGAATGGGCCCGGAATCTCGTCCTAGACACCTCAAGAGAAGTCGGGGGCCACACTCGCGTACTTGCCAGTCGATTGTGGATCAATGAAGGTCCCTTGGAGAGTCAAGTTCAGGAGGAGGTGAAAGCGGATGCGTGGGATGAAGAGACGAGGGCGGAGTTGTTGGAGATCATCATGGAGCGGACGAGTGGGGAAGTACAGATGAGGAGGGAGAGGCTGAGAAAGGCTTGGCCGACTGAGCTTCTGGGTTGCTCGAGATGGGTTCGGACGGGGTCAAGACACAAAAGACAGATGGGTGCTTTCGATCCTTGAAGCAACATCAATGAAATCAAAGCACCACTCGCTCCATCTGGAAAGGAAGTGATCTCAACAGGATCGATTGGATTCAAAGGACAAGGCCTGAAGAAAGTGTGGAGGCCAGCGGCGCAAGGATCTAGCGAGAGACGTTTAGAGAGGGGCTGGGCTTTAATGGGAGAAGGAAGCAGAAGCAGCTTGGAAGAGAAAACTGAAGGAAACAAAAGAACGGCAGAACAGAAGGAAACGGAGGAAGAATAATAGGGAGGGGGTTTGGGGGGGTGCGAGCATACTCTTCCATCTAGGCGGCGAGTGTTTGGCCCTGTCGGGGAAGCCTAAGAGCAGCAAGGATGGAAGGGCGAAGACGGACAAGACAGGGGGGAGTAAGAAGGGAAGAAGCTTTTGAGGAGATCAGAAGTACACGGGACAAAGAAAGAACAAGACCTTGTTTTCTTCTTCGAGATTTGCTTGCACGGCCGTTTGAAGAAAGAGGAAAAAGCTCCTCCTCCCTCCACGGAAAGGAGACGGGAATTTCAGGAAGCAGACTTCTCTTGTATGCATGGTTGTAGTTCAGGTGTTGTCGAGATGTCGAAAAGCGAGTGCCGAAATTTAAGAAGGCCATCTTGAAGGAGTCGGACCCCCAGCCAAGAACCGCCTGTGCAACCCCCATCAGAGCCCAGCCAACGCGCTCTTAGGCTTCTTCACCTTCTTCGTCGACGACCCGCCCAGCCTCTTCTCCGGCGGCACATGACTCATCGAAACCCGCTTATTCTTCCCAGCAGGCGAAGCAGCAGCCCCATTCGTCTTCCCTCCCACCGTCCGCCGACTCGTGTCCTCGTCCGAACTATCCTCCTCAATAGTCTCATCCGAGTCGCTGTCCGACGAAGAAGCCGAAGACCCACCCTGCTGATGAACAGGGTTCGTAAGCCCACTGAGCAGATGCTTAGGGTGCGCCACACTCCCATCAAACCCCACCGAACCAGGCGGCATCGTCCCCGACTGAGCATACGGCGCAGCGTGCGAGGCTGAGCCAACACTCTGCTGACTGCCGGAGATGTTCGAAGCTTGCGAATCACCACCGTAGCCAAAGTTAGGCATCAGCCCAGGAAAGCCCATCCCGCTTTTGCGAAAAATCGTTGGCTGCAGACTGGTAAGCTTCGTGTAGGGCGAGAACGAAGAAGTCGACGCATTCGGCGCAGCAGCAGCAGCAACGCTCTCCTGCGATGCTTGGAGCTGATCCATCTCCTCCGCCGCCGCAGCAGCAGCATGATGCGTAGAAGTAGACGCCGCACTCTTCCGATTCCCCCTCAGATTCTGAGACTTCAACCACTCCTGGATCTCCCGCTGCGCATCCCGCTCAGGCTGCTTCTTCCGCTGCTGAAGTGCCTTCAGCTGATCCAGCCGTTCCCGGAGCTTCGGAACATCGCCCTGGAGGATCCAGGGGCATTGAGAAACCCCATGGTCGTCCTCAGTGGAGCAGATCCCACAGAACAGGTTGGAAGAAGCCGCGCCCGATTTGCGTGGAGAGGTGACTTCTTCCGTCGATATTCTAGCTGACGAGCGGGTCGGGGTCGCGGCCGGGGCCGGTGCAACGGAAGCAAGAGAGGCAGAACCAGCCGCAGCCTCCGCAGCTGCAGCATCAGTCTCGTCCTCATCCGGCTCGCCCTCCGCATCCTCGTCGACATCTGTACCTTCAACCTCATCATGCTCAGCATCATGCGTCTGATCCTTGTTGGTCGAATCCGAATCCGCCTTGCGCTTCATCCGGGGCACAGTCACACCCTGGCTCTTCAGCCATGCACCCAACTTCTTCTCGAGCTTCAGGTCGCGCTGGGGCATCGCCTTGAGTATGACAAGGCGTGAGCGGACCTTGTTGGTGTTCGTTGCGTGTAGCCAGGGACACTTGAGGAAGGGATGCGCCACAGGGGAGGAGCATATGAGACAGCCTCGGGAGCCGTTTTCCGTCGGTTGCTCGGCCTTTGCGGCGCTGGTAGAGGTTGAGGCGCGAGACGCAACGGGAGCGGGAGCATCAGCGAGCTCGTCATTGTTCTCCTCGTCGTCGTCATCCTCGTCTCCCTCAGCATCAGCTTCTCCGGCATCGGTCTCGTAGTTGTTGGGTGTGTCTGGGCCTGACTCTGTGTCGGTGGCCGTGGCGGTGGCCTTCTTGGTGCGCTTGCGGGTCTTGACCTTGTTCTCCTTGAGCCACAGCTTGAGATCCTTCTGAGCCGTACGCTCGTGACCCTTCTTCCTCTGCTGCAAATCCTTGAGGGTATTGAAGCGAGCCTGAAGCTTGGGGTAGTCGCCCTCCATGATCCAAGGGCATGACTCGACTGCGTGAGCATCAGGAGAAGAGCAGATTCCGCAGCCCAAGTTCTTGCGCGATGTTGAGGATGAGGGTGCTGCGGGAGGTGAAGGAGCCGGAGGGTCTGCGGCAGGGACGACTGCGTCTACGGCTGCAGCAAGTGCAGAGCTTGCAGCTGCTTTTTGGAGAGATGGAGAACGTGCTGGAGCATCATGGATCTGATCAAATAGCTCTTCTGTGATGATAGCGTCGACGGCGATCTTGGTGCCGACAGGAGCATGCAGTGCCCACTGTTTGAAAGAGTTAAAGCGATTTTCTGTAGCCCGCCAGGAAGACGATGATATGAGGGAATCAGAATATAGTCCCCGAAAGCAAGACCCCGTTAGCAAGCTGAGCGACACATACCATTTGTGAAGGTATAGTGCTCGGGAGGGGAGACCGACGAGTCGACGTAGGAGAAGTCGAACGTCGCTGTAGGGCCAAACCTGGTTTCGGTGATGAGATATTCCTGGAGCCAGACCAGGGAGCTGTCGACTGAGATCGGAACATGCAAGTTGTCCAAAACTTGACCGCCAACGCGAACTTTTATGCTTGCGAAGGCGACGTCGGGGACTTTCGGTGGTGGTGGAGGAAGCAGTGCACTGGCGGCCTCTGAGGCGGCCGTAGCAGCATTCTTGGCCGCTTTTCCTCTTGCTCCTCGACCAGCTGGAGGGAGTGCTGCGGTGGTGTTGTCGGGCGTCATGGTCTCATTGCCCTTATCGGTCATGCGCGACTCGTTGTCGGTTGTGGGAGCGACGACAGGCTTGGAAGCTGCTCGCCGGCCTCGTCGTTTCTTTGCTACTCCTTCTTCGCCATCGACATTTCCGTTTGTGGTGTTGTTCAGTGAGAGCTGAGAGGATGAGGGAGCGTCGGAAGCTGATGGCTGGGGTGGTTGTGACTTCTTGCGCTTTCGGACGGGTGTGCTTGATGCTGGACCTGGGCCAGCGGGCGTCTGTTCGAGGTTGGATGGGAGAGCCGGGAGTGGTACCGCTGCTGAAACTGACCGCGATGCTGCTGCCTTCGCCATTGTTGCTTCGTCTGCCTTTGTTGGTTGGTTGGGTGTCGTTTGTATGCTCCTCGAGTCCCACACTTGGATCTTCGACGCACCAGAAAAACGTGTGCAGCTGGCGTCTTAGTCTTCCGCCTTGCCTTCAACGCGTCTTCCTTCGCGTTTCCTGTCGCCTTGCCTTTGGGTGGGACGCGTCGAGGAAGAGGAGGAGGAGGAGGTGGGAGTTCTCCATGTTTACCAGGGGACGCGTCGGGAATATTTTGATTTATAGGAAACACTATGAGACTCTTGAGACTGAGACTCTGAAGTTACGATAAGGTCACGATAAGAAACTCCCTCACCGCTCCTGACCTGACTGTATGCATTCATGCAAGTGGCCACCATCTACCACCACATCTCCAAGGTAAACAGAAATGGGAGCGCTGCTGTCGATTCCGCTGCTGGGTGTGGGTGGCCTTGCTGCTACCCTCGCGACGTCTTGTCTGTCTGGGCTCGCGTTCTTCTGCACCTCGACCGCCGCCTCCGCCTTCTTCAAGCGCTGCAACTGCCAGTCCTCAATAGCAACACGCATCGGCTTCTCCCTCATCTTCCTCCTCGCCTCCCTCGCAGCATGGCTCTCTCTCACCCCCTTCTGGATGCACAAGATCGAGGAGTGGTCATACAACTACGTCAAGATGCACTGTGCCGACCGCGACAGGTGCTACGGTGTCCTTGCTGTTCATCGGATCACCTTCGCCCTCGCCTTCTTCCACGCTCTGATTGGCATCTCCCTCATCGGCGTACGAGACAGTCGCACCCCACGCGCAGATATCCAGAACGGATGGTGGGGGCCCAAGCTTCTCCTCTGGATCGCACTCACAGCTCTCACCTTCTTCATCCCTAACGGCTTCTTCATATTCTGGGCCAACTACATCGCACTCTTCCTCGCCTCCGCCTTCATCCTCGTCGGCCTCGTCCTCCTCGTCGACTTCGCTCACACCTGGTCGGAGACATGCTTGCAGAACTGGGAGGAAACCGAGTCCGATTGGTGGAAGTACACCTTGCTGGGATCGACCCTCGGTCTGTACGCCATCACCATCACCATCACAGGAGTCCTCTACGCATACTTTGCCCCTCAGGCTGCTCCCTCAACCAATTCTTCATCTCCTTCAACCTCGCCCTCGTCTTCATCCTCACAGTCCTCTGCATCCATCCCGCCGTACAAGAGGCAAACCCTCGCTCAGGACTCGCACAATCAAGCATGGTCGCAGCATACTGCACCTATCTCATCGCCTCAGCCCTGATGAACCGCGATGATGTCCACTGCAACCCAATCACTCGTGGCCGAGGTGGCACAGCAAAGACTACAACCGTCGTCCTCGGAGCAGCCTTCACCTTCCTTGCGATCGCGTACTCCACCTCGCGCGCAGCAACACAGTCCAGCGCTCTCGTCGGCAAACGACGCGCACAGCTCAATGCTGCATCAGCATATCCGTCCGCCTCCTCCTCGTACGGTGCATACGCCTACGGGCCCCTCGCAACACGCGGAGACTCCATCGATGGAAACGCAGCGAGCGCAGAAGCTGGCACGGCAGACGCTATCACCTCCCAACCCACCCGCAAGGACTCCCTCCGCATCCAAGCACTCATGGCAGCCGTCGAAGCAGGATCCATACCTGCTTCTGCCCTCGACGAAGAAGATGAAGATGACGACGATGCCAGCTCATCCATATTCGACGGTACCTCTTCCTCCCGCCGCAACGAGAACGACGACGAGAGACATGGCACACGATACAATTATGCCTTCTTCCATCTCATCTTTGCCATCGCTGCATGTTATGTCGCTATGCTCCTCACCGACTGGCGCTTCGTCAAGCTCGCCAAGGACGCCCTGCCGATCGATGATGATGATGCTCCTCTCGGAGCGCCTATCGTCTTTATCGGACGAAGCCCGACGGCGATGTGGATGCGCGTCGTCTCCAGTTGGCTATGCATAGTCATCTACGCATGGTCTCTTGTCGCCCCTGTTCTCTGTGAGTTCTCATCCAACCCCTCCCCCTCTCATATGATTTCCATTCATGCTAACTCCTATCTATCCTTTCCCCTCACAGTGCCCGACCGTTTCGGCCTCGACTGATTTAACGTTTGACCCCTTCCACTGCTCTGCTACGATACCACCATACACTCTGTACATTTGTCTCGCAACCACTCCTCGTCCTTGGGCACGCTCGTCTTTATCTTTTTTGTCCGCAGACGATCCTCCAGATCTGTTGCACAGGCAATGTGTGAGTGAATTGGCAAAGAAGGACTCAGAAAAGAAAGGGTGGGACAGCAAAATACAGTGGAATGCAGGGGGCACAATGCTGTGAGGAAAGAATAAAAGGTGATCCGAGCGTGACATAGGTCGAACCAGCAGAGGGTGTGAAGACGGTTCCGCAGTAGTGTGAGCTTATGGTCGTGGCCGACTCTTCATCTGGGCCAGTTTCTGCAGAAAGTGCGAAAGAAAGAACATCAAGTCAACAAGGCACATCCCTCAAACAAAAGAAGAAAGAGAAGTACTCACCGCCTTCCTCTCCTCCCTCTTCCGCTCCATCTCAGCCCTCTTCTCCTCCTTCGTCATCGGCGGCCCAGCAGCAACAGGCGATACCGCCCCAACCAGCCCATTACTACTCGACGGCGTAACAGCCGGCGACGCAGCTCGAGATGAGGGTGCAAGCGAAGGCGAAGAAGCAGCAGCAAGCGTGGGCGTCCGAGTTCCTGCCGACGAGTTCGATGTGGACGCAGGTACCGCTGACGGAGCACGGATGGGCGCACGAGTTGCTGGTGCTGGTGCTGGCGCTCGAGCGGGCGATGGCGATGGTGGTGCCGGGGAGGAAGACACCTTCGCCCGGTTCGCATGGAGCGAAACAGGCACCATAGGCTCCCACCCTCCTCCTCCCGCAGACGTCGATCCAAACCCACCCCTACCAGCCGAAGACCCTGAGACCTGCCCAAATGCGAATGGCCGCGCATCATCCATAGGACTAGTAGCATTCGACGAGTCCGAAAGGAGGTCCGAAGCCGGAGTGTGCGACACGACAGGCTTCGACGAGAAACTCTGCGCAACCTTCGCCTCTTGGAACTCGTCGTCATCGTCGTCATCATCCCCATTCGTCTGATCGCCCCAGACGTCCAACGTAGTCTTCGCCCCGGAGCTCATCGATTCGCCCTGCGGTATCGATGACGCAGGCGGGACGGGCACCACAGCAGCCGAAGGGATCGACGTCGAAGATGAGGATGACTCCGCAGCCTTGGACGCAGCAGCCGTCGCGGCCCACGACGCCAACACAGACGCAGCCCCACCCGCCGAAGAAACCGCGGTCGACATCAACGATTCCGCCAAACTCTTCCCCGCCGGCGCGAACGGCATCGGACCCACCTCAGTCCCCATCCCATCCGGAGCAGCAGGCGGCAAAACTGTCTCCGGCATCCTCGCAACAGCAATCTTCACCCGCTCCAAAAACAACGCAACCCCTTTATCCGCCTGATCCCGAACACTCTTCTCCTTATCCACCAGCGCAGGACAGATCGCCGGAAGGACCTGCATCGCCAGATCATCAGGCTCAAAGCTGTCCGCAATCGCCATGAGCGCCATCAAGCCCGCCATCCGGGCATGCACAAAGGCATCTTTCAGACTTCGAGCGAAGGCGGGAATCAGGACCTTCCTCCGTGTGTTGAGCGAGAGTTTTTCGGAGAGTCGACCGAGGAGGACCGTCGTGTTCGTCCGGATACCGGGTTCGATATCAACTTGCGTCTTGGCGAGGTACCGCAGCAGATCATTGTTCAAAATTCGATCGCTCAATTTAGGAGAGAGCGGTAAGATGGACCGTAGCGTAGCTTCGCGAAGCGCGGGGACCGTATCATGGAATCCTGTGATCAAGCGAGGCCAGATCTTGTCGCAGATAACCTTATTGCTCATCCGGCCAGAGTAGAGCTCCAAGTTTTCGAGTAGTGCCATGCGCATGGCGCGGTCAGGGCTGTTGTAGCACTTGACGATGGTAGGACTGATGGTGTCCGTCCATTCCTTCTCAGCCAGTGGGCTTCCGAGCTTCAGGACCAGTGGTAGAATCTTGGCTGCGTGCATGGTGGGCGCGGATAGCATTTGCTGAGCTTGCACCGCTGGGTTGTAAGATAGAGCTTGAAGTAGAGATGGTAACACCTTGTGCTGAAGAAACTCCGAGGGGAACGCCTCCGACGACTCTGACAAGACCCTGTAGAACCAAAGTAGCCAGACGATGACGAATCAGAAGCATTTCGCTTAGAAAGTAAAGGAAACAAAAACGTACCTCATCAGAGCCCCACGCTCACTATCCGAGCTAAGCATGAAGGAGTCCATCCCCGACGCGACAGTCTGCAAGCGATTCTCCTTGAAGAACCCTCCATCCGAATCGCCAACCTCCAAGAATTGAGAGCTCGACATCCTGCCCTTGGGCGTCGGGGAGAGCAATCTCTTCGTGAGTGGGTAGATGGCGGGAGGTATCCTTCCTGCTGGTGGGAGGCCGCCTCCGATCTGGGACGGGTGTATGTTGTTGTATGATTCGAATATTAGGAGACCGATATCGTAAGAGTCGAGAGTGTGCGCTTCCATCCTGTTGCGCATAGAGAGAGGAAAGAGAAAGAATTGGATTTAGTCTTATTGGCGCCTTTCAGGCGGAGGGATCAGCTCTAGGAATGACTCACTCTTTCAAAGCTCCCCATCCGCCCCTTTTGACCTCAGGTGAGGCATACTGCCCCGCATCAGGCACTATCCCACCCATATTCTGCAAGATCCCCGGCGTCCGAATGCGGTCAGCTCAAACGGATGCTCAGCGCCAAATATGTTACACTCCCACTACGATCAAACTCACGAAGAGGACGCCGGCGGGATCGTTCATTGCGGTGAGGGTATCGAAGCCACCTAGTCTCCATTCACCAGACGGGGTGACGAAAACGCTGTCCATCCTGATATTCCCGTGTGCCGATTGTGCGTCGACATTGATGAACTTGACCGCAATCTAGAAAGAGAGAACACGAGGAGAAAAAGAGAGAGAGACGGTTCAGCCTTGGGAGCCTTAGCTTCAAAATCACGAAAGTCGAATGAAGAGCGTAGAGATAAACGCACCGCAAGCTTGCTCAAGCCCCAAGTAACCCACTCCGAGCGCATCTCATCCTTCCCTGCCATACCCTCCAACACAGCCCGAAGAGGCCGCACAGGCTCGACAGCGATGTACACAGCCGTGGGCGTCTCTACACTATCGATGAGACGGAGCACGTCGGGATGTCGCATCGTCCTGAGCTTGCGCAGGGCATTCTTGGCGAGCGGGAGGAGGGATTTGCGTGGGTTGTTGATAGGTTTTTGGGAGTCGAAGATGAGGACGCTGACGGGTGTTGAATCATCCTGCGGCGAGAGGGGGAAAGAGGGCTCTATCAGTTACGCTTGAAATTCGGCGATCTGGCAGTTAGTAAAAGATACTCACTCTCTTGGTGCCCTTGTGCAAGGACCAGATGGATCTGCCTTCGTAGGAGAGGTCGAGGTCTTCGATCGATACGTTTGGGAGGGGTCCCGTTGCCTTGGAGAGCACGGCGGACGAAACTGACTTGAGGAAATCCATGGGGAAAGTTTTCTTGCGCAGAAATCAAACTCTCCTTCGCGCGCTCCTCTGTGTCTCTCTGCTGAACGGCGTTGCGCAGGAAGTTGAAGACGATGGTCGATGGAGGTGAAGATGAATGCCGCATTCAGTGGAGTGGTTCGTGCTTTCTTCTAGCTCTCCGCACTTTGCTTGGGGAACCGAGAAAATACCGTGAGCCAACTGGGCGGTATTTGTCCGGTACCACCTGCTTCGCCCATCAACCAACCTCAACCACCTCGTCTTCACGTCCCCCATCTGAAAGGCAGGCATGAGGTCGGCAGGTTGATGCGGAGATGTTGTCCTAAGCTTTCCGCCTGCTGTACCACTCTCTCTACTCGTGTGAGCTTCACTGACACTCCTTCTCCAAAGGATCAGATCTCGGGCCCGCGGATCTCCCTTCCGCCCCATGCCGTTCCACCTCTCGCGTTGACTTGCCAGCTTCACTTCCAGGACTCGTAGCATCGACTTCGGCTCACTCACCCGGCTTGACACTGCTAGCTGCTTGAGCGAACAGGTCTTCTGAAGCGGTTGTGCTGACACTCTCAACTTCTTTTCTAGTCCTTGTCGCCTTTCGAGGCTCCCACTGACAGCTTAAATAACGGTCGTAACGCTGAACCGCTTCCTTCGCACTAACCATACCACCCCCAGCAACGCCTCGCTCCCAATCAACAGCTCTCCTTCCACTTCATCTGCTTTCCCTGTTTCTTCTCCACAGATCCACCGCGGCGTGGTAATCCTTGCCAAGCGACCGTAGTAAAAGCGGACCAGACCATATTTTAGGCTGGGTCGAGCCTTCAAAAGGTGAGTGCACCAATGCCGGCCGTTTACCGCGTTGCTCAACGCTGACTCTGTCACTTCCTTTTCTGGACTGTCTGCGGAAGAGATCCCATCACTAGTAGTATATTCGGCTTACCACCTCCGATAGAGAGCGGGTTACCCTCGGGCCTTGCTACCTTTCTGCTCGGCATCAGCAACCCCACCTGCCCTTGTGTATGGATTTCGACCGGATATTTCGCAACGGCAGCAGACAAGATTAGAAGGAAGTGGGATCATGAGGCGTCAGCAGGAGCGACAGGAGGTGGTTTCCCTTTCTTCAGTTCCCGGAATGACCGTGCCGTGCGTGTTGAAGCAGCTTCTTTCTTCACGCTTACTTCTTCCGTCCCTTGCAGTTGAGCCGACGCTACCTTTGATCTTAGGCTTCTTGCGGCTGGTTGTCTGACCTCATACACCGGGTGGTTGTTCAATGCGAGATCGTACGTTGTACCCTTCGCTGACCTACTGCTGCAGATCCCTCTTTCCCATTTGAGTGAGCTCGCAGCTTCTTTTTCTTCCTTCTTTCCTACTTCCATCTCCCTTCAGGTCACATCCAAACATTTTCTCCTCCGCATCCTCCTCATCTTCCTCAACTCCGCCTTCCTTCTCGGTACCCTTTCCTTTCTTTCTTCGTCGACTGGTTCGACTCGCGCGGGATTTTCGTTTCAGTTCATCTTTAAACACCAGCAAGGATCAAAACTTTATCGGACCGGGTCGCCCTAATCGTCTTACTGTATCAGTAAATCTGTCAGCTGGCTCTGTCTTCTTCGCTTGCTGCCGTCTATCTGCCCTTTATACCTTCGTCCAAAACAAGCACACCCTCAACCGCTGAACCCCAACCCTGATCAACAATGCCTCGCCCTCGCTCTTGCACTGCCGGCTCCACCGGTCGCGGAGTTCGCTTCAGCCATGATGGCGGAGCCTCAGAAGACACCGGTCTTGACGTCAACCTCATGCAGGCAGCCTTTGACGACCAAGCCGCCGTCCAATCTCAGGCCAGACAGCGCGCATACCACGCCCAACTCGCCAAAATGACAGCCGATGCACAAGCCAGCAAAGTCGTTTCGGGTAACGCTGCCGGTGTTGGTGCTCACAGTGTTCTTTCCCCAACGGGCGATAATCAAGCCAAGAAGGGAAAGCATGCTCGTATCGAGGAACCCGAGTCACCTTCGTCTGCTCCATACCGTATGCCTCAGGCCCCGGAACCGGTCGCTCAAGGGCCTCACCAACGATCGTCCTACAGCCCTTACCAGCCTCCCCACTCGCCTGTCTTTGCTCGTCCCCAGAGTGGGAGCTTCGGTTCTGGTAGCCACTCTCACCATGAAGCGCCTTCCTCGCCTTCCTCTCACGACCCCAACCTCCAATTTTCAGCATGGCACTTCGATGGTCAGCACACCAGCCCTTCGACGCCTAACATTCAGCATTACGAAGCACCACCCTCGCCCTCTACTGTCGTTCCACCGTCACCCAAGGGTCCCTTCTCTCCCAAGGTGACAGCTTCCGGCTCCATGAAGTCCCCAGCCCTCAAGCCCGCTCTCACACGGCGCGATCGCAGCGTGGAGAACTTCCGCCTCGAGGATTCTGGAGACTCGTGCGAGCGTGGAGCCGTGCGTCGTGGTGATGCCGAGGACGTCCGAAAAGCGTACGGTGGCGGTACCAATGTGATGAAGACGCTCGTCGGTCTCTACGGTGCTTCGAATGCTCCCGGTAATGGAACGCCTGGACACGGAGTACCCGGGATGGCCATGCGTCGGCACGATAGCGACGACAGCTCGAGCGACGCTACCCTTCGTGGAGATGGCGCATCCCACATGGAAGGAGGCAAGAGTAAAGAATCGGTAGACTACGTCGATCCACGCTCTCACTCTCCTTACCACCCCCAACTTCAACGCTCGGCCGCATCTCGTCGACAGAGTTTGAGCTGGACCTTGGGCGGTGAAGAAGAGCCTATGGAGGAAGACGATCCTCGTCTTACCGGTATGATCCGCAAGAGCATGCAACTCAAACGTGAACGTGAATACACCCACCGTCGGGCCAGTTGGAGCTCGGAGATGGGCGACCCCAATGTTCCCTTCCGCAAGCCAGCCATGAAGCGTCGCTTCAGCTTGGCCAGTCTAGGCGGTGGCGAGAAGGAACGTGGTGGCGGAGGCGATGATGGCTACACTCATCGACCATCAAGACAGTTCGACCGGAGAAAGAGTGCGACGACCATCACTGCTCACGTCAGTAACGTTGCAGAACGACAGAAATTCATTCTCAAGCTCGCCAAGGCGCTCATGTTGTTCGGTGCGCCGTCGCATCGTATCGAGTCCCAGCTCAACGCAACAGCCAACGTACTCGAGGTGGACGCCCAGTTCATCCACTTTCCGGTATCGTCATCGCCTCCTTCGGTGACATCGACAAGCACACCTCCGAGACTCATTTCGTCAAGAGTAGTTCGGCCCTCGTTCTCGGTCAACTGCACAATGTCCACATCATCTACCGTCAAGTCGTCCACGACGAGATCAGTGTTAGCGAAGGTGCGGCAAAGCTTATGGCGTTGCTCAAGGAGAAGCCGTGCTACAAGGTCTGGCAACGTATCGCAATTGCCGGCTTGTTGTGCTGGATCATTTCGCCTCTGTCCTTCGGAGGCAGTTTCATCGATGCCTTCGTCTCGTCCGCCTACGGTATCGGTTTGACCTTCCTCCAGCTCCACGTCGCCCGCAAGAATGCCATGTACTCGAACATCTTCGAGATCAGTGTCGCCATCATCATCTCCTTCATCTCTCGCGGTTTGAGCACGACCGGTCTGTTCTGCTATCAGTCCATCGCCTCGTCCGGAGTCATCCTTGTTCTGCCCGGTTACATCATTCTTTGTGGATCGCTCGAGCTTGCTTCCAAGAACATGATCGCCGGTTCGGTTCGCATGGTGTACGCGATCATCTACTCCCTCTTCCTGGGCTTCGGTATCGCCATCGGATCGGATCTCTACTTCCTGCTCGACCCAGCATCACGTCAGTCGATGTGGGTCCCTCTCAACAATGCTGTCGAAGTTACGGGTAGCTTCTCTCTGTCCAACTCGTCCACCACGACCCTGCAAGGAACGAACACAACCATGTTCTCCATCAACAACTCCACGACTCCAATGTGGGACGGTACCTTCACCTTCACCAACGGCACCACAAACGCGCTCAATGTCGGTAACATCATCTGCGAGCGTCGTCCCGAATGGCCCTGGTACCGCCAGAACATCAGCCCCTGGTTCAACTTCCTCTTCGTGCCCGTGTTCAGTTGCCTCCTCTGCATGGCCAACTTGCAGCCCCTCAAGAGCAGAGAGCTCCCCGTCATGATCATCATTGCCTGCACCGGTTACGTGGCCAACATGACGGCGAACCACTTCATCTTCCAACGTTCCGACATCGTCAGTCTGGCTGGTAGCTTCGTCATTGGTATCTTGGGTAACCTGTACTCGCGTGTCTTCCGGGGCACGGCGTTCACTGCCATGGCGGTTGCGGTGTTGTTCTTGGTTCCCTCGGGTATGGCTATGGCTGGTGGTCTCGCCATGACGTACCGTGGCTCGGATGGTGACCTTTACTCGAATGGTCTCTCTATCGGATTCAGGATGGTTTCCGTCGCCATTGGTATCACAGTCGGTCTGTTCGGAAGCGGCTTGGTGATCTACAGTTTCGGCCGGCGCAAGGGCTCTGCGCTCTTCGGTGAGTGTTTTGTTTGTCCTGTCCAACAAAGTCGGTTCCTAACTTCCTCTTCTATTCTCCTTGCATTCCAGCTTTCTGAGCTGGCGATCTCACTTCCCTGGCTCCTTTCCCCTTGCTCCTTGTTCAATCCCGCGCATTTTGTACCCTCTTCCGTCCCTTTGCATTGCCGGCAATCGCACCCCCCTCCTTTTTGCATTCAAAACTGTCTCGAAACTTGTAGACATGCACCTTCTCGACCTCCTTCCCAGCCCGCTCTTTGGTGCTCAACACTCAAAAGGAGTGGACGTGGGCGAGGAGACCTCTGGCCGTTCGCCTCTTGCAGTTCCATACGGGAACAGCTGTTCAAAGCCGAGGAACGGCGCCATTCCTTCAGCTGTTTTGCGCGACTTTCTTTCGTCATTCCCATCAGACCATCAGACATCTCGTTCGACTTGGAGGCTGGAGCTCCATTCATTCAACTGTGAGTATGTGTCTGCATGTTTCTCGACTAGAGAGCCAGTGCGAATCAGTGCCATCTCCACTCAACTGCCTTTGGGCAATTCGTACCACAGAACCGTACGGCAGCAAAGAGGCCTGCGACTTTGAGTATTGTTCGACTGACATCGGCCTCTCTCGACTGATGTCTACTTCCCTTTCCTAACTTTCCCACTGAAGACACGTCCTCTCGTTTCTTGAACGGTGCGCCCCGGAATGGTCAGACTTCGTCCTGCGCGGTTGCGTGTGATGCTCACGTCTCTCTCCAGTTTCTGGGTTCTCCCGGCTAAATTTTCTATCTTGCCATGCAGGCCGTGCCGAGGTTTCTACTTACAACTTCCCCGTCCTCCTTGATATAGGTCAGCGTCTGAAGTTCCACCACTGCAATGGTAAGCGCGCTGCAATGGGAAGACGTCAGCCGACCTGGCCATTACAAGGATCGCCAAGTCGGCGCCTCAGCAATATAGCGCTGTGGATCTTCTTCCTGGAAGGAGACTAGAGAGGCCGAGAGGCTAGATCAAAAAACTGGCTTCCAGAGACGTATAAGAAGAGGCACCCCAGCTCTCTTTCCTTCTTCTTCCCTTCCTCCATCATTTCTTCTCCTCACGCAAGTTCTTTTCAACCTTCACTCATCATCTTCACCTTCCCACTTCGAACGGGTGAGCACTCTTGCACCAGCATGACATCTAACTTCCCCTTCAACCTTCTTCCAATGAGTCACTGACTGAGCACTGCTTCGCTCTATATTCACTCTACTATCCTTCATATCTCATCCACGCTCCACGGCTTCTTCTCCGTTCTGTCTCCTCAACTCGCACTCATGCATCCTCGATTCTCGTGCCGTCCTTGCACCATTCGCGATCCTCGTACGTCCCTCATATTTCTGCGATCCACTGACCTCCCTTCCTCATCGCTCTTCGACCTCACATCCTTTTGAACACTGCACATAATCTCCGCACCTGATCCGATCACTGCCTCTCTTCAACCCTGCATCCAACATCACTACATCGACAATCACCGCCCGGACGCACGTTTGCATCAATCTTCCAACCACGTTCGCGCGTGCTGCATTCATCCCTTCTTCTTCAACCTCGTCCACGGCCCGATCTCATACCTTTTCTGATTGATATGTTCATTGCCTCTCTGGTACGTTCTACACTCACCTCATCTCTCTGATTCTCCTGCTACATTTATTGGACGACATACAGCAAGATCGACGGCAAGGCCAGGCAATACAGTGGCAACGACTTGGATGGCAAGATGAACGGCTCGGTCGACAAGATGAGGTCGGCGATTCTACAGAGACGACAGAGTGAGCATCGTTGGCCTCTTGCCCTTCTATCTCTCCGAGGTTCGAACGCTGAGTATCCGTCCACTCTCCTTTCTTTGCCAGTCGGTGTGGCCACCGGACGACAGCAGAGGACGGTGACGGCTTTGAGGAGCATGGCCACTCCTCCAGTCAGTGCGCCAAGAAGACGTTCAGCCAACCCACTCACAGGGTCAAGGTGAGTAGTATCGGAAAGCATTGTTCGTCTTCACATCAGCATCAAGCAGCTGACGGTTTCTTGCTCCTCTCCTTACCCAGTCGTCACAGCAAGACACGGCGGACGGGCGAAAACGTCGCAGAGGAAGTCGTAGGTGAGTTGGCTTGGGCATTTTGACTGCGGCTTTCTTTCTCTCTTGCAGGATCGGTGCGTCGGAATCAAGGTCCGCAATCTCACAAGGAAGACCCGGGTAGGCTCTCTTGCACCTTCCATCTCGCTTCCACCAAGGATTGAGCAATTGACTTCTTTTGAAATTTTCCTCAGAGCCTGTACGTCAAGGCTGCGACTCGGGAACGGGAAGATGGACGTTGACTGGGCGAGGTGAGTGCAGGCGGGCGAAGGTGCGGGTGAGTATCATCAGACTTATTTCATTCTCGCACCTTCCTTGAGCACATATGAACTGATCTTCTCTTACTGCCGTGTCTGTGACGAAGGGGCCAGCAAGAGAGAGGACGACTCGATTAAGAAGACGGCCAGGTGAGTTCAAATGGGTGTACTCACGTTCTCTTGTTTTCTTCCTCCCAGGTCCGGAGCGTCAAGACCCGCAATCCGACGGAGACGACTCAGGTAAGTTCTCATTGGCCTTTATCTACTCGCTCTCACATCTTTGTGAGCATCCAGTGACTGACCTTCTCTTACTTTACTCTCACGCAGCCGGCACGTCAAGCCGTCCTCAGCGTTTGGGCAAGGATGGGACGACAATCAAGGTGAGCATATCGGAAAGCGTATCTACTAATGCGTTCTTCTTTTACTTTCTCAGGGTCGGCGGGGTGAGTACAAGTTCCGCGATCTCGTCGCTTGCATTCTCTCGAAGCCGGTGCGCCAAGACAAGAATTCCGGACGTTTTTCTGAGTTTCGAGAGCTGACTATCTATCCATCATTTTTCCTTCTTCGCCAGCCTTCATGGCCAATAGACGACTCGATCGCAAGACAAACCACTCGCTCGGTAAGCCACGGCAGACGGGCGGCAACACCGTTGAGGGCATTGTACGATAGATGAGATGGCTTGGACCTTCTGACTTTGACCTTGTTTCTCTCCTGCAGGACTGGTGCGCCGGGACCAAAGTCCGCGATCTCGCAATAATGCCCAAGGTACGCTTTACTGCACTTTGAATCTTCTTCCATCAAGCAACAGGCTACTGACTTCCTTTGGCCTTGTTCTCAGAGCCGGTGCGGTGCACGGCTTGGGTGACGGCGGAAAACGGTTGTGGTGAGCGACCTATTCACCCAGCCTAAGCCTAAGCATCGAGAGATGGGTGGATGACAGCTATGAGGGGCGTGGGGCTCCTTCAGTCGAGACTGCATGTCGAGGTCAGCGACCCTGAGACAGCAAAGGTGAGCATCATCACTCCATCATTTCCTTTTCTCGTCCTCACATAGGTTGACCAGCCATGAATTGGCATTCTCTGTTCGCATCGTTCCACAGGGATCCTACGGTGTGGTTGATGACTGCGCCTGGGGCTCCTCAGGGCCCTCTGCCAAGCGCCGCTTCGCTTTCCCTTCCGCCCGCCCACTCGACTGCTTCGGCCAATCCCATCAACGATGCCCGTCCCCCTGCCAACCCGCCCACTATGGCGCAGGGCTTCCGCAACATTATAGCACGGCGGCGCTCTCGGGTCACTACCGTCCACCCTGCTCTTCCCCCTGCCCCTGGGCCCGCTTCAACAATGGCGCAAGGGTACCACAGCCTTACAGCCCGGCTTCACCCGCCTCCTCTTTTCGTTTCCCCGCCTGGAACCAGTGCCGCAAGGCAAAGACTCGATTATGATATAGTTAGGGTGAGTTTATCCAGCGTTTAGCCAACTGACATTCCTCTGCTTTCTTTCGCAGATCGCCGTCTCAAGAAACAACACGACTCGGACGAGAAGACAAGGACGGTTACGGGTGGGGAGGCTCATGCTCACACGCCCTCAGCTGGCGTGATAAGACGACGTACGCTAACGACTTCGGGGAGTGAGGTTCTCTCGAAGTCGGTGCCTCAAGAACGAAGACTAGTTCGGCCTCATCCCGATGGCGGCCGAGGTAAGTGATACCATACGATTCCTTTGCTCAAACTCTTTAACATCAGACAGTTGACATTATCGCTTTTGCATACTCCCAAGTCCCAGCTCCGGTGCGGCAAGACAAGAACCCGGCTAAGGTGAGTTCACTTGCATTTTCCGACTTTCTGATCTTTTCTGACTTGCAGAGCTCGGGAGAAAGGCGTGACACTAAGGTGAGAACGACAACGCATTGAATACTGACTTTTTTGATTTCTCACAAGTCCTTTGCGTCAAACGTCAAGACCCGCAATACGAAGGAGACGCTCAGGTCAGTTCTCATTCAGCATTGGTCACTCTCACATGTCCGAGGAGGGCCTGACTAACCTTCTCGTTTATGGGCTTTCACACAGCCAGTGGATTAAGGCACCAAGCCAATCTGTCAAGAGAGGACGGTGACGGCTGTGAGGAGCATGGCCACTCCTCCAGTCGGTGCACCAAGACGAAGGTCAACCAACTCACTCACAGGGTCAAGGTGAGTAGCATCGGAAAGCCTTTCTCGTCTTCACATCGGCATCAAACAGCTGAAGGTGCGTTGCTCCTCTTCTTAACCAGTCGTCACAGCAAGACACGGCGGACGGGCGAAAACGTCGCAAAGGAAGTCGTAGGTGAGTCAGCTTGGACCTTTTAACTGTGGCTTTCTTTCTTTCTTGCAGGATCCGTGCGTCGGAATCAATGCCCGCAATCTCACGAGGAATGGCCAGGTAGGCTTTCTTGCACCTTTCATCTCGCTTCCATCAATAATGGAGCAACTGACTTCCTTTGATCCTTTTGCTCAGAGCCTGTACGTCAAGGCTGTAAGTCGGGAAAGGGAAGATGGACGTTTACTGGGCAAGGTGAGTGCAGGCGTACTCGTGTATAATGTTTTGTTTCGTTCTCTTTTTCTCTTTCTTTCAGGACCTGACTGGCTAAGGTGAGTTCGGAATGATACTAATGAATGCACCTTCTATTTCTTTCCCCAATCGACTTTCCCATGTCCTCGGCGACACTTAGAACTTGCCATCGAATCCCTCGTCTACCCGACGTATGACACGAAAGGCCGTCTAGATACCGCCGTCGACAACTTCAGTACGTTAATCATCCTATCCCCTTCTTAACTCTCTTGTTGCAAATGGAAAAGAGGCTGACTAGGGCTAATTTGAATTCACAGTCGAATGGCTCACCGGAAAGATTCAAACAGACCTCTTCTCGAACCAGACACCCAAGAAGCCCTCCCAGCTTCTGAAGAAGGCCGAGGAGGCGGTGCAGGCTCGCTCAAAATCATAGGAGCAGGTCATTCGATGGGTGGTCTAGTCAGCGTAGACACAGCCCTCGCCATCACGCGCTCAGCCGCCACTTTTTCGTCGAGTTCCCACCCGAGTCCAATCTGGCCGAGGATCTGCGGTGTCAGCGTACGATACGCCTTACTTTCACGTCCGTCCGGTGAGTTTAACAGCATATGTACCTTACTGACAAGTTTTTGTTCTCTCACAGCGCGGTATTTTGGGATTCAGGACGACACGAACAGCTAGAAGAGACGGAGACGGTGACGGCTGGGAGTTCAAGACTCGCTTCCCTTGGTCGGTGCGGCAACACCACGGTCTGCGGTGCTTCGGAGATGGCTGAAGCGAATAGCGTCGAACATCGCTCGCCCCCGCATTCTCGAGCAACCCGCACTGACTTTCTCTTGTTTCTACTTTTCCACAGCCAATCCCTCAAGACCGGAGAACAATTTGGAAGGCGGCGCAACACAATCCGGACGTGGCCAGGCCCTACGTGCTAAGGCTCATTCCTCCGCCGATGTGTAAAGCCAATGATCAGCCAGCGGATGCCTGGCGTGAGTATCTCGAGCTTATATCGTCTTTCATCTTTCTTGAACATCGACGATCTGATGCATTCTTACCTTCACCCTGATGGCATTTGTGGGGTAAAATCATCCCTGCTCCCTCTCTGGTTCCCCGCCTGGCTTGAAGCTCCATCTAGAGCAGACACGATTGGAGCTTTGTGGAACCATCTTCGCTGAGGTTCATGTTGCAGGGGCCTACGGAGAAGAAAGAGTAAGTTTAATCATGCCCCATCCTGGTTTCTTAGGCGACACCTTGGCTCACAATGAAGTGCATTCCGTCTTCCTTTTTTCCCGGCTCGATGCCTCAATCCTGGGACTGTTCACCTCTCTCTCCTCGTCTCGAACTGTAGCGCATTACGGAGAATAACGCAAGTTTCACCTTCGAGGCCTTCTTCATGCTTAGTAGAGCGATACGTCGACTGACAACGAACCTTCCTTCGCTGCCTTTCCCAGCCCGGTCGGTGCTGCATCTGAGCTCCATCTGCAATGGTACCCATCAGCTCCCTCGGCCTGCACTTCGAACTCCTATCAGCAAGCGGTTTGGGTCCCATCTGGCTGTTCAACACTTTTACGGAACCCACCAAACGCCCCTGCTCGCTGCTCTCCCCGCCGGGTCCAAGTCCATCAAAAACCACTGTCCTCCTTGGTCCGCACCGAGACCGTTCAGCCTGTTCAAGAGAGGGTGAGTGCACACCTCTCCAATCTTCCAAGCTCGGCCAGAACTTTAGAACTGATCCATATCGCGTTCTTATTACAGTCCTTCCTTCCCCTTCCTGCTCTGGACGACAGGTCTGCTCCTCCGAGGCTCATGCCCATCACTCTCCAACGCATATCCCATGCCCTCACCCACCATCCAACCATTCAAATCCAACTCGCTCACCTTGCAACTATTCTGGCTGTTTCCAACGGTCACGTCATCAATGCACTTCTACTTATCAAGAGCATCCCCCCCCCCTTCTCTTCTACGATCCCAGATATTCCGCTCTCGACACACAAATGCCAGAGTCTGAGCGCCTGAGAAGCAAAAGTGAAGCGAAAAAGAATGTTTGATGTTTCTGATTTCAAATTAAGCAAGCTGACGGCGAGTCTTTTTTTGAAAAGAGAGATGAACGATGAAAAAGAGAAGTAGAGACACATATCACAACGTCGCCTTCCCCTCGTCCTTTTTCATAGTCGCCTTCCTAGCGGCAATACTCTTCTTCAACGTCTTCCCCATCTGATTCAACTTCTTCTTCTGCTCAAAAGCATTGATCTGGCCCCTCTAGTTCGTCCTTCCGAATCCTCCTCCCTCTCAACTTCCGCTCGTCAGAGTTGACACTCTCAAAAAACCAATTCTCCACCCCCAGCACGATCTGCTGTGCGGCTTCTTTGTTGGGCACATCGAGGATCGCGTCGGCGGCTGCTTGGCGTGCTTGTTCGTTACTGTCCTTTCCACGCTTCTGCTGTCCGGGTGTGGCTTCGCCCAGGTAAGATGCGAGGGAATCAAGGAGGTGGTCTGCACTTGTGGACATGATGACGGCCTTCATGCTATCGAAGGGGATATCCTCGCTCCCACCAGAAGAGGCCTTCCTCCCGCCGCCCTTGACGGTATCTGTGACTGCGCTGGCTGTATCGACGACCGTTTGCGCTGCGTTGCTGAGAGTGTTGCAGACTTGTTCGACAGTCTCGCGGCCAAAGGCTGCTACTCTGTATGCGATGAGTTCCACTGCAGAAGAGGCGGAGGTGATTGCGGAGGATATGGCATTTGATGCGGCTGAGGCTGGACTGCTGGAGGCAGAGGATACCTTGGATCATGCCTTGGCGGCGCCGTGGCGGATGATGAGGTTGTATCGTCGCAGCGGAAGCTACCTTGGAGGAGACATTCGATAGTGCCTCCCTCGGGACGTCTTCTTCCGTGACAGCCTTGGACGAGAATGGACTCTTTGCCTTCTTGGTTTTGTCTTTAATGCTCTTAGGAGAAGGAGATGGCTTTAGGGCCATTGGTGTCTGGCTTCAGAGTCCGGAGACTCTTCCACTGGACGACTGCACGGAGCAGGAAGGTACCGAACCCCCATCGCGTGCTGAGTTTGAGGAGTAGGTGAACGACTGTGATGCACAAAAACGGTCAGTGTGTTGGGTTCAGGCGCACCGGTAACAAGCATGTCTTCCAAGACTCACACTCAGGACGGGGCGGAAGTACGCGAAGCGGGCGGGTGGCCTTCTGTGTTCGGTGGCGGCGATGTCGAGTTCTCACAGCATCATCCACCGATTCCGTATGGTCAACGACCGAGAAGGGAATGGTGAGGCCTGAGGAGAACATGTATGGGCAAGGTGTGAGAGGGAATGAGGGAGCATTGTGGAGTCAGCAATGCTATCCGGCATTCATGAGAATCGGTGTGTACTCACCGACAGGTCACAGGTGTGCGCGCTGGTGCTGAGTAGGCGTGGGAGGAAGGAACAAGGTTGAAGTCTGAGAGAAGCTCTGCGTATGAAGTGAAAAGAGAAAGGAATAGATGACGAGTCAGCAAGCAGCAGCAGCACAAGCATGTGAGGCTCTGTACGCACCGAACGTTGATGTGCGCGTACCAGCGCGCTTGCTGAAAGTGAGGGGTGGAACCAGGAACTGCCGCCGTCGTGAAGAAAAGGGAGGGAAGGATCGTGGTAGACGTCGGAGAGAGCAGGTCGAGGTCGAGAGGGCATGCTTGAGCTCCTTGAAGTGGTCGTCCACGGGATGGTAGCGCGAGGTGCAATGGGCGAATTGAATCAGAGCATCGACATTCGACAGTGAGGTGGTGGAAGTGGACAACGCTCGCGATGCTGATGCTGGCGAGCTCAGAAGTCACAAACACACAGACGACGAAGGGATTGGAGATGTTGGAAGATGTATTGCGCGCAGATAGAATGCGATGGATAGCGTTGAGAACAAGTTGGAAGCTGAGGAGTGAGGGTGCGGTACAGAAGACTATCGAAACGCGTTGACTGAGGGGGATCGACTCGGGCTCGATGTGAAGAGATGGAGAAGAAAGAGAAGGGAATGTATCGTACTATGGTCATTAACCTCTGCTGTGGATGTCACCAGCATTGGCGTTGGCCGTGCGAATTTGCTCTGTTGTGTATGCTGTGTATCTAAGGAAGAGGGATGGGATGAGACGGGGTGGGTGTGGGATGGGATGAGAAGGGATGGAATGGGAGTAGACCTGGGGAAGACATCAAAGAAGGAGAAGAAGGTTAGCAGCAACGAGTGGGGGGAGGTAAGGGAGCCCAAGCCCCGTAGGGCAAGGAACTGTGTCGCACTCCGGCTTTCGGCCTCTGCATGGGGTATGTGCGTGGAAGCACTAGCATTGGCGTCAGCTTGTGCGCATTCGCGACTTTGTGTGTATGGTTGGTGTGTGTGTTGGTGTGTGTGTGTTGTGTGTGTGTTGTGTGTGAGTAGAGTGAGTGTGTGTGTGGTGGGTAAGGTGTGTGGGTGAGGTGTGGGTGGCGGTGGTGGGTGGGTGGGAGAGGAAATGGTTGTGGAGAGGAAGGGAAAGAGAAGGGGAAGGGCGGCGAGCAAACCCGCTCTGTACATATACCTTCGAAGACCCTGGACTTTCGAGATCGCTCTGTTCTTTCCTTCGCACGGACCCGCAGCAGCCCTTCATCATAGTTAATCAGAAAGACTGCGCTGCTGCTAGAGAACATGGATGATTCTGTATGCTGTATGGGAAAGCGTTGGATTAGCTGGCAAGCTTGGCGAGGGCTGTAAGGCACGAACCCGCTGCTCGACTCACGTATTTGTTTGGAAGTCCAGATCGGAATTCGCCGTACAGAGCTGAGCGCTGAGCCTCCAGCACCCTGACTTGCGCCACCTCGATCAAGGTTCATGGGCGATATTTGCCTGCAGCCTTGCCGTGGTCGCGCCAGCGTGACCTAATTCGCCGAGTTCCTGACCAGACGCTAGACCCTTCTCTGCCTCAATGGTCGCACTTGTCGGTCAACATAGGCAGAGAACACGACTGGCAGTGGACGAGTCGAGCTGCTGCAGCCTGATTTCCGAGAGCATTGAATGTGCCATTGCTGATCGGTCTTCCCTTCGCTACTGAGAGCGTCCATCGCGGGCCTATCTACGATTACTGAATGCTTGTAACGTAGTTGAAAACTCGAGAATGAAAACGAACTGATTCTGTTGTTGAAGCTGCTGTGTGTGTCTGTACAATGTGGTGGTCAAGTTCAGGAATCCTCCGCTACATGCCGTTGAGATCCTCGCCCCGATCTCCCTAGGGTCGCATGACCCATTATCCCGCTTGTGTATCGACAAAGCTCATTCGCCACCGTCAACCCGCGCCGACAATCCGAACTCCGTTACATGCTGGTTGTGTAGGGGTGCATAACATCAAGGGCGGAAAGCTTCTGGGAGAAGCTGAGCCAGGAGGTCTCGTGCTTCGGGAAGGAAAAAAGACAGAAGGGAAAACGGACAGAAGGGTAAGCAAGAGAATGGGAAGAGAGTGAAGCGCAGTAGGGGAGAAGAGGACTGTGCTGCAGTGCTGTGCGCTATGTAGCTACGTTGATAATGGCAACAAGGATCAAGGAGAGAGATGTCAACATTCCTCTGCAGCACGCAGCCAGCCACCAAAAGCATACAAAAGATCGAAGCGCAGTAGAACTTTCAGCCACACTCCAGACTTCCGGGAGGCCCGTTCACCGTGAAAGTACCAGCCACAGAGAGAACGAAGCACAAGTGCGCAGAGAAATGCATCCTCAGCGACCCATGCCTGTTGGAAGTCGCCACTACCAAGCTGCTACGAAGCCTGAGCAGTTCACTGAGCCAACTGCGAGGCATGCACAATGCCGTTGACAGCCTGCAACGCTCACCTTGCACCAAACAGTGGACGTCGTCCAGCGAGCTCGAGGTCGTTGCCTGCAGAAAGGAGCGAACGCCAAGGCAAAGAAGACGAGGTCCCCACCCATTCTCGCACCATTCTCGGCTTTTGAACAGCGTTTCCAGTGTGAAACTGCAAGAGTTGAACGGCAAGCGGGCAAACACTCACCTGACATTCCAATCCTGTACTTCCCCACTTTCCACCAGTCCTCTTGGTGTTCGACGATGCGCTGCACACAGAGATGAGAAGGTGAGCGATGGTCCGTCTGCCGATACTCATCAGTGCAAACCAGCAACGCAGAAATCGTGCTTGGATGATAGGACGATTAGCTGACAGGACTGACCGGCAGCCGTGCCTCGTTGCTTCCCACACCTTAATGCTGTAACAGACTGACTCACTCACCCTCTATAGCTGACATTCCTCCTTTCCAATTCTCCCGCTGTTTGCTCTTGTACTTCTTCCCCTTCCTGCCCTTTCTATACTGTTTCCCCTCAGGGCTGCACGGGATCGAAAGCAGCTTTCACGATACTGCTCTGGTGCGGACGTGGCCGGCTCAAGACATGGACGAGGCCATTCAGGATGTCGTACCGCAAGACTCGCTTCAGGACCGCGTTTCATCGGTTTCCAGCTATAGCCTCGCCAACCTGATTCCGTCAAGTCGATGCGGATCAGTGACACCGGCACCCCCGAGGCTCGAATGCGCTTGTTCTCTTGTCGCCTACTTCCTGGCGTATGACGTTCTGGAAGGCAAACAAGAGCGGTCCAACCAAGCTGGAAGGCCTTTCAATCGCTAGAACATGGTCGATGAATGAACAAGTTTAGTCTCTCGACGTTGAGATCCACATTGCACAGGCCAATGCATCTCTGGATGTTTACCGCATCGCGGTCGGTTACGAGTGCTGCTGAAAGAAAGGATGCACTCCTCGTCAACTTCTCGTCCTTGACTCGAAGTCGCTGCTGACGTGAACTTCCTACTTCTCAAAGACCTTCTCACAGTGCCATGCAAAGGCGATGGAACTCCACGGCGCTTATGGTGCGAATGCGGCGGAGCTCACATCGGTACGCACATGACGGACCTTGAGCGCATGAATGAGGCATCAACGGTCCTTTTCGGCTTCAGCATGCCTTCACAAGCGTTGAGTACTCTCACTTCCTTCTCCACACACATTTCTCGTAATGATCGCTGCTGTTATCCTCTTTCTCCATGCTCCATTGCACCGCCTTCTGCTGTATCTCTCGCTGTGGATGTCTCCCAGCATCATAGAAGATCACAAGTCACAACAACAAGTCGATATCTCAGGCAGGAATTGTGGTTCGTGATGACCACGGTCCCATTCGACTCCAGCTATCAGCACATTCCCGAAACTACGGCATGTTATGCATCAAGTGATCAGTTCAAGTCGATTTCAGATGCTGGATCAAGGGGATTTGAGGAAGAGGGAAGCGTGATGAACGTGTCAAAAGCGAAGCCGAGGTGGGCTGTGTGTATGGTCGAAGATACATTTGTCGTCTCGGAGGTTGCTGTTTTGCGACCAGATGCCGTCGCGGCTGACTCGAAGTCGGGACGACGCCGGTAAGGACTGAATCTTTTCCAAGTTGACCTCAAAGGGGGCTCTGATGATGAGTCGATAGTACTGAGTCTGGTTGAATACTGGCGAATGCCAGGAAAGATATTCGAGCGCTGGTGGAACGAGTCTCAGAACAGGTAGGAGTTCGGCGTCGGGAGGCAGGGGCCTGGCGCCCATGAACTCAAAATGAAGTGCACGAAGGCTAGGTGCGAACTGGAGTGCAGTGAGGATCCCGCGAAGGATCTTAGCGCTATCTGTGGCACTTCTGAGCTCCTCCGCTTTGGTAAAGGTCAGGACGAGTTCGGTCAGATTCGGAAACACGAACCCGTGGAACAAGGAGCCAACCTGCGGAATCACGTCCTGGATGTCCTCCTTGTACAGCTCCAAGTTGAAACAGGTGAAGCTGTGTGCCGATCCTATTTCCTGCCATACGGAGTGATCGAGGCAAAGATCGCTGAAGACACCCGCAGGTTCTGGAACAAAATGCGAGATGCCCTTGTTGTCGAAGAACACGTGGATTGCTAAGTATTCCACACCACGGACGACCCGCAGTACCGAAGCTAGCTTCTCGTCAGACAAGAGCTGCGCGTCATCTGGATCGTGAAAAGTGAAGTCAGAGAGGGTGGGATGGCGAAGAAAGAAGGCCGCCGTGACTCCGACTTCTTTTTTGTAGAATGAAAAGCGCTTGAGCCTGGAGAAGGTCTGGGAGAGGGAAAGCGGCGGTAGCGCATACGGAGCCTCGATCTCAATGTGCTCCAGATGTGTATGTCGGTCGAAGAACGTCTCAAGACATTCCTGAAGGCCGTCCCAGAGGCGATCATCATCCTCCTCCGGAATAAACCAGCCGTGTCTATCCAAAGAGAATGTCGGCGCCTTGAGATAGAAGTGGCGAAGTTGAGGCCAGTCTTGCCCCAGAATATGCTTGTAGCCGCCTTCAATGCCGTCCATGACAGGAAGCTGTATAGACAGTTGCTGAATTCGGTGCGCGAGGGCTCCTGCAAGGGTCTCCCAATCGTCTGAGTCCATTCGCGGACGATCTTCGGGCGCTGCGTCGTAATCCTCGATGGAAAACGCTTTCAGAGCGTGCGAGTCGGCTTTGTCTTGGACGTAGCAGATTGTGCTGACTGCTTGAACGAGTGCAGCCCACCATTCCCCAGCTTCTTCGTTGAGAGTCGCAACGAAGCTACCATCATCACTCATGAGCCCTTTCATGCCGTCCACATCTTCAATTGCATCCGACAAGACCCGAATCGCAGCGACGCGCTCAGCCATCTGGGGAAAGTCTTGCAGTACGCGGTTCACAGACGAACTGCTGATGACTCCGAACGAGAGTTCGATGAGTGGGGTCTTGCCAGTCGTCGTGAGGGCAGAAAAAAGATTGGAGACGTCTGATTCCCACCTTCGGTCGTTCCATTGGGGATTTGCGTGGTCGTTGAAGGAGCCTTCTTTTGCGCGCCATGGCGTGTGGGCATAGTTTGGCTTGCTGTGAGGTTCATACCGAAATCGACGACGAGCCTCATCATCCCAAATTCTCAGGTACTCGTGTGGGCAAGTGGGAAAAGGTGAACGTCTCGTGGATTTGCAACGACCGCGTGATTGAGTGGCAGGAGAGTTTGGTTGAGCTTGCCGATCTTGGACAGTGGGACGTCCAGCTCCCGCCAAAGAAGAGGCACCGCGACCGCCCGGAATCGCTTCGACACAATTGAGGCGCTGAACAAGTCGACCTTGTCGCGCGTTGCATGGACGAGAATTGCCTGGAGAAGTTCTGGAATGTTGAAAACACGAGATACCGCCTTCTCCGTCATCGCCGCTGCCGCCGAAGTCACAACAGCATCGAGGTCCATTGCCGATTCCATGGAAGAAGTTTTGACTGGGAGCTCTGAGCTGCACAATAACGCTGAACAGTGAATAGTGAAGGTTCGTCAGCCGCGCGCTCGTCTCCAGTCGGGATTGAAAGAACTCACTGTTTGATGTGTTTGTCTACTCTGCCAACCACTGAGCCACTCTTGTTGAGGATTGCCAGTGATGACAGGCCGTCCTAGCACCGAAAGTGCGAAATTGCAACTTGCAAAGTCGGTGAAGCCTTCGTTGACCGTATGTGTCTTAGGCCTCGCAAATGACAGGTATACGCCGTACGACGTTGACTTGACGGTGTCCGGTAGACGAGCAAGATGTTGGAGGCCGTGAGGGAGAAGAAGTTTTCAACCCACCTCATCTTTCGGATTCCCGAAGAGGTCACGCGATCCGGTATCCGAAATGAGAAGCTCGGGCTTTGATCTGCGAAGTGAGAGGAAGGATGGGTTGGCAGGAGCATAGGAGCACCTCTCCATCTGCGCGGCATCCTTGACTCACCGCTCCCGTGTCTTCACCCACCACACCTTCCATTTTGGTCTGGTCGGGGGAAAACGATTGCCTCGTCCCTCGGTATGAATTTCCCACTGTATCGATGAAGATGTTTTAAAGCTCAAAAAGAATTGAGGTTTGGTTGATGACATGGATGAGTGAGAGAGACTAAGAGAGCGTATATATCGTAGTTTCTACACCTTTTTGACGCTAGGTCCATCAGAGTCTCGCTTCAGAGGCGGAAACGCTTGCACTGGACGACAGCACGTAGCAGGAGGGTGCGAAGGCCCTTGGGCGACCTTGGAAGGACTGGTAGAGTGTGAGGGAGAGAGCGGCGCTGAGCAGTGCTGGATGTTGGGCGTCCAAAATCTGGTATGCTGACCGTCGCTAGGTGGTGGACATAAAGGGCAGCAGAGGCTACTGAATGAAACTCTCGTACTCTGGGGAGACGCTCGAAGAAGGACGAGTGGGAAGGCTGGTCAGGGCTGCACAAAGACGGCGAGAAAGGCATATGCGGGATCAGGTTTCCGGAGTCTGAAGCATTCGCGCCGGGACCGACGAAGGCGATTCATGCCGATTGCTGTTTGCTTCGAGAATGAATGCATCGCGTTTTTGGCATGATCGCCAGGTAGGATCTAGGATCATCTTCAATCCAGGGTGCATTTGATCAAAACACCAGGAAGCCGGAAAACCGAAAAGGTAAAAGGCCATGCGATCCTAAGCCCTAAAAGACATCCGCGTTGTTCTCAATGCCTTGCAAAGTGAAAAAGGGCGGATCAAAATAACGACCAGATGGAACAAGCCCGACATGACGTTCGCAAGGACTCACCCTCTTCGGTCTGACCTTCTCTCGAGCACAGAGCGGAAAAGATCCATGCGGAGTAGAACCGACACTGAGCTGGCTGTTCATGCTACTGCACGCCGCCCTGAGGTTGTCACGAGCGCACCATAGCAGGGAGAGAAGATCGCTGTCGGTAGGGGAAACAGAATGAAGGGACAGAAGATGAATACGTTCTAGAAAGGGATTGAATGGATATGAATGGTAAGGAGAATGTCAGCTATAAATGGTGAGCGGGTGAGTCCATTGGCGTGGGAAGCAACGAGGCACGGCAACCGGTCAGTCCTGTCAGCTAATCAGCTCATAATCCAAGCACCAGTCCTGTGTTTCTGGTTTGCACTGATGAGTATCGCCAGAAGAAACATCTCTCACCATCTCATCTCTGTGTGCAGCGTATGGTCGAACACCAACAAGAATGCGGTGGATGTTGGCGAGGATGAGGATCGGTGAGTGTTCTCACGCTTGCCGTTCGAATCTTGCAGTTCCACACTACTCGAAACGCTGTTCAAAGGGCGAGAACGGTGCGAGAATGGGTGAGCACCTCGTCTTCTTTGCGCTGGCGTGAACTCCTTTCTGCAGGCAACGACCTCGAGCTCGCTGGACGACGTCCACTGTTTGGTGGAAGGTAAGCGTTGCAGGCTTTTCACGGCATTCCGCGTTTCTCCCACCTGGCTCAGTGAGCTGCCCAGGTGTAACAGACTCTCAGGTCACGGCGTAGTTTCCCCATCAGATCTGGTCTCATCTCTCCCGAGACTCGATGTACACACTCCTTTGTTCCTTTTCCTTCATCCTACTGGAATACCATCAGTCAATCATTCGTTAAGCGTTACATCTGGTAGCTTTGCCCTCAACAAGAGCCTTGCCTGTACCTGTGAGTCAGATAGGCACGCCCCTCCTGGGGGCTGCTTGGACGTATCCCAACCATCCCCCAGGAGCAGATAAGTTCACTCTTGAACTCACCGGACGTTGCTGACACCAACCTCTCGAATCACTCTTCCTCGCCAGAAGATGTACCCGTCAAGCTTAAAGGGAAAGGCGACCCCTTCAACCAGCCGCGCTACGCGCGCGCAAGCCCGGAGTGCGAGTACTGGCACCGCACTGCCCCGGCCCACCGCCAGCTCTCTGGACCCGACCAGAGACGTCGGCAGCAGCTCCGTCCGACTACCCCCTCACATGCTGCCGCCCCTAGGAGGCCCCGTTCCCAGTCTCGCCTCCACACAACCTCGAGGCGTCAAGAGAATGGTTCCAAGCGGAACGATCGAGCCGCAAGCGCCGGCTGCGATTACCGACCGAGGAGAAGATACGGCCTCGGGCAGCGGCATTGGGACGGAGGAGGAGACCCACCTTGCAAGTGGGGCAGAGTCGGAAGCAAACGTCAGCGATGACTTGACCGCTCTGCAGGAGGACACGACGACGCGCCCTCGCGACCATTACACGGCTGCGCTCTCCGAAGACTCGAGCTGGAGTCAAGACCAAGTCGACCGACTCATGCGCACGACCGAGGAGCGGACGGAACGACGGCTCCAAGCTTTGATGGAGCAGTCCGACCACAGACTCGCGCAGAAGCTCGACGATCAAGACCGGCGGCACCAAGAACAGCTGGAAGCCACGAGGAAACAGACCGAACTCCTCATGGGCCTTCTAGAGCAGCGCTCCAGCACCCCCGCCCAGCACACCACACAACCGTCGGCCCGTCGCGCAGGAGTCGAGCGTCTCGGCTCAACGCGCACACCAGGACGCAAGACTCGGTTCTCCGGCGCGCACGGTCTCGTCTACGGAGAAGAAGAAACCCCTCTCCCCAGGGCGGTTCGCCAGGAGCACATCGAGTCTTCGGAGGATGCTTTTCGAGGAGGACGATTCAGACTTCTCTATGTCGCGGAGCATCTCGCGACCGGGCCGGCGTCGTTTCAATCAACCCAAGCCGGAGCAGCTCGGCAAGTTCGATCCAGCAAGTCGCGGGGTCTACGATTGGTGGCTCGGCGTCGTCAACTACATGGAGTACACAGGCTCCACCAAGCGAGAGGTCTTCTCTGGTTTCCCTGGCTGTTTCGGTGGACAAGCTCTGCACTGGTTCAACCACCTCATTCCCCGACCGCGTACGCTCGAAGACTTCCGGGTCAAGATCTTCGAAGCCTTTGCGCGGGACGAGTCGCTGGTCAAGACCCAACTCGACGCCAGGCTGTTCGATCCGGAGAAGGAGACACTGGAGACCTACCTCTCCGAAAAGCTCAACCTTGTCTCGGAACTGCACGTTTCTCGGGGGGTCAGCCGCGGGACGCTTCAGCTGCAGCCTTTCAAGTTGGAGGCTCTGATGACGGTGGAGACGGTCGCCGATGCCATTGCGACGATTCACTCAGGCCTGCCGGCAGATTGGGCGTTCTTCACCGACCCAATCAAAGACAGTGCGGTGGACTGGACGGATTATCGCAGCAAGATGCTCGGGAAGGAGGGACGCGCTCGTGCCGCCATCGACATGCTCACACGACGTACTGGGAAGCGCACCAGGCCCGAAACGGCGTCAACGTCATCCCCATCGAGCACGTCGAAGAGTACCATGCCGCGCTCAACATTCTCAGCGCCTAGGCCGGCATACACTACCCCGTCAACTCGACCTCGCCTCACGGAGCAAGAGCAAGCTGAGCGCAAGCTCGATCGTGAGCTTGGCCGCTGTTTTACTTGCCATCAGACCGGACACAGCGAGCGAGACTGCCCACGCAAGCTGAGCGCGATTCAAACGGTTCGGCAAGTTCTCGCTCGACTGGAAGGACAAGACGAGAACGAAGAGGAAGTCTCCCTCTTGGTTCGGAAGATCGAGAAGTCGTGGTCGCTGTCAACGGCAGATGCGCGAGTCACCCATGACGACTCAGGCGACGACTCAGATGATGGCATCGCTCGCGTGCGCGTCGCGCGTGCCATTCTTCTCTCCCCGGAGCCACCGACGACGTTACCGCCTGAGTCGGACTTGGACACGATGCGCACAGTCGAGGTCCCGGGGCGTCGGCATCGCGACGTGGTTGCTCATAAGGCAGCAGTTTACCTCGGAGATGACAAGGAGCGTTTCGAGTTGCACGTCGACGGCGGTTCCCCATTGAGCATGATCACCACGCGTGCACTGCGCACCATCGCCCCGGACGCACGACTTTCTGCGCCAGAGCCACTCAAGATCAAGGGCTACCGCGGCGACGACTACCAACGGACGAAAGCAGTTGTCGTGTTGCGCGTGTGTTTCCCCACGAGCAATGACACACCTGCCGTGGAACACTCCTTTGAGTTCCACGTCGTTGACGAGTGTACGGGAGGATGGCTCCTCGGCGTCGATAATATGAAAGCGGATGGGATTGATGCTCTCTCTAAAAAGGAGTTACTAGTCTTCGAACAGAGACCCGAAGCTACAGTGCCCCTGCTCCAGACTAACGCCGAGCAAGAGAAAGTGGGCTCTCCGACTAGACTAGTGTGCGCGGTGGACGTAAAGATCGAGCCTCACACCACACGAGTGGTTCAGATCGACCCCGTACAAGGCGACACAGTGGTCCGCCCGTGGTGGTTCTCCCACGAGGAGTCGCCCTCCGGTTTCGTCAAGGTTCCCTCGTGCATCGTTGGGTCCGAAACACGCGGAGTTGAGGTGATCAACAACTCCGACGTGGCGATCGAGTTCAAGGAAGGGGACGTGTTGGGGGAGACGGAGCCGTTGGACCGACAGTTTGGGGAAGTCAGCGAGCTACTCACCTTCCTACACGACAGCCGTCGTCGGAAGCGTGCCGGACATCTTCGCCGAGTCGCCCAGGCTGTACGATCCTGGCAGAGACGTGGCCGACCGATCGTTCCCCCTTCTCACCGGGTCCACCTCGTCGAGTGCGCCGTCTGACCATCACCCATGCCGAAGCGGATGGCGGAGACGTCCTCCCCGAGATCGACGTTCAGCGTCCTGAGGACAACCTGCAGCACGTCACCTGCTCGGAACAGCTCACCGCCGATCAGCGAGGACGATTGATCAAGGTCCTCAAGTCGCACGCTGTTTGGCCAACGCCATCCCGGCCGCTCGGTCTCTACGAGTACGGTCCGGTGTCTCTGCGGCTGCGGCAAGGAAACGAACACTGGGTTCACTCGGAGCCTCCCCGCAGAACGTCCCCCGCACAGCAGAGAGTAGTGGACGAGACGCTGGCGGAGCACGACCAGCTGGGAATCTCCGAACCGAGTCAGGGATCGTACGCTTCCGGCGTCGTGCTTGTGCAACAACGTGATAAGATACGTTTCTGCAACGACTATAGGCCGCTGAACAAGGTGACCGTTGACGATTTCTACGCCATGCCGACCGTGGACCTCATCTTCGACCAGTTCGGCAAGTCTCGGTTCTTCACGGTCGTTGACGCGAACAAGGGATACTTGTGCTGGCAAGGAGTTCTCACGTTACTTGCCATTCTCATTCCGTTTCCGGATTGCCCTTTCCATTCCACACGTGGCTCGCCACATGGCTCTCTCACGTGCTTACCTTCTTTGGTTCTTCCAGATTTTCCCCCGAACTCGTTGCGCAACCTTCTGCGCCCTCCACTTTTTCCTTCCGCTCTTCTTTTCAAATCCCGCACCCGCCACTTTTCTCATCTGTATTTAAGCCGACCTTGCAGCTCGCTTCCAGAATTAATCCGACACTGCATACTAGATCTCTCTTCATACCTTTGACTTCCTTTAGCGACACCGCTACAGGTGAGATACCTCAGATACCTGTGCTCGCACATGGTGATGAGAGTGGGATTCGAACCCACGCCCTTTCGGACTACGTGTGCTGGCAAGGAGTTCTCACGTTACTTGCCATTCTCATTCCGTTTCCGGATTGCCCTTTCCATTCCACACGTGGCTCGCCACATGGCTCTCTCACGTGCTTACCTTCTTTGGTTCTTCCAGATTTTCCCCCGAACTCGTTGCGCAACCTTCTGCGCCCTCCACTTTTTCCTTCCGCTCTTCTTTTCAAATCCCGCACCCGCCACTTTTCTCATCTGTATTTAAGCCGACCTTGCAGCTCGCTTCCAGAATTAATCCGACACTGCATACTAGATCTCTCTTCATACCTTTGACTTCCTTTAGCGACACCGCTACAGGTGAGATACCTCAGATACCTGTGCTCGCACATGGTGATGAGAGGGTTCTCTTACTGAAGTTGCACCGACCTTCTACAGTAACACCCTCGCAGACGGCCGACGAGTTCAACAACTTTGTCACACCTCTGCAAACCGCTGGACGGTCTCGAGAGTTCCACAACTCCAAAGCACCTCCACAATCAACGTCGGCTCTCCCTTTCTCAGCGCTCCCCATCTCCACCTTTCTACTTCAACCTTCCTTCTCTTTACTCTCCACTTCTTTCACAACTCCTTCTTTCCTCACACACTTCTACCACCTCCTTGGCCCCTCGACCTCCTCATCTCAAACACCACTGCTGAACATCGACCATCGGCGTTGAGGTTGAGTCTTTCCCTCCGTCCTTCACAACACTACAACCAACCTCATCCTTCAAAGGTTGTATCAGCATGTCTCAAGCTACCGGGACACCACAACGAGGTCGATCCGGCCGTGGCAACCGAGGTGGTCGTTCCGCTTCTGTGGTCTCCAACACTTCTCATCACTCAGCACCCACTCTCACGACTCCATCGAACACTCTGCATTCCACCTCCATCATTGATGAGGTTCGCTCCATGCGCGATGGACTGGAAGCCCGCCTAGATGGTTTCGGAGAACGACTGAGCGAGATGGAACGGCTGCAACGCACGCAATCCCTGACGAACCAGGAGCAGGCAGACGCTTTTGGCTCCGAGGATGGACGCGCCGCAGCGTTGGGCGACTCAGGCCAGATCCGGATGTCGAGTCACGGAGAGCAAACACCTGCCTTCGTCACCACTCGCCGACCACTTCGCCCGCTGCCACCACACATGCGAACGACAGCCCTCCAGTCCAACCCCTCCACACCTCTTCCTGCTCAAGCCCTACAAGCCACAACTTTCACCATCCCTGATGCCAACGGGACATCCCCTCTGGATCGATTCCAGACTCTCAATGTACACGACCGACGCCGTGTTCGTCGGGCGATGAACAAGATCGGGTTACAGGTGCAAGAGTTTATGGGAGCAGGCGAGGACATGGGTGGCAACGAGGAGGACTTGGATGACGACGGAAGATACTCGGCTGATCACAACCCCAACAGCTCAGAGGCCATCACCGAAGCGCGTCCTTCCGGTACGATAGCAGACCGCACTTTGGCGCCACTCAAGGACGAGGAGACACCTGAGATCGCGCCAGCACCAAACATACGGCCCAGTCAGCCTCTCATATGCAAACAAGAGTTCCTTGGGACATACAGCGGCGACCCAAGCCGACTTGAAGCTTTTCTGAGCCGCGTACGAGACGTCATCCGATCGCATTGGAAATCTCCAACTGCCTCGGCCTGGACCTCTGCGGTTCTACGGGCCCTACCCATCGCTCTTCGCGACAACGCCGCGATATGGCATGAAGGACTGTCCGATACCGAAGCAGCCACTCTCACAAGCTTCGAGAGCTGGGCGGCGATGATGCGGTCGGCCTTTCCCGTCAACGAGATCCGGCAACGCCGTGAAGCTCGAGAGCGCAAATGGAATCCGTCGAAGGAACCAGTGGCCGCCTACTACTTCCAGAAGATCAGGCTGCTGCGCCAAGCATACGGTTCGGAGCAAAAGGAAGACGCTCTGGTGACCGATATCAGAGATGGCTTCCCCACTACCTTCATTACCATGCTACGCCTTCCCCGGCAGAATCCATCCCTTCAGGCGCTTCGAGATGAGATGAGCGAATGGGAACCACATTGGCGAGAACAGTACAAGGTTCCACTTCAAGACACCACGATGGTCACAATCAGCTCGCCACAGACGTCCCCGTTCTCCAGCAGCGGTCCGCCAGTTTCATCGGCTGTGAGTCGTGTACAATCCCAGGCCATGGTGCGCTCCGCCTCAGCTCCGACGTTACCAGCTGCAACGTCTCGAGCACTCCAACCTGCTACACCCACAATGTCGCCTTTGGCTGCCTCCTACGACCCGTCCCGAGTGATTCCCGCTGCGAACGGCGAACCTCGCAAATATCGTGTCGATGGAAGGCCCACACCAATGATATTGACTCGGCCTTGCAGCAAATGCAGGGGTGACCACTTCAACTTCGAACATACACATCTCGTCCCTCAGGTTCATACTTTGGAGGTGTATGAGGACGACGACTATCCATTCGAAGACGAACAAGGCCCCTCAGCTTATACGGCGACACCAGTGGAGCAGGAGGAGGGAATGGAGGAAAACCGCACTCAGGAGCACACATCCTCCTCCGTGAGTTAAGCGACACCATGACTCTGAGCTTCAATCCCCTGTCTCGGCCGCGCACGATCCAAGAAGGCGATGAGTCGCTCACTCTCACCGAACGCCCGGTGACCTTCCTCTCCCGCCTTACGTCCCCGGTTGAGTCTCGATTGGTGGCGCCAGAGCTCGAGCTTGTCTGTCTGGCCTGGGCTTACCAAAAGCTTGCGCATCTCCTGGAGGGGCTATCACCACCGTGGTCACAGACCACTCTCCGATGGAACGCATGTTGCGCTCAACTTCCGCCATTGCGTACGGGCCTACCATTACTCGTTGTCGCGCGGTTCTCATGCCGCATCTCGCCAACTTGCGATTCGTATATCGCCCGGGCGCTCGACACACTAATGCGGATGCTCTGTCTCGCCTTCCCACTCGCGACCAGGGACGGTCGATTCTTTAAGGGGGGGATGTGCTGGCAAGGAGTTCTCACGTTACTTGCCATTCTCATTCCGTTTCCGGATTGCCCTTTCCATTCCACACGTGGCTCGCCACATGGCTCTCTCACGTGCTTACCTTCTTTGGTTCTTCCAGATTTTCCCCCGAACTCGTTGCGCAACCTTCTGCGCCCTCCACTTTTTCCTTCCGCTCTTCTTTTCAAATCCCGCACCCGCCACTTTTCTCATCTGTATTTAAGCCGACCTTGCAGCTCGCTTCCAGAATTAATCCGACACTGCATACTAGATCTCTCTTCATACCTTTGACTTCCTTTAGCGACACCGCTACAGGTGAGATACCTCAGATACCTGTGCTCGCACAATACTACCAGTTCTTACTGGATGAAAAGTCGCGGGACCTGACGGGCTTCATCACCTTTCGCGGTCTCCGACGGTATCGCCGCATGCCCTTTGGACTGAAGCAGACCCCCAGTTGGTTTCAGCGAGCGATGGATCGCGTTCTCGGCCAGGCCCGCTAGAAGTTTGCCCTCGCCTATCTGGATGACATCGTCATCTACTCGTCGAGCTTTAAGGAGCATCTGGAGCATCTGGATACGGTACTCGCCGCACTGGAACGCGCAGGGCTTACAGTCTCTCCCGCCAAGTGTCGCTTCGCCTTCGAGTCCGTAGCGCTACTTGGCTATAAGGTGAATTCCCTCGGTCTAATGACGGACGAGGATAAGACGAGAGCGGTCCTGGACTTCCCAGAGCCCGTAAGCGCACCGGAGGCACGTCGGTTTTTCGCGATGGCGGCGTGGTACAGACGTTTTGTGAAAGACTTCGCGGCCCGGGCCCGTCCAATCAACAAGTCCTTTGTCGGCACGGAGTTCAGGTGGGGCGATGAGGAGCGAGACGCGTTCCGAGACTTGAAAGAGGCCATCACCTCCGCGCCTGTTCTGTCCCGACCCGACTTCCAAAAGCCTTTCATTCTCGCGGTCGACGCTTCCAAACGCGGTCTCGGGGGCGTTTTGATGCAGACAGATGATACTGGTCACGAACGTCCTGTCTTGTTCATCTCTCGGCAGACCACGGAGGGTGAGAAGAAGTATGCCCCTACCCACCTCGAACTGGCTGCAGTCTGGTGGTGTGTGAAGAAACTGTTGCACTACGTTGATGGATCCTCGGTCGAGATCAGGACGGATCACAATGCACTGCGCTGGTTATGGGATCTGAAGCCGAGCGAAGTTACTGAACCTAGAGTACAGAAGTACAAGATGGCACTCGCGCCACTTGAACATAAGGTTCAGATCAACTACAACAGGGGTAAGGACAATGTCGTCGCCGATGCTCTGTCTCGGGCTCCAGTCACCGATCGGCCGGCAGCGGAGGGACAGGCTGAACTCTCTTTCATCGCTCCCGAGTACGAACCCATGAGGGACGGCAAACTCGAAGAACAAGCTACGGCGACAGTGCGCTCGGTTTCGGTCCTTCGGTTGGGGAGAGAAGAGTTGGACTCGTGGGCGGCGGCATACACGGCCGACCCACACTGGCGACGTTTGTGGAAGAAGGGGCAGGATCGCGCCTCTACGACCGAAGACGCCGAAGAGGAGATGATTGAGCTTGCGGGGACGGTGGATGCACCCGGGGTCCCGGAAGATGACCTCACAGCCTCAGCTCACGAAGAGGAGGAAGTCACGGGAGTTGGGACCGAGCCGGTATACGATCCTGCTTCGGCCCCTGACGTTGCAGAGACTCTGAAGACCGCTCCCAGTCGGCGGGAGACAGCGCCAGCTCGTCGCGTACTCAGGCCGCGTCGGATCCTAGCTGTTCACAGAGGAGAAAACGACGCGTTGTTTTTCCTCAAGGGTGGTTTGATCTTCTCTCGGGCCGGCGATAAGGTCAAGTTGTGCGTCCCCAAGAGCAAGATCAGCACCTTGATCCACGAGTACCACGCGTCGATACGGTCAGCACACCCTTCAGCAGAACGTACCTACGACACCATGAAGGATCACCTATTCGCTCACGGACTTGCGCAAGAGGTAGCGGATCACGTCAGAACCTGCTACGAATGCCAGGTCAACAAGACGCGGCGGCACAAGTCCTACGGCAAGATGGAGCCGGTGATCACCCCAGACGAAAACTTCGCCGCATTGGGAATCGACTTCGTAACCGGTTTTCCTCGCACTGCCCGAGGTTTCGACTCAGTCATGGTAGTGGTTTGCGAGTATGGCCGGTTCGTCTTCTTCATCCCAAACGCCACGACCGACACAGCAACCCAAGTGGCGATCAAGTTCCTTGAGCATGTGTTCCCCGTCACCGGCCTGCCGAAGAGCATCGTGAGCGACCGAGATTCAAAGTTCACTTCGACGTTCTGGTCAACGTTGACGGCGTCGCTCGGAATCAAGCTGGCGATGTCAACTGCTTTCCACGCCCAGACCAACGGCCTTGTCGAGCGAATCAACGCGCAGATGGAGACCATGCTGCGTCACTATGTCGCCCTTGACCAGCACGATTGGGACACCAAGCTCGCAGCGCTGTCGATGGCGTACAACGCCCAACGCCAAGAGAGCACCGGTCAGTCGCCGTACAAGATGGTTTTCACTCGCGACCCATCCATCTTTCCGCTTCGCGACGTAGCCAAGTCAGCAGATCCCTCCAACAGCAAGGTCAACGATCTGTTCGCCATCCATGCGGACGCTCAAGCCGCCATGGAGATCGCACGGGAACGACAGCGGCGCGCCTACGACTCCCGACACCAGGAGCTGGAGTTCAACGTCGGCGAATCGGTTCTAATCAGCCTCAAGAACTATCGATTCGACCTTGACCCGACCGAGCAGGCGCGCGCAAAACTCAGTCCTCGTTTCGCTGGCCCTTTCAAGGTCAAGAAGCGAATCGGTCGGCAAGCTTACGAGCTTGAGGTCCCTGCCTGGTTCAAGGCCCACCCAGTCTTACCAATCACCGCGTTAGAACCATTTCGCGGGGACGCAGAATCTGTCGCTCCGCGACCACAAGTCGGCACAGCAGCGGACGGCGGTGAGTTGGAAATGCGGGTGTTGGAGTTTTTGGGGCGTCGACCCACGAGTTTTGTCGAAGGCGACAAGTTCGACTACTTGGTCAAATGGGCGGGGCCGGCGCCAACATGGCAATGTGACAGCAGGTTAGAGGGTTTGGGATGGGCACAGAAGGAATTTGAGAGGCGAGCTCGATCCGAGCTCAACTTGGTCCGCCTCCGCCGGACATCCACCATCATTCTTCCAGAGGCAAAACAACGAGCTTTGGACTTAGCCGTCGTTGAGGAGGACACAGACGCCGCGCGGACGCAGGGCTCTCCGTTGGGGGGGAAGTTGTAACAGACTCTCAGGTCACGGCGTAGTTTCCCCATCAGATCTGGTCTCATCTCTCCCGAGACTCGATGTACACACTCCTTTGTTCCTTTTCCTTCATCCTACTGGAATACCATCAGTCAATCATTCGTTAAGCGTTACACCAGGCGCCGTGGCTGATTGGCAGCGGCGACTTCCAACGGACGTGGGTCCTTCAGGGGAATGCTTCTGCGCAAGTATGGCTCCGTGCTCTCTGAGGCTGGTACCATCACGGTCGTAAACGGGCGTCCGGAAGTCTGGAGTGTGGCTGAAATTTTTGCTGCGCTTCGATCTCTCGTATGCTTTGGTGGCTGTAGCGCTGCAGAGGAATGTTGACACTCTCTCCGATCCTTGTTGCCATTGCCAACGAGGCTACATAGCGCACAGCACTGCAGCACCCCCCTAATGCAGCATTACACCCTTCTCTTCTTACTTACTTGCTGACCCTTCTGTCTTCTTTCCTTCCCAATGCACGAGACCCCTTGCATCAGCCAGAAGTTTCTCCCCTTCATGCTTCATGCCGTGCACCCCTAAACAGCATTCAGTGATCGAAAATAGCCCTGCGACGGACGCTTCCAGTAGCGAAGGGAAGACCAATCAGCAAAATCACAGTCAACTCAGAACCCAGGCTGCAGAAGCACGACTCTTCCACTGCCATTCGTCTGCTCTGCCCGTGTCCACCGATACGTGGATCAGTGACATAGTAACAAGTCATGGGCAGGAAGGGTCTAGCATTTAGTCAGGACTCAGGAACTCGGCGAATTAGGCCACGCTGCGCAGTGAGCATGGCAGGGCTGCAGACAAAGATGGCCCATGAACCTTGATCGAGGTGGCGCAAGTCAGGGTGCTGGAGGCTCAGCTCTGTCCGGCGAGTTCCGATCTGGACTTCTGAAGAAATGCGTGAGTCGAGCAGCGGGCTCGTGCCTTACAGCCATCGCCAAGCTTGCCAGCTAATCCAACGCGTTCCCATTACAGAATCGCCCATGTCTTCCAGCAGCAGAGCAGTGTTTCCGGTTAGCTATGATATAGGACTGCTACAGAGTCCGTGCGAAGGAAAGAGCAGAGCGATCTCGAAAATCCAGGGTCTACGAAGGTACATAGAGCGGGTTTGCTCGCCGCCCTTCCCCTTCTCTTTCCCTTCCTCTCCACAACCATCTCCTCTCCCACCACCACAACCACCATCCACCACACACCACCCACACACTACCTACACCCACCACACACACACTACCTACACACACACACTCTCAACTCACACACATCACATACACCATACTCCCAAGTCGCGAATGCGCACAAGCCGACGCCAATGCTAGTGCTTCCACGCACATCACCCATGCAGAGGCCGAAAGCCGGAGTGCGACACAGTTCCTTGCCCTACGGGGCTTGGGCTCCCTTACCTCCCCCCACTCGTTGCTGCTAACCTTCTTCTCCTTCTTTGATGTCTTCCCCAGGTCTACTCCCATTCCATCCCTTCTCATCCCATCCCAAACCCACCCCGTCTCATCCCATCCCCTTCCTTAGATACACAGCACAACAGAGCAAATTCGCACGGCCAACGCCAATGCTGGTGACATCCACAGCAGAGGTTAAGGACCATAGTGTGATACATTCCCTTCTCTTTCTTCCCCATCTCTTCACATCGAACCCGAGTCGATCCCCTCGTCAACCCGTTTGTCTTCTGTACCGCAAACCTCAGCTTCCAACTTGTTCTCAACGCTATCCATCGCATTCTTCCTGCGCGCAATACAGCTTCCAACATCTCCAATCCCTTCGTCGTCTGTGTGTTTGTGATCTCTGAGCTCGCCAGCATGAGCATCGCGAGCTTCGTTCACTTCCACCAGTCATCCATCTCGGCCTCATCGTAGAGTTGATCACCACCGGACACGACCACACCACCTGACTGTCTTCTACAACGCTCTTTGCCCATTGCACCTCGCGCTACCATCCCGTGGACGACCACGTCAAGGAGCTCAAGCATGCCCTCTCGACCTCGACCTGCTCTCTCCGACGTCTACCACACTTCTTCTCTCCCTTTTCTTCACGACAGCCGCAGTTTCTGATTCCACCCCTCACTCTCAGCAAGCGCGCTGGTACGCGCACATCAACATGGGACGGTACGTACAGAGCTTCACCTCATTGCTGCTGCTGCTCCTTGCTGACTCGTCATCCATTGCTCTCTCTCTTCACTTCATACGCAGAGCTTCTCTCAGACTTCAACCTTGTTCCTTCCTCCCACGCCTACTCAGCACCAGCGCGCACACCTGTGACCTGTCGGTGAGCATACGCCGATTCTCACGAAGGCTGGAATGCCATTGCTGACCCTACAATGCTCCCTCATTCCCTCTCACACCTTGCCCAGGCATGTTCTCCTCAGGCCTCACCATTCCCTTCTCGGTCGTTGACCATACGGAATCGGTGGATGATGCTGTGAGAACTCGACATCGCCGCCACCGAACACAGAAGGCCACCCGCCCGCTTCGCGTACTTCCGCCTCGTCCTGAGTGTGAGTCTTGGAAGACATGCTTGTTGCCGGTGCGCCTGAACCCAACACACTGACCGTTTTTGTGCATCACAGTCCTTCACCTACTCCTCAAACTCAGCACGCGATGGGGGTTCGGTACCTTCCTGCTCCGTGCAGTCGTCCAGTGGAAGAGTCTCCGGACTCTGAAGCCAGACACCCATGTATGGCCGCTAAGGGTATCAAGTCAACATCTCTCCTTGGCAGTCTGCTCTGAGGAATCGGATCTGCTTCGTTGGCCTGATCATCCTCTTAGCACAGGAAAAGGAAAGCATGGCATCAGGCCGTTCGTGAAGCAAGGAAGGGAATCGATTGGATGGAGTAATGCAGACATGATACGCGGAAAATACAATAGCAAATGGGTTACAAGCACGCAGCGAGAAAAGAACGTGGTGAAGGGGAAAGGTTGCCTCGTCAAGCTCCGTGCGATGGAACGAGGTGGACGCCGAAGGCCCACGGTTGCTCCTCGCATGTGTTGTTGAAAGAAGAGAACTGGACCCGGCTCAGTTATGGATTCCAGAGAGAGTCGTAAAGACCGTTTATTGAGACCGAGCGCAGACTTTGAAGCGCAGAGACGACAGTATGGCGGAGAAAGAGCTTCGGGCGTACATACCTCCGTCGAGAGCCGAGAGCTATCACCTTCTTGGTGGCCATTGGCCGTCTACACCGAGACTGGCAACGCATCGCCTCTAATAGCCAGTAGACACGTAGATCCGCGAAGGGAATCCTGCAGGCGCAAAGCTGCAGCTACGCCGGGACAGGCGTGTGCACAAGTCTGTGTAGAAAGCCCGAGTACTTGATTTGTCGCGCTTTGGTGAGTTGATTGCCCGCGTTCAATGATCGCCCGCTTGCTTCGAGACATCGAATGTGAAGAAGCAGGGCCGTTTTCCTTGTCGAACCTTCCATCGTTTTGCCGTCCATCAAGGCCAAGCTATCCTGGATGGCGACGGTGGCCTCCGTAGTTCGTCCAGCGCCGAGCAGGGAGGCGGCCTGGTAGAGGAGCAGTCGCGCCATGTTGATCTCGTGTATCTGAATGTCTTGGTCTGAATCTAGACCTTCCAAGTTGAAGCGACCGATCTGAATCGCTTCCTCGCCGTATCGGATAGCCTCTTGATGATTGCCGAGTGCACAGTGGACACCGCCGAGCCAGCCGACCGTGAGAGTATACTCCGTGTCGTTCCCTTCGCCGTCAGGCGCGCATCCTCTCTCCTTCATCATAGTGACACTCCTTGTTAGCAGCTCAAGAGCCTCCGTCTCCTTGCCCATCATCAGCAGAGAATAGCCCTGGATGGCAAGCATCCACGAGATGGATCGCACGTCGCCACCCTCATCTTTCTCGCGATACAGCATCTCGCCCACTTCGGCATCGTCCAGCGCGTCGTCGTACATTTCCAGCATGGCACACGCCAGCGCGTGCAAGCCCCGTAAGCTTGTGAAGTCCAGATACTGCCTCGCGGAAAGTGTGATGCCCCGATCCAGCGCGGGCTCCGCCTTCTCAAAGTCGTTGTGAATCGCATAAGTTATACCTACGGAGTGGTATAGATTCGCCAGCTCGTAATCGAAGTGGTGGCCCCATGTATCTTGCAGCGCAGTGAAAAGTTTGATACTTTCCTCGGCAGCCAAAATCGAGTCGGCGGGGGGGTCATCGATCATGTGTTCAAACAGGGCTAAACATTTGGCCAGCGGAAATGCCAGGAAGTGAGGCCGAATCTTCGCCAAGTCGCGATACAGTTCCGTGGCCTCCTCGGCGAGCTCGCAAAACGGTCCATCGTGTAGAACGCTGGCCCCGTAGTAGCTAGCTTTTGCGTACGTGTCCAATGCCCTCGCCAGGCCATATTTGGCTTCCCAATCCGATTGCTTGGCCTTATTCACCTTGCGCCAAAGAGAAACAGCCTCCTTCGCTGCACGTACTCCTTTGGCGTACGTCGTCTTGCCGACGTGTCGAGCAGACGTGACCACGCAAAAAGCGTACTCTGACCTCAAAGACGCCAGAAAGGAGCTCGGCTCCTTTCCTACTCTGCCCTCGCCAGTTTGCTGCAGGAGCTGTACCGCCTTTTCAAGGACATCGGCGGCCGGCAAGGGGCGACCCGACTTCCTCAGCAGGATGCCGAGCGCTGCGAGAGAGTGGCACAGTTGTCGCTGAAGATCGAAAGTCGGACAGTCATCGAACGCTTCGCGCAGAATGGAGGTTGTCAGCTCCGCCAGGATGGTCGCGTGCTTGAAGAGTCCGAGCTGGCAGAGCGCAATGAGGGTGAATTGAAGGAATGTGATCGTCTTGCGAGGTTCTAAGCCTGAGCCACTTGCCGCTATCTCCGATGCCTGTTCTGCGCGGGAGACTGCCTGTCTCCAATGAGCCAAATAGGCCTTGCGGTCTTTGTAATCCAGGGTGCCGCGGTCGGTTTCTTGTTCGGCTTGGTGGAGAATGCTGGTCTCGACAGACGCCTCACGATCTGCATCGTGGGCGGTCGAGTGCGCCCCGTCGATCTCAGCGTGGGATCGCTTGAGTTGTTTCTTCCGAGCATTGAGACCGCGCAGGAAAGGGTAGAGAGCGTAGAGAGTCTCTAAGTCTGGTACGCTTTCGGCGATGGCTTGTCGGTCGAGAGCGGGACAGATGCTGGCCATTGTGAGTCGGAACATTCTGCGAACTGACGACAGCTCAATCGTAGGAAGAGGTTCTTCCGATGATTGCGAACCTTGGGAGGCAGGACCCTTCGTCAGCATCCCGAGTCGAGCCTGATGAAGAAGGAGGAGAAGTGACGAAGTTAGAGCTGAAGACAATGCTGTTCGGTGCGTCAATGCGATATCTCACCCGCGCAATCTTGACAGCATCTCGCAACAGGCCGAGTGCCTCCGATGCAAGCTTGGTGAACTTCTCCGCTTCCTCCGCTCGCGATGGAGGTGATCGCCGGTTGTGCTTAGTGAGAATCTTGAGCAGCTCCTCCATTTCACTGCCGCGAAAGAAGCTGTGCGTCAGAAGACTGGTCGCGCATCTGCTCATGCGAGTGGGCGGAAGTACTCACCAAACCACAGTGATGGTGAGCACGCTGAGGGCTGTACCTGGAAGTTCGCGCTTGCCCTTTGTGGACTGCCGCCGGGCGACTCGATGGAGAAAGCGGAGTGCGACGACGCAGACCGTCTCGATGCGTTCCGCGAGTCCACCCGCCGTGCGCGCCATCTTGATGATGCCCTGTGCGTGCTGCAATCCCTCCTTGATGCTCGAGCTGCTCTTCGGGGTGAGCTTGAGCACGTCGTTGTACCATCGCATCACAGCTGCAGGTGCTGGTATCGTTGAGCTCCAGGCAAGCTCGCTGTCCTCGTCCATCACTTTTGGAAGAGCGCAGAGATAGGACATGTGTGCGGTGAGCGGAACGAGCTCCTCGCAGCATCTGAATTCAGAGCTACTCACTGTCCATCGGGGCCGGAAGCAGGTCCTGGTCCAGGTCCGAAGAAGCCTCACTGCTGCTGTCGTCTGACGTCCCGGACGAAGACGCAGCGCAAGACGCGTCCGAGCTGCTCCAGTGATCCGACATCGCATCTAAGTGGTTGTTGTCCGAAGTCCGCTCCGCGTGCTCGTCCGAAGATGACATCGTGCTGCCCAGAGCGGGGGACGGTGATGGTTCGCAGGTGTTGGTTGGCTCGTTCCCAAAAATTTTGACGAGCGGACACGACGCGACGCGACGCGTGTCAGACGTCAGACGCGTCAAGATGGGCCTCCGGACGCGTTCTTCATTGCTGCTTCCTGTCCACCAACGTCCTCTGATTAACGAGCGGGATGGCGTCAAAGCGCTTCTAGCATTCATCCGAGCGTCCGGAGCATATGAGCGTCGGACATATGCCCGAGGACCCTAATCAAGATTCAAGACAACCACCTACACCTTCGAGGCTGCGCAAAACGGCCGAGCACACTCCTTTTTCATTCTTCTTCTCAACCTTCCTTCCCTTCCTCCTTCATTTCATTTCACTCCATTCCCTCAATCCCTTCTCGCGCTCCCTTTTCCCGTCCCTCCCTTTCCGTGCATGCAAACGCCCGCCAGGAGTACTGGTCTCCGCCGGCTGAGCGGCATTGGAACGACTTTGATTTGGGCTAGTACCATGCTCATACGATTGCAGCGAAGCTGTTCTGCTCTCTGTACCTATTTTGTGTCGCAATTCCTGTAAAGGGTTGCGGCTACCCTCATCGGACTACTCACCAAGAAGGATTGTAGGCCGGAAAACGTGTGCAAGAAGTAGTTGGAAGAGTGTGAGAGGAATAGAAGGAAGTGATTAATTGTCCAAAAGGCAGAGAGAAATAGCGGAAGGTGAGAGTATTTATACGTCAACAGGACTTGAGATAGGGGCATTGTGAACGTAGAAGCGTAGGAACGTATATGAGAAAAAGGAAGGATGGTTCTCCTGTCCAAGAGGCAACAGTGTGGTGGTTGCGAGAAGAGAGGGATGAAGACGACCGATGCTTCATTTGACGACCAGATCGAGAGGGCACGAAGCCCATCATGCTCCTCATATCCAATATCGCGACACTCCCACCCATGATGGACGAAGTGAATGGAACCGGAGTGGTGTTGAGAGCTGACATTGAAGACTGAGGTTTTAGGTGGTAGTGCTGAGATGGTTGTCAATGCCGAGCTTCATGCGATGCTCGATGAAGGTCGCAGGTGGAAGGGATTTCGTGAGCATGTCGGCGGGGTTGACTCGAGTGTTGATGTAGTTGACCTGAATCAAGCCGCGCTCATGGTGTTCGCGCACCGAAAGATACTTTCGCTCCATGTGCCGAGTGATACCATTGCTGACGGGGTTGGTAATGATGTGGATGGCCGGTTGGCTATCGCAATATATGACCGATGGTGGACCAGCGTCTTCAGAGCGGAGTCCGAGATCCTCGAGTAAATGGCGAAGGGCCAGCACTTCTCGAGACGTCTGCCAGACGGCCACAATTTCCGCCTGCGCTGTTGAGTCGGCCACCAATGTTTGCAACTTGGACCCCCATGCCACTGTCGCCCCATGTACCGACACGCACCAACCAGAGGTAGACTTGGCCGTGTGGTCACCTCCGAAATCAGCATCAGAGTATGCTGCGATGTCCTCAGGAAGATGAGCGGCGATTCGAAGCTGGAAATCGATCGTACCAACGACGTATCGTGCGACTCGCTTGAGGCTGCCGATGTGGAGTGGGCCAGGATTCTTCGCGTGCCGCGAGAGGACTGCCACCACATACGCCAAGTCGGGTCGCGAGGCTTGCACCAACCAAATCAAGCACCCTAGAAGAGCCATGAACCATCTTCGATCTTCCTCGGATGAGAGGCCCTCGTATGGGAGAAGTCGTTGCTTGGGATCAAATGGGGTGGCGACCGGCTTGAGGTTCTCGAATCCAAAGCGCTCCAACATCGACCGAATATATGATGATTGGGAGATGAGGAAGGAGGTGCCATCGAGACTACGTTCGATCTTCATGCCGAGAAACTGGCCAATCTCGCCTTGATCCTTCATCTTGAATCGTTTGGCGAAGGATGACTTGAACGCATTGATGTCTTCGAGGTTGCTGCCGAAAACCAAAACATCATCGACGTAGATCGCAACTACCATCGCCGATGAACCCTTGCCAAACACGAAAATGGCAGGGTCAAATGTGCTGCGCTCGAAGCCGATCTCGATCAGGGCAGCACGAAGGGTAAAGTACCATTCTCGGCCTGATTGCTTGAGGCCATAGATTGCCCGACGGAGGCAACACACCTTGTGTTCTTGACCAGCAACCTCGAACAGTGCCGGCTGGCGCATGTAAACTGGACGATCCAGCAGACTGTAGAGGTAGGCGGTCACAACATCAAGTTGATGGACGTGCCAGTTGTAGTAAACGGCCAACGCGAGGAGTGTCCGAATGGTAACGAAACGGGTGACTGGCGAATATGTCTCGTTGAAATCGACACCCGGAATTTGGCTGAAACCTTGTGCCACCAGTCGAGCCTTGTACCTGAGAACATGTCCCTGGGAGTTCAACTTCAACTTGAAGACCCAACGACTCCCAACGACATCGCGTCCGTCAGGGAGTTCCTCCAAGACCCAAGTGCCCATCTCCGTGTGTGAATCCATCTCCTCCTTCATAGCGATAAGCCATAGTCCCCAGTCTGATCTCGCCATGGCCTGCTTGAGTGTATCTGGCTCGAGCTCAACGCCGTCTGCAGAGAGTTGAGCCTTGAAGGCAAGCGCGAAGGAGTCGTTCATGCGCAAGACCGTGCCTGCGGAGGCTCGCTCCCTGGCTTCCTTCATGCGTTGTATGTGCTGGCGAGTCTGGTACTGGATAGTAGGTGCTGGTCGAGCGCGACCACGAGAAGAAGACGGTCCAGCCTGCCGAGGAGCTGGTACCGGTGCTGCTGCTGGCGGCGGTGCTTGTGCCGAGGTGGGGACAGGTGCAGGGGCCGGGACAGGGCCTGGTGCTGGTGCAGGAGCTGGAACAGGTGCCTGTGTAGCTCCCACCGATGGAGATGAAGCTGGAGCTGCTGGCAAACTTGAAGACTCGAACTCTACTACCCGAGGAGCAGCAGGTGGTGGAGGTGGGCGGGGACCAACAACGACGAGGCGAGGGCGAGTGCCAATGGGGCGAGGTACTGTGGTGACGACCACCCCATCGAGTCCGGCCTTGGGCTCGTTGCTGTGAGGAAGAGTGGAGAAGTCGTATCCTTTGTCTTCGTGGAATTCGACGTTGCGGCTCACTGCGAGCTCGTCACTTTCCGGAAAGTGAACCCGATACCCTTCATGTACTTATCGTACCCCACAAATACACCAACTCGAGCACGCGCAGATAGGCTGTGAGCTCGAGCTCGGTCGGATAGCATAACGAACGCCAAGCAGCCGAACACCCGCAAGTGATCGAGTCTTGGCATAGTCCCGTGCCAGAGCTCGTGCGGTGTCTTGCCTTCCAAAGCGGAGCTTGGAGACCTGTTGCGCAGGTAAGCTGCCGTCTGTGCTGCTTCAGCCCAGTAGTGTAAGGGGAGCTGGCGATGATGGATCAAAGGTCGCATCATGTTCTTGATGAGGCCGACGTGTCGTTCTGCCACACCATTTTGTTGAGAGGTGTAAGGGCAGGAAAGCTCGTGTCTCGCGCCGGACAAGGCGGCGCTAATGGCTGCGTTGTTGAACTCTCCTCCTCCGTCCGTGCGTAGGCAGGCAATGGGTCCCTTCAAAGGGACAACCTCGTCCCGCCACTTTATGAACTCGTGGACGAAGTCAGATTTCCGGGCGAGAGGCAAGACCCACACCATTCTGGTGAAGTCGTCAACCAGGATGGCCAGATATTCCGCCCCGCCCAACGACTTGACGATTATCCTGCCGGTGAGGTCGCCATGGACAAGTTCGAGCGCGCGGGTGGTCTTCGTGATAGAGTCGGGAAACGATGATCGTCGTATGTTCGTAAGGGAACAAGAAACGCAGTTGCATGGTTCTTGACCCAACTTCGCCAAGAGCTCGGGGAGTCCGATCGTGTTCTTGACGAACCTCGGCAATGAAGAGTCGCCGGCATGCCCGAGGCGCGAGTGCCAAAGGGCCTTCAACATTCGTGAACGTTTGCAATCAGATGTAGGGGAGGCCAGTCCCTCATCATCTGTTTCGTCGCTTCGCCCTTGGTCTTCAGAGACACACAAGGCGGCAAATCGAATAACTTCTGCCATATCAGCCCGCACAGGGAGAAGATAGGCTTGGAACCGCCACGACCATTGCGCACAGACATTGAAGTCTTGCTGGAAGGGGTCCGTGATCACCGCCTCGAGTCTCTCGGTAAACTCGACGCGCAAGTGATCCTCATTGAGCTTGTACACCGAGACCAGGTTGAATCCTAGCTCTGGAACGTGGAGTGCGTCGAACAGAGGAAGGTAGTTGAGGTCTGGGCAGTCCGTAGGCAAGAGGATTGTCCCCTTGCCGATCGACTGCAACTGCTTGCCGTCAGCCAGAACAATGGTGGTTGAGTCTGGCTGGATATCGACGAATGATGAGGCGTCGGGGGACATATGTGAACTTGCCCCAGAGTCCAAAATCCACCTTTTGTCTGGTGGAAGGGGGGAGCTCTGTGATGGTGGGGTCACCGAGGACAGAGCTGCGATATCCTAATAAGGACGATTGGCACCAAAGAAGGGCGAATTCTCACCCAAGCGCTCGGCGAGAGTTAGATGGGCGTTCCCTTGACCTTGAGCATAGGTGTACTCAGAAGGCGCATAAGGTCCCACGCGAGACACCAGGGAAGAAGTGTTATGCTGGTGGTGGGCGTGTGGACCGTGAGGATAAACCGCATACGATGGAACTGATGACGGTGGAGGAGGGTATCTTCCTCCTGATGCGAGCAGAGCTTGAGCCTGGCGGAGATTGTGCTCAAGTGCAGCGATGTGGGCATTGGCTGAGGGGTATGTTGTCATGCTCCCGCCTAGAGACGTCCGCTCCATCGCCACTTTGGACTGAGGGTGAGGAGGATCACCGGCTCGGCGGCGACGACATGCTAACATGCGATGACCCGGGGCATTGCAGTGCCAGCAGGTAGTCCCAAGAGCTCGATCGTTTGTAAGACCTTGTCTGCGCTGGGGATTGGTCCGATTGCCTCCATTGGTGGTGTGTGAAGGGGACTGTCGTGATGGAGGAGGTGACTGCTGGGCCCGAAGGGCTCTGGCTCCATTGCTTTGGTCCGGAGCAGCAGGGGCAGCTGGGACCTTTCTGGCTTGTAAGGACTCCTCTCCCGCGAACCGACCTATAACCCTATTGAAGGAGTAATGGTGGCCGTTTTGCCAGTTCTCTTGGATCGTAGTTCGGAGGGATTGGTACTTTGGCACGTCGAAAACTGTAAGTGCCGCCTCAATCTTATCATCTTCGTGGACTGGTCGGCCACCGGTCGATAGGTAGACCTGTGTGAACAGAGCCTGGAGCTGTTGCGAGGCTTCCAAGACGGAAAGGCTCCCAAGCTTGAAGTCTCGAATGGCGTTTTGAGCCGCTTGCTTGGCGCCCATATCTCTACCGCCATACTGTGCGGTGATGGCGTCCCAGAGCTTGATGCCATCGAAGATGCCATCGGTGGCTGCCGTGTTGACGCTGCCAGCCAAACTCGATTCAAGAGTCTGCAGCAAGAGTCCGTGGATCTCGACCAAATCCCGTGTCCGATAGGCAGCCGCTTCCTCCAAAGAGATTGGCTGATCGTTCTGCTCAGCGAAGATGAGCTGGTAGGCGTCGACGCTGGTGGAGGGGTCTTTCTGGAGCAGGTGCCAGAATCGACCACCGAGATGGGGTAAGAAGATGCCCATGATCTTGGAACGCCAATGAGCGTATTCCGACCCGTTCTTAAGCTCAGGGACGGTCTTGTTGACCTTGAGTTCGGTATGCTTGGAGACGTCGCGGCGGGCTTCGATCATGGAGCGCAGCTTTTCAGCCGATTCGGCCGTGCCGCAGATGCTGATGCCTATCGTCGACAACAGGAGGGAAGCCGAAGCGAAGGAGGACAAGGGAGCCGAGGTATTGGCGTCCTTGGGAGGAACATTGGGGCTAGACAGAGACATGTTGTTTGTCTATGATTCGTAAATTCGTAAGTCGTAACGTCGTAAAGGGTGATCAGCCCAGAGAAGAGGAGGCGCGCCGAAGAGTAAAGAGACGGAGAGACGGGACGAGAAGACGAGATAAAAGAGTGTAAGTACTTGTTGCACACCAGTAGAGCATTGGGCTCATAACCTGTCGCAATTCCTGTAAAGGGTTGCGGCTACCCTCATCGGACTACTCACCAAGAAGGATTGTAGGCCGGAAAACGTGTGCAAGAAGTAGTTGGAAGAGTGTGAGAGGAATAGAAGGAAGTGATTAATTGTCCAAAAGGCAGAGAGAAATAGCGGGAAGGTGAGAGTATTTATACGTCAACAGGACTTGAGATAGGGGCATTGTGAACGTAGAAGCGTAGGAACGTATATGAGAAAAAGGAAGGATGGTTCTCCTGTCCAAGAGGCAACAGTGTGGTGGTTGCGAGAAGAGAGGGATGAAGACGACCGATGCTTCATTTGACGACCAGATCGAGAGGGCACGAAGCCCATCATGCTCCTCATATCCAATATCGCGACATTTTGAACACCCTTTCGGGTGTGCGCGTCTTTCTGACGCGCGCCCGCTTGCTGCGCGCTATGCGCGGCGGAGGTCAATTCATCTTCTCTCTCTCTCTCCTTTGCATCTACGCAGTCGTCAGCCTGTAGTCCTTGCTGATCGCTGCTTTTCGTTCAGGATTTCAGCGCGTTTCCTTTCACGCTCTGAGCACCACGAGTCCCGCGACGGGAGCCCTCGTGCACGGCCCACTTCGAAGACCAACGCCTACCAGCATCAGCGAGTACGACTGATTGATTGGGAAACTGGGCAATCATATCATATTGTGAGTTCTCTCAAGTTCTGTTAAGGTGACCGCGCCGCTGACAGAGTCTCGCTGCTGGTATATGTATAGCTCAGCACCGTCGAACATGGAAACGCCAATGGACATCGATGTTGCGGTGCCTGCGGCGGCCGAGGCAGTGAGGGAAACGGCGGTGGCGCGCGTCTTCAGAGTCTCTGAGGTCGTTTGCATGATTCTCGCCCACATTACGCGCGACAAGGTCGACTTGCTCAGCGCTTCACTCGTGTGCAAACAGATCCGGGCGGTCGCGGTCCCTCTTCTTTGGCGCGAGCTGGACGTCCCACTCTCCAAGATCGGCAGGCTCAACGAAATATTGTTACCATTCAAGGACAAGGTTGCTGCGAATCCACGAGTACTTCACCTTTTCCCGCTCTCCCACACAAGGTATCTGAGAATTTGGGATGATGAGGCTCATCGTCGGTTTCGGCACGAACCTCACAGCAAGCCCACCTATTTTCCCAAACCCTGGCGCGCTTACGACGTCCCTTTTACCGACTACGCAAATCCTCAATGGAACGACCGAAGGTGGGAATCACATGTCGTCGATCTTTTTGCCGCACTCAAGACGGCTGGCAAGTCCCCACTCATCGAGCTCTCGTTCGGAGTCATCAGCAGTTCATCTGTGAACCGCGTACTGCAAGAATGTCCCCAAGTGGCCGAGCGCGTCGCTGCGATTCGAGTCTTGTCGGATGCGATCAAGGATGCGGACGGCGCGGGTATCCCGAATGAAGATCTCTTATTTGAGCGCCTCAACGACGAGGAGGAGGCTGTAAAATGGTGGGCTGCACTCGTCGAAGCAGTCAGCACAATCTGTCTCGCTCAAGACAAAGCCAACTCGCACGCCCTGAAGGCGTTCTCTATCGAGGATTACGGCGCAGCGCCCGAAGATCATCCGCGAATGGACCCAGACGGTTGGAAGACCCTTGCAAGAACCCTTGCGCACCGACTTCAGCAACTGTCTATGCAGCTTCCTGTCCTAGACGGGATTGAAGGCGGCTACAAGCATATTCTGGGGGCAGATTGGCCTCAACTCCGTCTCTTCCATCTCAGCGCGCCGGAATTCCGTTTGCGTAGACACGGTTGGTTTATTCCAGAGCGGCTTCACGACCGCGTCTGGCACGGTTTACAGCGATCTCTCGAGAAGTTCTTTGATCGACACACACACCTGGAGCACATCCACATCGACGCACCCTATGATCTGCCGGCACCTACTCACTCCCAAACCTTCCCAAACCTCAAGCGCTTCTCCGTCTACAAGAAAGGAGCCGCCCTGAATCAGGCTTTTTTCGGTCGGCATCCCGTCCTGAATGATTTCTTCTTTCCGCTCGCCGACGACGACGACGACGACGACTGGGATCACCAGGATTCGGACTTCTTCTCTATCTATACTTTGACCCCGGCACTGCGCATCGTTCGAAGTCCGGCGTACTACTTGTCGGACGTCTTCTTGTACAACAGCGCCGTCTCGCACATTGTCCCAGAACCCATGCGAAGGATCGCCGATCTTTGCCTGGACGACAAAACGTTTCAGGGAAACTTTACGGCGAGGAACAAGATCACCTGCTTGAATTTCGAGCTGTGCGATGAGGAGATTCAAGACTTGACTGCTCGGATGGGTACCTTGTTCCACCAGTCTGTGTTTCCCAAATTGACCGAACTCGTCCTGACCTGCACCAAAGCTGAGGATCTAGAAAGCGCCATGGACAGCGCCAAATGCCTTCGTCGGATTCTCATTGCCCTTCAATTCGCACCTAATCTACGTGCCCTTCACATTGAATTTATGGGCGCCAAACCCCTGCCGCCAGACGCCGAGCTCAGAGATATGCTCACTGACGTTCCTCGCCAGCTCAGGTATCTCTCCTGGCATTCGCCCAAGTACAATCAAACCCAGTACTATCGATTCGCCCGTCACAGGACAGAATTCGGGCAATATGGTTATTGGCACGAAGATGGTATACAGTCCCTGCCCGCGTCGTCCCGACTTAGAGTCAGCCAGGACGGTGTCTGGTCCCGTAGTAGCAGTCTGCGAGACGACAAATGCATCTTCGACCACACCTGCTCTCCGCCTCAGCTTCTCTAACGACAAGACTTCCTTACGGCATAACAGGACCTCCGCCAAATGTTTGACTTTCATTCCTCCCCACTCTTTCATCTAATACAACTCTTGAAGATGCTCATTGGCCTGATCACGCAACGCATGCTGTGCATACACGTATAAGAAGCTGAGTGTTGGCAGTCAGTGAGAGCAGACGTGCATCCTTGAGAAGCTGCTACAACTTTTGAAGGTCATAGTATGACTGTAGCGGAGGTCACCACACGGTCCCGTCGATGGGCCTTTAATCATCGCACGGTCGCACCTGCCTGCAATGTACGATCTTTGCTCGTAAGGGGCAGAATGCGCGCGCGAGGAAGATCGACAGCAGGAGCCGCGATTGAAGAGAGAGGAGGTGCCGAGGAGAACAGGGATCGTTTACAAAGCTGATGTGAAACAGACGTAGAAAAGAACCTGAGAACAGTCAGCAATCGCGAGGGCATGCTAGGAAGTAGGAGGTAGGAGCGTTCGTACCTCTGTCATGTAGTCCGGGATCTCTAGCGGAAACTGCTGGGAACTCTTCTGCGGTCGTTTCTGCACTGTGTAAAATCGAGGATAAGGCATCTTGCTTCAAGAGGATGCGAATGGATCTTCACAGGCAAAGAAGGATTGAACCGCAGAAGACGTGCATTGCACTATAATTCAGAGGGCCGATGATCGGATTGCACGCGTTCATACCGCATGAGTAGTCGCAATCGTCAGCCCGAGGCCAAAAGGAAAGGGCCATTCGATCCTAAGCTTCATCCGCGTTGTTGTCTACGCCTTGCAAGGTTGAAAAGGGCAGATCAACAACTCCGACCAGGTGGAGCAGGCCCGCCATGCTGCTTGCAAGGACTCACCATCTGGTCATCGGTCTGATCTTCCCTAAGGCACGGATCGCCAGAGAGACATGCGGGGTAGAACCGACACTGAGCTGACCGGCCATGCTGCTTGACGCCTTGAAGTTGGCTTCCACGCCCACAGGCACGAGCGCACCAGAGTAGGGAGAGAAGATCGCTGTCGGTAAGGGAAACAGAATGAAGGGACAGAGGAGGAGAACGGGTTAGGAAGGGATTCAATGGAGAAGATTGGATAGAAGGAATGTCAGCTATAGAGGGTGAGTGAGTGAGTCCATTTCAGCATCAAGGCGTGGGAGGCAACGAGGCACGATAAAACGGTCAGTCCTGTCAGCAGAAGAACCATCCCTCAACCATATGATCTCTGTACCCAACAGGACTGCGGTGGACGTGGGCGAGGATGAGGCGATGAGGCCTCGGGGCGTTGCCGTTCGAATCTTGCAGTTCCGCACTACTCGAAACGCTGTTCAGAGCCAAGGAACGGTGCGGAAATGGGTGAGGACCTCGTCTTCTTTGCGCTGGCATTCATTCTTTTCCACCCAGGCAACGACCTCGAGCTCGCTGTACGAAGTCCTCTGTTTGCTGCAAGGTGAGCATGACAGGCTTTCAACGGCATTCTATGTGCCTTGTGGTTCTCCCAGTGAACCGTCCAGGCTCCGTGGCAGATCGACAGTGGCGACCTCCAACGGACATGAGTCCTTGAGGAAAGATTCCTCTGCGCACTCGTGCTTCGTGCTCTCTGAGGCTGGTATTATCACGGTCGTAACCGGGCGGTCCGGAGCTCTGGACTGTGGCTGAAGAGCTTTGATGTGTTTGGATCTCTTGTATGCTTTTGGTGGCTGGCTGCGTGCTGCAGAGGAATGTTGACTTCTCTCTTCTTGATCCTTGTTGCCATTGCCAACGAGGCTACATATGACAGCGCACAGCACTTCCCCACAGTCCTCTTCTCCCCTACTGCGCTTCACTCTCTTCCCATTCTCTTGCTTACCCTTCTGTCCGTTTTCCCTTCTGTCTTTTTCCTTCCCGAAGCACGAGACCTCCTGGACCAGCTTTCCCCAGAAGCTTTCCCCCCTTGATGCCATGCACGCCTACACAGCCAGCATTCAGTATTCGTAGATAGGCCCGCGATGGACGCTCTCAGTAGCGAAGGGAAGACCGATCAGCAATAGCACATTCAATGCTCTCGGAGATCAGGCTGCAGCAGCTCGATTCGTCCACTGCCAGTCGTGTTCTCTGCCTATGTTGACCGACAAGTGCGGCCATTAAGGCAGAGAAGGGTCTATAGCGTCTGGTCAGGAACTCGGCGAATTAGGTCACGCTGCGGAGTGAGCATGGCAGGCTGCAGGCAAATATCGCCCAGAAACCTTGATCGCTGGGGCCAAAGTCAGAGTGCTGGAGGCTCAGCTCTGTACGGCGAATTCCGATCTGGACTTCCAAACAAATACGTGAGTCGAGGAGCGGTTCGTTCCTGACAGCCTTCGCCAAGCTTGCCAGCTAATCCAACGCTTTCCCATTACAGAATCACTCACATATTCCAGCAGCAGAGCAGTGATTCTGAGCAGCTATGATATGGGGCTGCTACAGAGTCCGTGCGAATGAAAGAGCAGAGCGATCTCGAAAATTCAGGGTCTGCGAAGGTATATGTACACTGAGCGGGTTTGCTCGCCGCCCTTCCCCTTCTCTTTCCCTTCCTCTCCACAACCATTTCCTCTTCCACTCACCACCACCACCACCACCACACACACCTTACCTACCCACACACACACACACACACTCTACTCACTCACAACACACACACAACACACACACACACCAACACACACACCATACACTCAAGTCGCGAATGCGCACAAGCTGACGCCAATGCTAGTGCTTCCACGCACATACCCCATGCAGAGGCCGAAAGCCGGAGTGCGACACAGTTCCTTGCCCTACGGGGCTTGGGCTCCCTTACCTCCCCCCACTCGTTGCTGCTAACCTTCCTCTCCTTCTTTGATGTCTTCCACAGGTCTACTCCATTCCATCCCATCCATCCCTTCTCATCCCATCCCATCCCATCCCATCCCACCCCGTCTCATCCCATCCCCCTTCCTTAGATACACAACACAACAGAGCAAATTCGCACGGCCAACGCTAATGCTGGTGACATCCACAGCAGAGGTTAATGACCATAGTACGAACATTCCCTTCTCTTTCTTCTCCATCTCTTCACATCGAGCCCGAGTCGATCCCCCTCGTCCAACCCGTTTGTCTTCTGTACCGCAAACCTCAGCTTCCAACTTGTTCTCAACGCTATCCATCGCATTCTACCTGCGCGCAATACAGCTTCCAACATCTCCAATCCCTTCGTCGTCTGTGTGTTTGTGACTTCTGAGCTCGCCAGCATGAGCATCACGAGCTTCGTTCACTTCCACCAGTCATCCATCTCGGCCTCATCGTAGAGTTGATCACCACCGGACACAACCACACGACCCGACTGTCTTCTACAACGCCCTTCGCCCATTGCACCTCGCGCTGCCATCCCGTGGACGACCACGTCAAGGAGCTCAAGCATCCCCTTGGACCTTGACCTGCTCTCTCCGACGTCTACCACAACTTCTCTCACTTTTCTCCACGACGGCGGCAGTTCGTGGTGCCACCCCTCACCCTCATCAAGCAGCGCTGGTACACGCACATCAACATGTTACGGTGCGTACAGAGCTCACCTCATTGTTGCTGCTGCTCCTTGCTTACTCGTCATCCATTCCTCTCTCTTTTCACTTCATACGCAGGCTTCTCTCAGACTTCAACCTTGTTCCTGCCTCCTACGCCTACTCAGCACCAGCGCGCACACCTGTGACCTGTCGGTGAGCATACGCCGATTCTCACGAAGGCTGGAATGCCATTGCTGACCCTACAATGCTCCCTCATTCCCTCTCACACCTTGCCCAGGCATGTTCTCCTCAGGCCTCACCATTCCCTTCTCGGTCGTTGACCATACGAAATCGGTAGATGATGCTGTGAGAACTCGACATCGCCGCCACCGAACACAGAAGGCCACCCGCCCGCTTCGCGTACTTCCGCCTCGTTCTGAGAGTGAGTGTTGGGGGACATGCCTGTTGTCGGTGCGCCTGAACCAATACATTGACCGTCTTGTCGTTCACCTCCTCAGCCTCAGCCTCAATCTCAATCAATGGGGTGCTGCGCATTCGCTAGCACACGACGGGATTCGGCACCTTCCTGCTCAAATAGCGCCTTGCTCGCCGACTCAAACGGAGAAAGATCGCCGCTATGCTGCTGGTATCATGATCGAAATGGCGCTCCCTGTATGCTGTCCTCACCGTTTGCGCAAATCCTCCGAGCCCTCCGGAAGTCGTGCTGATTCGGCATCTTCGAGGACCCTGCTGGCTTTTTCGACGGTCCAGTGTAAAGGCCCGACGACGACAATCAGGAATTCGCAAGTCAGAGGCAGTCATTTGTCATTCCGAGCCAGAAGGTCAACAGAACGTGCTTGTCCATGCCTACCTGACTGTGCGTTGCAGAAGCTCAGCCATTCGTTCCTTCCGTCCAAGCTGATGTGCTAGCACCACTCTGCCAATGTTGCAACGAACATGAGGTCTGATGCACGCATGGTAATGGCAGGAATGCTGATCATTCCCACTCCGTCTGTCTTTCCCTTTCCAGTACGGGCATTCTTCCCAGCGTGGATATCCAGTAGTTGAGCTCAAGCCCTGCGGCTGAAGCATGGACAGGAAATGCGGAATGCAATGGACACCGAAGCCACAGATCGGAAGGGCCAGCGAGGGACAGCAAGCCGATCACACCGACAGCGAGAACGCAGAATCAAAGTACGTTGGACACTGGACAGCAAGCAAGACGATTCGATATCGGCTGATGTCGGAGACTTTCTTGAAGCAACTACAGTGTACAATCCGGAGTGCAGCGCGGCGCACCACGTTGAGCTACCCCTGCGGGCCTAGAATAATCTCCCTTCGATAGTCCTCCCCAGCTTCTCCGCCTACTTCAGGCAGTAGGGTCGCACACCCATCCTGCATCTCGACACTCAGTCAAGGGCAAGGCGATGTGCTGGCTCGGAACGCAGGTCGATTCGGAGGGCGTTGGGCCTCACATCAGTGTATGGCGCCATCGGTGGAAGACAGGACGACCTCCAGCGCACCAGAATACAGCTCTGGGTACAGGGACGGACCGTTGGACAGCAAGGCTTCAAATCTCATACGGCGATCGACTTCAAGCGCTCTACACTCGCCAATGGAGCATCGTCAGACCAGCATCGGACCGAACCACAGACGAAGACAAGGCGATGCATTTCATCATCGGCCTCCGACCAGAATTCCTACAGCTGGTTCCAAAAAGAATGACAATCCAATTTTTTTCCGTCACCACTTTTCTGAACTCAAGTTGTCTCATTTAAGATTTTCAGAACCCGCACCACGTACCAACGTGAGTCACAGAGTTACCGAGTAGTCATTGATGCACACCTATCAACCGCATACTCGAGAGTCGAGGCTCTCCCGCATCAGCGAAGTGTTTAGGTGCTGACTGTTGGGCGTATAGGATGGGAATTTGACAGTCAAGCGCTCTGCGGTGTCTTCGTATCTTGTGAACAGTCAAAGCGAGGAAGATGTAAAGAAGTACTGACTACTCGTACATACTTCCGACACATGACACAGAGTCTCAATGAGACCCTCTGAGTTCAGATGCTCCAGACCGTTCGTCAGCGAACGTCGTCGACTCGATCCATTCGATACCATCAGCCTAATGAGTAAAAGAGTGCGTACGGAATGATCACTGCCACCAGTCACCACAAGGTGGGAGCTTTGAACTAGATAGAGTAAGTGAGCCATTAGTGAGTATTTGGCGAGAGTGAGTGGACAAGAAGCCAGCAGTCCGAAGGTCTGTCGGTTTCGAGCAGAAAGTTTTACCGCTACACGGTGCGCGGTTTTTGGGAGAATACCCAACCCCCTCGTGTCATTCTTTTTGGAAACAGCTGTAGAAGACGGTCATACCTACTGGAAATCGGTCGACACGCGGTGGATGATGCGGGTAGATAACGAAGAAGCGTACCGGTGGGACAGGGTTACTACATTCTTCGAGAATGCGGAGCTTGAGAAGAAGCGGATGGCTGAGCGGGTGGAGATGGAGCAGATGGATAATGCAACGCGCGAGGCGGTGGGGCGAGCACAAGGACGAGGGAGGGGACCAGAAGGAGGGGGAGGGCGACGCGGTGATGGACAGGGCGTAAATTAGTCATGCGTTGATGGACTAATGGTGTGTGCAGCTGTGACATCTTCAAACTCCTTTAGAATGACCAATGCAAGTGCTCGAGCTTCCTAGGACTCGAAGGCTGTTGGGGAAGGGGACATTTAGGGTGCATTTGAGCTGCTTTCCTTCCAGAAATGTCTACTGAGCTGATGCTTCGATGGGCGGGAGACAACGAGAAAGGTCCTGTGGCTCTGCATGCCGCAATGGCAGCGCGTCGACAATGAATCATGTGCGACAGATGGAAGTACTAGCTGTTATCGTTTCGTCTTCCTTGACCTGACTACATGCTGAAAAAAGTCGACTCCCTTCGCAGTAATTGCCAATGCCGTGCTCCCTACGAAGAGGAAGGTAATTGAGGTCATATGATTACAGACGCTATATGAGTACAACAAGGCTTCAGGATGTTTCTGAAAAGCTGCCTCCCTTTCGAGTCGGGAGGCGGATCGTCTGAACATAAATGCAGCCTCCCATGCATGGTGCTTTGCCGAGTTTGATGCCTAATTACCAAGGAGTAGAAGAAGGAAGATGTTAGTAGCACACGCAAGGTCGAATAGGGCAGGACTTTGAAAGGTGAGAGGCCACTGTTGAGAAGGAGGGGAGAAGGGGATAGGCGAGGGAGGAAGGATGGCCGGTCCTGATGGGAGAGACGGTGGGACGTAAGATGACTGAGGGGGCTGAGGGCGGACGCTTGCTTGATGAGGGAAAAAGAAGAAGGCAGGACCTTGAGACCGGAGCTGGTGGTCCCAGGGCAAGGGATCTCGCTGGCTCGGAACGTAGATCTGTTGGGAGGACGGTATCAGCTCGTAGTCAGCCTGAAGAAGTACGTCGCACGAGGTCGGAGTACGAAGCAGCGCCGAGGGGTGAGTTGCATGATGCCTTGACCGGGGCAGGGAACGCGCATGATGCGAGCGGCTTTGATGTATCCTTTGAATTGACGAGACACTGAGTATGATAGACCTGGATGTATGCGGTGCTCAGTGGATGCGGTGTTCAATGGTATCAGTCCACTCACCATATGGTGGTTGCCTGCGATGAGCAGTCGGTCATGGCAACAGAACTGTAAGATTTGAGCTCCGGCCTTCTGGTAGCCTTGAAGGATCATAGAGGGTAGTGCCTGGGAAGACAGTGACAGTCTGAAGGGGCGCGCGCTGTTTGTCAGCAATGTTCTCGAGCAACGCTCTATTCGGGACATCTCCTCCCCTGAGCGCGAGGATGTGGACCTCAAACTGACTTTGGCATCGATGGTGAGAGTGAGCTCTGACGATAGCTACTCTGCCGCAGGTAAGGAGAGGGCCGTGGCGAGGCTGGGTCGCTGATTGAGAGAATGACGGCGCAGCGGCTGTGCGTAGGGCGCACACGTACCGATCTGGTGGTTGCTCTCCCGCTGGAGATGCCGTGTGGCCTGGGGTTGTGGAGAAGCACGGCTCCCATTAAGGTTCAATCTAACTTCGCCGCCTCACGCACTTTGTTCTCTCCGCAGTCGTCGGGATCCGTTGCCAGCCAATCTGCGCAATGACCAAAACTCGACGTCTTTCTTCTCAGCACCGAAACGCTGCTGCGTGGAACCAACCTGAATGCCTTGGAAAGAGGAGACCGAAGTTGAAGGCGAGCGTGGTGAGGGAGAGAGCGAGGGTGGGCAGACGAGATTGCGGGGTAAGCGAGGCGTGAGAAACCGCAGAATTAATCTAATCGTCGCACAAACAAACAGAGAACCCACAGAGACTGATCTTGCGCTGCCTTTTCCCCCACAGAACGCGAACGTCTTCACTCGCTCTTTCGCATCAAAGGGCGCCCCCGCTCTCACCCAGTGAAGGAAGATCGTTGATGGCGTCAGAGCCATCGTCAGACCCTGGCCGCACGTGAGCCTGATGATCCTCACGCGCATGGACGCGTCGCTGGTGTTGTTGTTCTACGCACAGGCCATGCATGCAAGAAACAACACAGATAAAAGGCGAGTCCTTCTCTCGATCCCTTCCTTCTTCCCTTCTTCTTTCTTCTTCTCTCTTCACCGATTTCCCCCCTCCGAAGGTCTTCCCACCCGTCCCCATCCCACCCTCACTCACTAACACATTCACACACTTACACACACACACAAAATTCTGACCAAAATGACTACTAACCAAAGCTCTACTCCAGTCTCGGGCGCCCACCAGGGCGTCATGACTCGCTCTCGTACTCGAGCCGCCCTGGCCGCTGCTCGAAACGCCAACGTCCCGTCTTCCGCTTCTGTTCCCGTTCCCGACTCGTCTTCTGTTCCTGTTCCTGTTCCCGTCTCGTCTCCTGCCTCCGTTCCCGTCTCTTCTTCTGTTCCGTCTGCTGCTTCGGTCTCATCCTCGTCCGCCAAGGTCTCGTCTTCGTCATCGGTGACTTCGATGGCCAAGGGCAAGGTGAGTGGTTCAATCAGCTCTTCCACTATCATTGCTCGCTGTGCCCTCGCTGAAACTGCCCGAAAGAAACAGGTGCCCGGTATTCCTGCCCACTTCAAAGGAGCTATCACCCGTTCTCGTTCGGCGCTCTTGGACTCTGCTGCTGGCAAGATTAAAGCTGCTTCGCCGCGCTCGACCTCTTCGTCGTCGCCTGCGACTTCCAACGGCAAGGACAAGGCAAAGGCTTCCACCAGCGTCTCCACCGTGGTTGCTCGCCCTGCTCTCGATGAGGCTCCTCGTAGGAGTCAGGTGCCCGGTATTCCTGCTCATGTGCAGGGAGCCATCACTCGTTCGCGTATGGCGCGGTTGAAATACGCAGCCCGCAAGATCGCAACTCCCCCGTCACGGCCAGCCTCTTCGTCGTCGCGCGACAAGGGCAAAGGCAAGGCTACTACTGAAGTCTCGTCTGCCACTGCTCAGTCGAGCAACGCTGCTTCCGCAAATCCCGCCGGCCCCTCCGCTTCGACTGCACTGCAGTCTCAGCTCATCGCTCCTCGGTCGCTTCTTCATCTCGGAACACGCTCGACATGGAGATTCCTCATCCGTCCAGTTCCAGCCTCATTCCGAACGAAAAGGACGCTGAGGACGTGGACGAAAAGGACGCCGAGGACGTTGACGAGGAGGGCGCCGAGGACGTTGACGAGGAGGACCCCTCGCTTGCTTCCTATGCTCAACCTGACTTCATCAGTCTGGCTATCAGAAGTGAAGCAGATGCTCGCTTCCTGGCGTCAGTTCGCCCTCCCGGGTCCATCTTAAAGAGAGGAACACGCTCAGGTCAAAGTGCGTCGTGTGGGGACCAACCCGCGAGGCCACCTTCTGAAAGGACGCCGCCGCCACGGAGATCACCAGGCACTAAGACCCTTACGACCGATCTCGTCCTTCCCTAGATCCGCCTCTCAGCCCTCGTTCCAATTCTCATCCGATCTCAGCCTCGGTTCTCAGTTCTCGTCCGCCTCCAACCATACAAAACCACACAAAAAAGTTCAAAACGACAAAAGCCAAACAAAAAAGGTCAAAACTCACTCCAAACCCACACAAAAAATCTCGAAGCTCGGTCCTTTTTCGTCTCGTCTGGTTTCTATTCTCGTCTCGCATCTCGTCCTCGCCTCTCTTTCCCGTTTTCAAGAACGTTCAAGCAAACAAAAGCCACAAAAGGTCAAACTCACTCAAAACCCACACAAAAAATCTCGAAGCTCGGTTCTCTTTCGTCTCGTCCGGATCTCTATTCTCGTCTCGTACTTCTCGCCTGGTCTCGCCTCTCTTCTTCGCCGCTCTTTCTCGTTCCCGGACTACTTTCGTCGACCCAGCTTCTTCTTCCGTTCCTTCGGCTCTCTCTTCGTTCAAGCGAACACGATGAGGACATGGACGTTCTTTCACTTCTCCTGGTCACGCTTCGAGCAGGTGAGCAATGCTCTTCTAAGTGCTTGGCATCACAGATACTAATGTGCTCCTCCTCTTGGTATTTCCTGTCCTCCTCAGACTTCAGAGACAGGGCATCATAGGGTCTCGCTCGTCGCAAGGACCCAGTCGCTACCGCACACCTTCCTTGGGTAGTGCGGCGTCGCTTAGCGACTCCATCGTATGGTACGTACCTACGAGGACTCTCACATCGCTGACCTCTCTCGTCCAAACCTGACCGTTCGCTTTCGTCTTCGTTCCCAGCTCTTTTGGGACAAGACATCGATCGGACTAAAGGGACATCGAATCGGACGACGTCGATCCTTCAGGCAGCTCGGAACCTCGACCAGCAGCATCGGTTCCTTCTTTTCGGTCGGCTTCGGTGCACTCGCCTCGATTAGGACGACAAGTCGACAAACTACTGACGGCCGCCTCGGAATAGAAACAATTCAAGAGCTGTACTGACGCTGCTTTTTCTTTTGACTCTCTCTGCACAGATTGGCACAGCGGCTCGAAGTCAATATCCGGTGAGTGCAATGTGGAAACTAAACGCTTTGGAACATTCCTACTGGTCACCTCTGTTCTCTTCTCCTCTTTAGATACATCGTCCGCCGATTCGTTGATCACCTCGGCTGAGTATCTTGTCTCTCCATTCGGTTCGCATTGGACTTCGTTGACACTCCCTTCGTTTCGATTTCAGACAGTTCTCCACCACCCTTCTGGTCCTCTTCCTCACATCTACACCCCTCCGTTGAGTATCTCCGTACTCGCTTTCTCCTTGGACTTCCTTGATAACGCTTCTTTTTCCTTTGGTGCATGTTCTCAACAGGCAGTCTGTTTCCGTCGAGTATCTCGTTAAGTCGTTTCCTTCTCTCTTCTGACAATGCCTCTCTTTTTAAATTCTCAGCCAGAGCCCATCAGTACATCTTTCGTCTTTTCGCCTTGAATCGTTCCCACTGGTCACCTCTGTTCTCTTCCTCTTCTTCAGATACATGAAGACATCGTCCGCCGACTCGATCGTTACATCTGCTGAGTATCTTGCTTCTCCGTCTGGTTCGCGTTACACTTCGTTGATACTCCCTTCGTTTGCTTTCAGGCAGTTCTCCACCACCCCCTAGTCCTCAGTCCACAATCTACAGCCCTTCGTTGAGTATCTCTGTGCTCGCTTTCCTCGTTGGACTTTTGGAATGACGCTTCTTTTCTCTTTCGGTACATGTTCTCAGCAGGCAATCTGCTTCCGTCGAGCTTACGACCATAGCTCTGTTGAGTATCTCTCTCAGTCGTTTCCTTTCTTCGAGCGATAACTCTGCCTCTCTTTGCATTCCACAGATCTTTATAGCAGCATCGTCAAGACGTGTCCTCTCCCCGCTAAGTTCCTACCGTCTCGCTTCCTGGCTCGTCCTCATCCATACGACCATACCTGACATTGTTTCCATCTCACATTCTCACTTTCATAGCCAGCTTCTCACCAGTTCATTCCTGCGACAGATTTTCCAGCTGAGTATCACGTCGAGTTCCCTCCATTTTTCCTATGATGATCCTTGCTCTTTCGAGCCTTGTCCCATATAATCTCCCATGACATCTTTGTTCGTCCGAGTATCTGCATTCCATTTCTGACCTGAGCATCGCATTTTCAAGTTGTTGAGCCAGAGCCCATAAGTGACATCTTCCGCCTTTTCCTATTTCGCAGATCCCGGACGCGTTACCTCTGACAATTGACCGTTGATGAGTATCTCCTTGTGTTCTCGTGCGGCGTGCCTCATCTTAGACACTGATGCTGACCCAAACGACGCACCCACTTTTTTCTGATGCTTGCTGCAGCATATTCGGATTTCCCACTTCTGTGAAGGCAGACAGTTTTATCGCCAGTCAAGGAACCAGCACATTCGTGGATAATTGTTCAATACGTTGAATGCCCTCCTCGGAGTTGGAGTATCGTGAGTGTTGCCATCGAGATTTTGCACCGGCTATCAGTAGGGCCTGGAAATGCTAATGCCATCCTCTGATATCATCGAGCTCTGTCTTTCGCCTGTGCTCTCACTGGACGCATACTGGGTCCGATTCATTTCCCTCCTCGACATCCGTCCTCGACATCCCTCCTCGACAACCTCCTCACAGACTACGCCCGCGGCCGAGCGCAGATGAAGAAGGCCAGCGAAGCCGGACTCGGATCAAGATTCAAGACGACCCGGACGTCGGAGCTGTCTTCGTATGGCTATCAAGGTGAGTGTCCTCGGCGCTATAAATAGCCTCGAGTGAGGATGGAGCGCGTATAGCTTGTAGCTCTGATCCTTGTCTCCTATCCGTCCAATCAGAATCCAATGAAACCGCCATCGGATGCCTGCCGCACACAACCTCATCCAGGCTTACGGCCTCGACAAGCAGATGGATGTCCACAGCGAAACACGCAACAACAACTTTAACGAGTTCAGTCCCTCCCGCACCAACGGATACGTCAACTTTCTCCACATAATTACCCTCAAAGACAGTCACTATACTCGCCGAAGACTTGGCCAAACGTGAGCCTTCGTGTGGAGGTGCACCCTCCAAACTCATCCTGACTAAACCTGCCCATATGCGCTTTCTTTCTTTGTCTCCCAGATCTGGTCGACGCTTGAGAAAGCTGACCATCTCTGGAAGGGTTCTGGACTTCTGCTCCATCAGCGCCAGGAGACTCTACTGGCGAGCATACAACCTGCCCTGCTACCTCTGACTCCCGCCATTCCCGCTTCCAGGCTCGTACTTGCCTGTGACGGCGCCGCGCATCAAGTCGCAACAGGAAACGCAGACATCCACCGGATTCTGATGTCCAGCCCGTATCTCAGCTGTGTGCAGGCCGGGGAGCATGCGTCGACTTCATAGTAACGGATCACACCATCTCTCTGTGACTTCGTTGGAGTGTGGGTTGTGGAGGACCGTGGAACTTCTCTAAAGACAAGACTTCCTTGACGGCATGACAGGACCTCCTTGACGGCACATCATACATTCATACCACCGCCAAATATTTGACTTTCATTCCTCGGTCCTCCCCATTCATTCATCTAATACAACTCTTGATGATGCTCATTGACCTGATCACGCAACGCATGCTGTGCATACACTTATAAGAATCCGAGTACTGGTATTCAGTGAGAGCAGACATGCATCCTTGAGAAGCTACTACATTTTTGAAGTCCATAGTATGGATGTAGCGGAAGGTACCACACGGTCCTATTGATAGGCCTATAATCATCGTGCCGTCGCACCTGCCTGCGAATTATAATTCACGATCTTCGCTCATGCTGGGCAGCTTTATTCTTGAGAGGAGCATCGACAGCAGGAGCCGCGATTGAAGAGAGAGGAGGTGCCGAGGAGAACAGGGATCGTTTACGAAGCTGGCGTGAAACAGACGTAGAAAATAACCTGAGAACAGTCAGCAATCGCGAGGGCATGCTAGGAAGTAGGAGGTAGGAGCGTTCGTACCTCTGTCATGTAGTCCGGGATCTCTAGCGGAAACTGCTGGGAACTCTTCTGCGGTCGTTTCTGCACTGTGTAAAATCGAGGATAAGGCATCTTGCTTCAAGAGGATGCGAATGGATCTTCACAGGCAAAGAAGGATTGAACCGCAGAAGACGTGCATTGCACTATAACTCAGAGGGCCGATGATCGGATTGCACGCGTTCATACCGCATGAGTAGTCGCAATCGTCAGCCCGAGGCCAAAAGGAAAGGGCCATTCGATCCTAAGCTTCATCTGCGTTGTTGTCTACGCCTTGCAAGGTTGAAAAGGGCAGATCAACAACTCCGACCAGGTGGAGCAGGCCCGTTATGCTGCTTGCGAGGACTCACCATCTAGTCCTCGGTCTGATCTTCCCTAAAGCACGGATCGCCAGAGAGACATGCGGGGTAGAACCGAAACTGAGCTGACCGGCCATGCTGCTTGACGCCTTGAAGTTGGCTTCCACGCTCACAGGCACGAGCGCACCAGAGTAGGGAGAGAAGATCGCTGTCGGTAGGGGAAACAGAATGAAGGGACAGAGGAGGAGAACGTGCTAGGAAGGGATTCAATGGAGAAGATTGGATAGAAGGAATGCCAGCTATAGAGGGTGAGTGAGTGAGTCCATTTCAGCATCAAGACGCGGGAAGCAACGAGGCACGATAAAGCGGTCAGTCCTATCAGCAGAAGAACCATCCCTCAACCATATGATATATGATCTCTGTACCCAACAGGACTGCGGTGGACGTGGGCGAGGATGAGGCGATGAGGCCTCGGGGCGTTGCCGTTCGAATCTTGCAGTTCCGCACTACTCGAAACGCTGTTCAGAGCCAAGGAACGGTGCGGAAATGGGTGAGGACCTCGTCTTCTTTGCGCTGGCATTCATTCTTTTCCACCCAGGCAACGACCTCGAGCTCGCTGTACGAAGTCCTCTGTTTGCTGCAAGGTGAGCATGACAGGCTTTCAACGGCATTCTATGTGCCTTGTGGTTCTCCAGTGAACCGTCCAGGCTCCGTGGCAGATCGACAGTGGCGACCTCCAACGGACATGAGTCCTTGAGGAAAGATTCCTCTGCGCACTCGTGCTTCGTGCTCTCTGAGGCTGGTATTATCACGGTCGTAACCGGGCGGTCCGGAGCTCTGGACTGTGGCTGAAGAGCTTTGATGTGTTTGGATCTCTTGTATGCTTTGGTGGCTGGCTACGCGCTGCAGAGGAATGTTGACATCTCTCTCCTTGATCCTTGTTGCCATTGACAACGAGGCTACATAGCGCACAGCACTGCAGCACCCCCTAATGCAGCATTACCCCCTTCTCTTCTTACTTACTTGCTGACCCTTCTGTCTTCTTTCCTTCCCAATGCACGAGACCCTTGCATCAGCCAGAAGTTTCTCCCCTTCATGCCGTGCACCCCTAAACAGCATTCAGTGATCGAAAATAGCCCTGCGATGGACGCTCCCAGTAGCTAAGGAAGACCAATCAGCAAGATCACAGTCAACTCAGAACCCAGGCTGCAGAAGCACGACTCTTCCACTGCCATACGTCTGCTCTGCCTGTGTCCACCGATACGTGGATCAGTGACATAGTAAGAAGTCATGGGCAGGAAGGGTCTAGCATTTAGTCAGGACTCAGGAACTCGGAGAATTAGGTCACGCTGCGGAGTGAGCATGGCAGAGCTGCAGGCAAAGATGGCCCATGAACCTTGATCGAGGTGGCGCAAGTCAGGGTGCTGGAGGCTCAGCTCTGTACGGCGAATTCCGATCTGGACTTCTGAAGAAATGCGTGAGTCGAGCAGCGGATTCGATGCCTTGCAGCCCTCGCCAAGCTAGCCAGCTAATCCAACGCTTTCCCATACAGCATACAGAATCATCCATATTCTCTAGCAGCAGCGCAGTGTTTCCGGTTAGCTATGATGAAGGGCTGCTGTAGAGTCCGTGCGAAGGAAAGAGCACAGCATTCTCGGAAACCAGGGTCTGCGAAGGTATATGTACAGTGAGTGGGTTTGTTCGCCGCCCTTCCCCTTCTCTTTCCCCTCCTCTCCACAACCATCTCCTCTCTCACCACCACCACCACCATCCACCACCACCACACACTACCCACCACTCACACACTCTCATCAACTCACACACACTACCCACACGCACATACCATACACACACCACACATACACCACACACTCAAGTCGCGAATGCGCACAAGCTGACGCCAATGCTAGTGCTTCCACGCACATCACCCATGCAGAGGCCGAAAGCCGGAGTGCGACACAGTTCCTTGCCCTACGGGGCTTGGGCTCCCTTACCTCCCCCCACTCGTTGCTGCTAACCTTCTTCTCCTTCTTTGATGTCTTCCCCAGGTCTACTTCCATTCCATCCCATTCCATCCCTTCTCATCCCATCCCACACCCACCCCGTCTCATCCCATCCCCTTCCTTAGATACATACACAGCATACACAACAGAGCAAATTCGCACGGCCAACGCCAATGCTGGTGACATCCACAGCAGAGGTTAATGACCATAGTACGATACATTCCCTTCTCTTTCTTCTCCATCTCTTCACATCGAGCCCGAGTCGATCCCCCTCATCCAACCCGTTTGTCTTCTGTACCGCACCCTCAGCTTCCTGTTCTTAACGCTATCCATCGCATTCTACCTGCGCGCAATACAGCTTCCAACATCTCCAATCCCTTCGTCGTCTGTATGTTTGTGACTTCTGAGCTCGCCAGCATGAGCATCACGAGCGTCGTCCACTTCCACCAGCTGACCTTTCTCGGCCTCATCGTAGAGTTGATCCCCACCGGACACGACCACACGACCCGACTGTCTTCTACAACGCCCTTCGCCCATTGCACCTCGCGCTGCCATCCCGTGGACGACCACGTCAAGGAGCTCAAGCATCCCCTTGGACCTTGACCTACTCTTCCGACGTCTACCACACTCCTTCTCTCCCTTTTCTTCACGACAGCCGCAGTTCCTGGTTCCACCCCTCACTCTCAGCAAGCGCGCTGGTACGCGCACATCAACGTTCGGTGCGTACAGAGCTTCACATGCTTGTGCTGCTGCTGCTTGCTGACTCGCCATCCATTCCTCTCTCTTTTCACTTCATATGCAGAGCTCCTCTCAGACTTCAACCTTGTTCCTTCCTCCCACGCCTACTCAGCACCAGCGCGCACACCTGTGACCTGTCGGTGAGCATACGCCGATTCTCACGAAGGCTGGAATGCCATTGCTGACCCTACAATGCTCCCTCGTTCCCTCTCACACCTTGCCCAGGCATGTTCTCCTCAGGCCTCACCATTCCCTTCTCGGTCGTTGACCATACGAAATCGGTGGATGATGCTGTGAGAACTCGACATCGCCGCCACCGAACACAGAAGGCCACCCGCCCGCTTCGCGTACTTCCGCCTCGTTCTGAGAGTGAGTGTTGGGGGACATGCCTGTTGTCGGTGCGCCCGAATCCAATACATCGACATGTGTCTTTTGTACACCACAGTCGTTCACATCTTCAACCTCCTCAACCTCAACCTGAATCTGAACATCAACCTCAACCTCAACCAGCGGAGCGCTGCTCATTCGCTAGCACGCGACGGGAATTCGGCACCTTCCTGCTCAAATAGCGCCTTGCTCGCCGACTCAAACGGAGAAAGATCGCCGCTAAGCTGCTGGTATCATGATCGAAATGGCGCTCCCTGTATGCTGTCCTGACCGTTTGCGCAAATCCTCCGAGCCCTCCAGAAGTCGTGCTGATTCGGCATCTTCGAGGACCCTGCTGGCTTTTCCAACGGTCCAGTGTAAAGGCCCGACGACGACAATCAGGAATTCGCAAGTCAAAGGCAGTCATTTGTCATTCCGAGCCAGAAGGTCAACAGAACGTGCTTTTCCATACCTGCCTGACTGTGCATTGCAGAAGCTCATCCATTCGTTCCTCTCCGTCCAAACTGATGTGCTAGCACCACTCTGCCAGTGTTGCAACGAACATGCGGTCCGATGCACGCATGGTAATGGCAGGAATGCTGATCATTCCCACTCCGTCTGTCTTTCCCTTTCCAGTACGGGCATTCTTCCCAACGTGGATATCCAGTAGTTGAGCTCAAGCCCTGCGGCTGAAGCATGGACAGGAAATGCGGAATGCAATGGACACCGAAGCCCCAGATCGGAAGGGCCAGCGAGGGACAGCAAGCCAATCACACCGACAGCGAGAACGCAGAATCAAAGTACGTTGGACACTGGACAGCAAGCAAGACGATTCGATATCGGCTGATGTCGGAGACTTTCTTGAAGCAACTACAGTGTACAATCCGGAGTGCAGCGCGGCACACCACGTTGAGCTACCCCTGCGGGCCTAGATTAATCTCCCTTCGATAGTCCTCCCCAGCTTCTCCGCCTACTTTAGGCAGTAGGGTCGCACACCCATCCTGCATCTCGACGCTCAGTCAAGGGCAAGGCGATGTGCTGGCTCGGAACGCAGGTCGATTCGGAGGGCGTTGGGCCTCACATCAGTGTATGGCGCCATCGGTAGAAGACAGGACGACCTCCAGCGCACCAGAATACAGCTCTGGGTACAGGGACGGATCGTTGGACAGCAAGGCTTCGAATCTCATACGGCGATCGACTTCAAGCGCTCTACACTCGTCAATGGAGCAACGTCGGACCAGCATCGGAACGAACCACAGACGAAGACAAGGCGATGCATTTCATCATCTGCCTCCGACCAGAATTCCAAGAAGACGGTCATACCTACTGGAGATCGGTCGACACGCGGTGGATGATGCGGGTAGATAACGAAGAAGCGTACCGGTTGGACAAGGTTATCACCTTCTTTGAGAATGCGGAGGTTGAGAAGAAGCGGGTGGCTGAGCGGGTGGAGATGGAGCAGATGGATAATGCAACGCGCGAGGCGGAGGGGCGAGCATAAGGACGAGGGAGGGGACCAGAAGGAGGGGGAGGGCGACGCGGTGATGGACAGGGCGTAAATTAGTCATGCGTTGATGGACTAATGGTGTGTGCAGCTGTGACATCTTCAAACTCCTTTAGAATGACCAATGCAAGTGCTCGAGCTTCCTAGGACTCGAAGGCTGTTGGGGAAGGGGACATTTAGGGTGCATTTGAGCTGCTTTCCTTCCAGAAATGTCTACTGAGCTGATGCTTCGATGGGCGGGAGACAACGAGAGAGGTCCTGTGGCTCTGCATGCCGCAATGGCAGCGCGTCGACAATGAATCATGTGCGACAGATGGAAGTACTAGCTGTTATCGTTTCATCTTCCTTGACCTGACTACATGCTGAAAAAAGTCGACTCCCTTCGCAGTAATTGACAATGCCGTGCTCCCTACGAAGAGGAAGGTAATCGAGGTCATATGATTACAGACGCTATATGAGTACAACAGGCTTCAGGATGGTTCTGAAAAGCTGCCTCCCTTTCGAGTCGGGAGGCGGATCGTCTGAACATAAATGCAGCCTCCCATGCATGGTGCTTTGCCGAGTTTGATGCCTAATTACCAAGGAGTAGAAGAAGGAAGATGTTAGTAGCACACGCAAGGTCGAATAGGGCAGGACTTTGAAAGGTGAGAGGCCACTGTTGAGAAGGAGGGAGAAGGGGATAGGCGAGGGAGAAAGGATGGCCGGTCCTGATGGGAGAGACGATGGGATGTAAGATGACTGAGGGGGCTGAGGGCGGCCGCTTGCTTGATGAGGGAAAAAGAAGAAGGCAGGACCTTGAGACCGGAGCTGGTGGTCCCAGGGCAAGGGATCTCGCTGGCTCGGAACGTAGATCTGTTGGGAGGACGGTATCAGCTCGTAGTCAGCCTGAAGGAGTACGTCGCACGAGGTCGGAGTACGAAGCAGCGCCGAGGGGTGAGTTGCATGATGCCTTGACCGGGGCAGGGAACGCGCATGATGCGAGCGGCTTTGATGTATCCTTTGAATTGACGAGACACTGAATATGATAGACCTGGATGTATGCGGTGCTCAGTGGATGCGGTGTCCAATGGTATTAGTCCACTCACCATATGGTGGTTGCCTGCGATCAGCAGTCGGTCATGGCAACGGAACTGTAAGATTTGAGCTCCGGCCTTCTCGTAGCCTTGAAGGATCATGGAAATTAATGCCTGGGGAGACAGTGACAGTCTGAAGGGCGCGCGCTGCTTGTCAGCAATGCTCTCGAGCAACGCTCTATTCGGGACATCTCCTCCCCTGAGCGCGAGGATGTGGACCTCAAACTCACTTTGGCATCGATGGTGAGAGTGAGCTCTGACGATAGCTACTCTGCCGCAGGTAAGGAGAGGGCCGTGGCGAGCTGGGTCGCTGATTGAGAGAACGACGACGCAGCGGCTGTGCGTAGGGCGCTGGTTGATGATGAAGACGCTTGGATGCGCGCAGATGTGGAGTAGTGTTGCGACGGACTGGGAAAATGGCAGGGCGGGGCTGTACTTCCCTCCTGATTGACGCGGCGCGCTCGTGGAATCTGGTTGACGCTCGGGGATGGGAGTTTCCGCTTGCGTGATGCGAAAAGTGTACTCAGCTGAAGCAGCAAGTACGAGAGTGGGATGCAGCAAAGGTGCGCATGTATGGGCCTCGGAAAGAGTATGGCTTAGAGGTGAGGGCACTGACTGGGCAAAGGTCGGATCACATGATTGGTTCAGCTCGGAATCGATCGCCTCCTTGAAGCACACGTACCGATCTGGGTGGTCGCTCTCCCGCTGGAGATGCCGTGTGGTCTGGGGTTGTGGAGAAGCACGGCTCCCATTAAGGTTCAATCTAACTTCGCCGCCTCACGCACTTTCTTCTCTCCGCAGTCGTCGGGATCCGTCGCCTCAATCCAAAATTCGACGTCCTTCTTCTCAGCACCGAGACGCTTCTACGTGGGACCAACCTGAATGCCTTGGAAAGAGGAGACCGAAGTTGAAGGCGAGCGTGGTGAGGGAGAGAGCGAGGGTGGGCAGAAGAGATTGCGGGGTAAGCGAGGCGTGAGAAACCGCAGAATTAATCTAATCGTCGCACAAACAAACAGAGAACCCACAGAGACTGATCTTGCGCTGCCTTTTCCCCCACAGAACGCAAACGTCTCCAGTCGCTCTCTCGCATCAAAGGGCGCCCCCGCTCTCACCCAGTGAAGGAAGATCGTTGATGGCGTCAGAGCCATCGTCAGACCCTGGCCGCACGTGAGCCTGATGATCCTCACGCGCATGGACGCGTCGTCGGTGTTGTTGTTCTACGCACAGGCCATGCATGCAAGAGAACAACACGGGATAAAAGGCGAGTTCTTCTCTCGACCCCTTCCGTCTTCCCTTCTCCCTTCTTCTTCTCTCTTCACCGATTTCCCCCCTCCGAAGGTCTTCCCACCCGTTTCCATCCCACCCTCACTCACTAACACATTCACACAAAACTCTGACCAAAATGACTACTAACCAAAGCTCTACTCCAGTCTCGGGCGCCTACCAGGGCGTCATGACTCGCTCTCGTACTCGAGCCGCCCTGGCCGCTGCTCGAAACGCCAACAACGTCCCGTCTTCCGCTTCTGTTCCCGTTCCCGACTCGTCTTCTGTTCCTGTTCCCGTCTCGTCTCCTGCCTCCGTTCCCGTCTCTTCTTCTGTTTCGTCTTCTGCTTCGGTCTCATCCTCTTCCGCCAAGGTCTCGTCTTCGTCATCGGTGACTTCGAAGGCCAAGGGCAAGGTGAGTGGTTCAATCAGCTCTTCCACTATCATTGCTCGCTGCGCCCTCGCTGAAACTGCCTGAAAGAAACAGGTGCCCGGTATTCCTGCCCACTTCAAAGGCGCTATCACCCGTTCTCGTTCGGCGCTCTTGGACTCTGCTGCTGGCAAGATTAAAGCTGCTTCGCCGCGCTCGACCTCTTCGTCGTCGCTTGCGACTTCCAACGGCAAGGACAAGGCAAAGGCTTCCACCAGCGTCTCCACCGTGGTTGCTCGCCCTGCTCTCGATGAGGCTCCTCGTAGGAGTCAGGTGCCCGGTATTCCTGCTCATGTGCAGGGAGCCATCACTCGTTCGCGTATGGCGCGGTTGAAATACGCAGCCCGCAAGATCGCAACTCCCCCGTCACGGCCAGCCTCTTCGTCGTCGCGCGACAAGGGCAAAGGCAAGGCTACTACTGAAGTCTCGTCTGCTACTGCTCAGTCGAGCAACGCTGCTTCCGGAAATCCCGCCGGCCCCTCCGCTTCGACTGCACTGCAGTCTCAGCTCCATCGCCCCCAGTTGCGTCCTCTTCTCGGCACACGCTCGACATGGAGATTCCTCATCCGTCCAGTTCCAGCCTCATTCCGAACGAAAAGGACGCTGAGGACGTGGACGAAAAGGACGCCGAGGACGTGGACGAGGAGGACGCCGAGGACGTGGACGAGGAGGACGCCGAGGACGTTGACGAGGAGGACCCCTCGCTTGCTTCCTATGCTCAACCTGACTTCATCAGTCTGGCTATCAGAAGTGAAGCAGATTCTCGCTTCCTGGCGTCAGTTCGCCCTCCCGGGTCCATCTTAAAGAGAGGAACACGCTCAAGGTCAAAGTGCGTCGTGTGGGGACCAACCCGCGAGGCCACCTTCTGAAAGGACGCCGCAGCCACGGAGATCACCAGGCATTAAGACCCTTACGACCGATCTCGTCCTTCCCTAGATCCGCCTCTCATCCCTCGCTCCAATCCTCATCCGATCTCAGCCTCGGTTCTCAGTTCTCGTCCGCCTCCAACCATACAAAACCACACAAAAAAGGTCAAAACTCACTCCAAACCCACACAAAAAATCTCGAAGCTCGGTCCTTTTTCGTCTCGTCTGGTTTCTATTCTCGTCTCGCATCTCGTCCTCGCCTCTCTTTCCCGTTTTCAAGAACGTTCAAGCAAACAAAAGCCACAAAAAAGGTCAAACTCACTCAAAACCCACACAAAAAACTCGAAGCTCGGTTCTCTTTCGTCTCGTCCGGATCTCTATTCTCGTCTCGTACTTATCGCCTGGTCTCGCCTCTCTTCTTCGCCGCTCTTTCTCGTTCCCGGACTACTTTCGTCGACCCAGCTTCTTCTTCCGTTCCTTCGGCTCTCTCTTCGTTCAAGCGAACACGATGAGGACATGGACGTTCTTTCACTTCTCCTGGTCACGCTTCGAGCAGGTGAGCAATGCTCTTCTAAGTGCTTGGCATCACAGATACTAATGTGCTCCTCCTCTTGGTATTTCCTGTCCTCCTCAGACTTCAGAGACAGGGCATCATAGGGTCTCGCTCGTCGCAAGGACCCAGTCGCTACCGCACACCTTCCTTGGGTAGTGCGGCGTCGCTTAGCGACTCCATCGTATGGTACGTACCTACGAGGACTCTCACATCGCTGACCTCTCTCGTCCAAACCTGACCGTTCGCTTTCGTCTTCGTTCCCAGCTCTTTTGGGACAAGACATCGATCGGACTAAAGGGACATCGAATCGGACGACGTCGATCCTTCAGGCAGCTCGGAACCTCGACCAGCAGCATCGATTCCTTCTTTTCGGTCGGCTTCGGTGCACTCGCCTCGATTAGGACGACAAGTCGACAAACTACTGACGGCCGCCTCGGAATAGAAACAAATTCAAGAGCTGTACTGACGCTGCTTTTTCTTTTGACTCTCTCTGCACAGATTGGCACAGCGGCTCGAAGTCAATATCCGGTGAGTGCAATGTGGAAACTAAACGCTTTGGAACATTCCTACTGGTCACCTCTGTTCTCTTCTCCTCTTTAGATACATCGTCCGCCGATTCGTTGATCACCTCGGCTGAGTATCTTGTCTCTCCATTCGGTTCGCATTGGACTTCGTTGACACTCCCTTCGTTTCGATTTCAGACAGTTCTCCACCACCCTTCTGGTCCTCTTCCTCACATCTACACCCCTCCGTTGAGTATCTCCGTACTCGCTTTCTCCTTGGACTTCCTTGATAACGCTTCTTTTTCCTTTGGTGCATGTTCTCAACAGGCAGTCTGTTTCCGTCGAGTATCTCGTTAAGTCGTTTCCTTCTCTCTTCTGACAATGCCTCTCTTTTTAAATTCTCAGCCAGAGCCCATCAGTAACATCTTTCGTCTTTTCGCCTTGAATCGTTCCCACTGGTCACCTCTGTTCTCTTCCTCTTCTTCAGATACATGAAGACATCGTCCGCCGACTCGATCGTTACATCTGCTGAGTATCTTGCTTCTCCGTCTGGTTCGCGTTACACTTCGTTGATACTCCCTTCGTTTGCTTTCAGGCAGTTCTCCACCACCCCCTAGTCCTCAGTCCACAATCTACAGCCCTTCGTTGAGTATCTCTGTGCTCGCTTTCCTCGTTGGACTTTTGGAATGACGCTTCTTTTCTCTTTCGGTACATGTTCTCAGCAGGCAATCTGCTTCCGTCGAGCTTACGACCATAGCTCTGTTGAGTGTCTCTCTCAGTCGTTTCCTTTCTTCGAGCGATAACTCTGCCTCTCTTTGCATTCCACAGATCTTTATAGCAGCATCGTCAAGACGTGTCCTCTCCCCGCTAAGTTCCTACCGTCTCGCTTCCTGGCTCGTCCTCATCCATACGACCATACCTGACATTGTTTCCATCTCACATTCTCACTTTCATAGCCAGCTTCTCACCAGTTCATTCCTGCGACAGATTTTCCAGCTGAGTATCACGTCGAGTTCCCTCCATTTTTCCTATGATGATCCTTGCTCTTTCGAGCCTTGTCCCATATAATCTCCCATGACATCTTTGTTCGTCCGAGTATCTGCATTCCATTTCTGACCTGAGCATCGCATTTTCAAGTTGTTGAGCCAGAGCCCATAAGTGACATCTTCCGCCTTTTCCTATTTCGCAGATCCCGGACGCGTTACCTCTGACAATTGACCGTTGATGAGTATCTCCTTGTGTTCTCGTGCGGCGTGCCTCATCTTAGACACTGATGCTGACCCAAACGACGCACCCACTTTTTTCTGATGCTTGCTGCAGCATATTCGGATTTCCCACTTCTGTGAAGGCAGACAGTTTTATCGCCAGTCAAGGAACCAGCACATTCGTGGATAATTGGTTCAATACGTTGAATGCCCTCCTCGGAGTTGGAGTATCGTGAGTGTTGCCATCGAGATTTTGCACCGGCTATCAGTAGGGCCTGGAAATGCTAATGCCATCCTCTGATATCATCGAGCTCTGTCTTTCGCCTGTGCTCTCACTGGACGCATACTGGGTCCGATTCATTTCCCTCCTCGACATCCCTCCTCGACAACCTCCTCACAGACTACGCCCGCGGCCGAGCGCAGATGAAGAAGGCCAGCGAAGCCGTACTCGGATCAAGATTCAAGACGACCCGGACGTCGGAGCTGTCTTCGTATGGCTATCAAGGTGAGTGTCCTCGGCGCTATAGACAGCCTCGAGTGAGGATGGAGCGCGTATAGCTTGTAGCTCTGATCCTTGTCTCCTATCCGTCCAATCAGAATCCAATGAAACCGCCATCGGATGCCTGCCGCACACAACCTCATCCAGGCTTACGGCCTCGACAAGCAGATGGATGCCACAGCGAAACACGCAACAACAACTTAACGAGTTCAGTCCCTCCCGCACCAACGGATACGTCAACTTTCTCCACATAATTACCCTCAAAGACAGTCACTATACTCGCCGAAGACTTGGCCAAACGTGAGCCTTCGTGTGGAGGTGCACCCTCCAAACCATCCTGACTAAACCTGCCCATATGCGCTTTCTTTCTTTGTCTCCCAGATCTGGTCGACACTTGAGAAAGCTGACCATCTCTGGAAGGGTTCTGGACTTCTGCTCCATCAGCGCCAGGAGACTCTACTGGCGAGCATACAATCTGCCCTGCTACCTCTGACTCCCGCCATTCCCGCTTCCAGGCTCGTACTTGCCTGTGACGGCGCCGCGCATCAAGTCGCAACAGGAAACGCAGACATCCACCGGATTCTGATGTCCAGCCCGTATCTCAGCTGTGTGCAGGCCGGGGAGCATGCGTCGACTTCATAGTAACGGATCACACCATCTCTCTGTGACTTCGTTGGAGTGTGGGTTGTGGAGGACCGTGGAACTTCTCTAAAGACAAGACTTCCTTGACGGCATGACAGGACCTCCTTGACGGCACATCATACATTCATACCACCGCCAAATATTTGACTTTCATTCCTCGGTCCTCCCCATTCATTCATCTAATACAACTCTCGATGATGCTCATTGACCTGATCACGCAACGCATGCTGTGCATACACTTATAAGAATCCGAGTACTGGTATTCAGTGAGAGCAGACATGCATCCTTGAGAAGCTACTACATTTTTGAAGTCCATAGTATGGATGTAGCGGAAGGTACCACACGGTCCTAGTGATAGGCCTATAATCATCGTGCCGTCGCACCTGCCTGCGAATTATAATTCACGATCTTCGCTCATGCTGGGCAGCTTTATTCTTGAGAGGAGCATCGACAGCAGGAGCCGCGATTGAAGAGAGAGGAGGTGCCGAGGAGAACAGGGATCGTTTACGAAGCTGGCGTGAAACAGACGTAGAAATAACCTGAGAACAGTCAGCAATCGCGAGGGCATGCTAGGAAGTAGGAGGTAGGAGCGTTCGTACCTCTGTCATGTAGTCCGGGATCTCTAGCGGAAACTGCTGGGAACTCTTCTGCGGTCGTTTCTGCACTGTGTAAAATCGAGGATAAGGCATCTTGCTTCAAGAGGATGCGAATGGATCTTCACAGGCAAAGAAGGATTGAACCGCAGAAGACGTGCATTGCACTATAATTCAGAGGGCCGATGATCGGATTGCACGCGTTCATACCGCATGAGTAGTCGCAATCGTCAGCCCGAGGCCAAAAGGAAAGGGCCATTCGATCCTAAGCTTCATCTGCGTTGTTGTCTACGCCTTGCAAGGTTGAAAAGGGCAGATCAACAACTCCGACCAGGTGGAGCAGGCCCGCCATGCTGCTTGCGAGGACTCACCATCTAGTCCTCGGTCTGATCTTCCCTAAAGCACGGATCGCCAGAGAGACATGCGGGGTAGAACCGACACTGAGCTGACCGGCCATGCTGCTTGACGCCTTGAAGTTGGCTTCCACGCCCACAGGCACGAGCGCACCAAGTAGGGAGAGAAGATCGCTGTCGGTAGGGGAAACAGAATGAAGGGACAGAGGAGGGAACGGGCTAGGAAGGGATTCAATGAGAAGATTGGATAGAAGGAATGTCAGCTATAGAGGGTGAGTGAGTGAGTCCATTTCAGCATCAAGGCGCGGGAGGCAACGAGGCACGATAAAACGGTCAGTCCTGTCAGCAGAAGAACATCCCTCAACCATATGATATATGATCTCTGTACCCAACAGGACTGCGGTGGACGTGGGCGAGGATGAGGCCTCGGGGCGTTGCCGTTCGAATCTTGCAGTTCCGCACTACTCGAAACGCTGTTCAGAGCCAAGGAACGGTGCGGAAATGGGTGAGGACCTCGTCTTCTTTGCGCTGGCATTCATTCTTTTCCACCCAGGCAACGACCTCGAGCTCGCTGTACGAAGTCCTCTGTTTGCTGCAAGGTGAGCATGACAGGCTTTCACGGCATTCTGTGTGCCTTGTGGTTCTCCAGTGAACCGTCCAGGCTCCGTGGCAGATCGACAGTGGCGACCTCCAACGGACATGAGTCCTTGAGGAAAGATTCCTCTGCGCACTCGTGCTTCGTGCTCTCTGAGGCTGGTATTATCACGGTCGTAACCGGGCGGTCCGGAGCTCTGGACTGTGGCTGAAGAGCTTTGATGTGTTTGGATCTCTTGTATGCTTTGGTGGCTGGCTACGCGCTGCAGAGGAATGTTGACTTCTCTCTCCTTGATCCTTGTTGCCATTGCCAACGAGCTACATAGCGCACAGCACTGCACACCCCCCTATGCAGCATACCCCCTTCTCTTCTTACTTACTTGCTGACTCTTCTGTCTTCTTTCTTCCCAATGCACGAGACCCTTGCATCAGCCAGAAGTTTCTCCCCTTCATGCCGTGCACCCCTGAACAGCATTCAGTGATCGAAAATAGCCCTGCGATGGACGCTTCCAGTAGCGAAGGGAACACCAATCAGCAAATCACAGTCAACTCAGAACCCAGGCTGCAGAAGCACGACTCTTCCACTGCCATTCGTCTGCTCTGCCTGTGTCCACCGATACGTGGATCAGTGACATAGTAACAAGTCATGGGCAGGAAGGGTCTAGCGTCCAGTCAGGACTCAGGAACTCGGCGAATTAGGTCACGCTGCGCAGTGAGCATGGCAGAGCTGCAGGCAAAGATGGCCCATGAACCTTGATCGAGGTGGCGCAAGTCAGGGTGCTGGAGGCTCAGCTCTGTACGGCGAATTCCGATCTGGACTTCTGAAGAAATGCGTGAGTCGAGCAGCGGATTCGATGCCTTACAGCCCTCGCCAAGCTTGCCAAATAATCCAACGCTTTCCCATTACAGAAGTACTCACATATTCCAGCAGCAGAGCAGTGTTTCCGGTTAGCTATGATGAAGGGCTGCTGTAGAGTCCGTGCGAAGGAAAGAGCACAGCATTCTCGGAAACCAGGGTCTGCGAAGGTATATGTACAGTGAGTGGGTTTGTTCGCCGCCCTTCCCCTTCTCTTTCCCCTCCTCTCCACAACCATCTCCTCTCTCACCACCACCACCACCATCCACCACCACCACACACTACCCACCACTCACACACTCTCATCAACTCACACACACTACCCACACGCACATACCATACACACACCACACATACACCACACACTCAAGTCGCGAATGCGCACAAGCTGACGCCGATGCTAGTGCTTCCACGCACATACCCCATGCAGAGGCCGAAAGCCGGAGTGCGACACAGTTCCTTGCCCTACGGGGCTTGGGCTCCCTTACCTTCCCCCCACTCGCTGCTGCTAACCTTCTTCTCCTTCTTTGATGTCTTCCCCAGGTCTGCTCCCATACCATCCCTTCTCATCCCATCCCACCCATCTCATCCCATCTCCCTTCCTTAGATACACAACACAACAGAGCAAATTCGCACGGCCAACGCCAATGCTTGTGACATCCACAGCAGAGGTTGATGACCATAGTACGATACATTCCCTTCTCTTTCTTCTCCATCTCTTCACATCGAGCCCGAGTCGATCCCCCTCAGTCAACGCGTTTCGATCGTCTTCTGTACCGCACCCTCAGCTTCCAACTTGTTCTCAACGCTATCCATCGCATTCTACCTGCGCGCAATACAGCTTCCAACATCTCCAATCGCTTCGTCGTCTGTGTGTTTGTGACTTCTGAGCTCGCCAGCATGAGCCTTGCGAGCGTCGTCCACTTCCACCAGCTGACCTTTCTCGGCCTCATCGTAGAGTTGATCCCCACCGGACACGACCATACGACCCGACTGTCTTCTACAACGCTCTTTGCCCATTACACCTCGCGCTACCATCCCGTGGACGACCACGTCAAGGAGCTCAAGCATGCCCTCTCGACCTTGACCCACTCTCTCCGACGTCTACCACACTCCTTCTCTCCCTTTTCTCCACGACGGCGGCAGTTCCTGGTTCCACCCCTCACTCTCAGCAAGCGCGCTGGTACGCGCACATCAACATGTTACGGTGCGTACAGAGCTTCACATGCTTGTGCTGCTGCTCCTTTCTGACTCGTCATCCATTCCTCTCTCTCCACTTCATATGCAGGGCTCCTCTCAGACTTCGACCTTGTTCCTTCCTCCTACGCCTACTCAGCACCAGCGCGCACACCTGTGACCTGTCGGTGAGCATATACCGATTCTCACGAATGCTTGAATGCCATTGCTGACCCTAAAATGCTCCCTCATTCCCTCTCACACCTTGCCCATGCATGCTTCTCCTCAGGCCTCACCATTCCCTTCTCGGTCGTTGACCATACGAATCGGTGGACGATGCTGTGAGAACTCGACATCGCCGCCACCGAACACAGAGGCCACCCGCCCGCTTCGCGTACTTCCGCCTCGTTCTGAGAGTGAGTGTTGGGGGACATGCCTGTTGTTGGTGCGCCCGAATCCAATACATCGACATGTGTCTTTTGTACACCACAGTCGTTCACATCTTCAACCTCCTCAACCTCAACCTGAATCTGAACATCAACCTCAACCTCAACCAGCGGGGCGCTGCTCATTAGCTAGCACGCGACAGGAATTCGGCACCTTCCTGCTCAAATAGCGCCTTGCTCGCCGACTCAAACGGAGAAAGATGGCCGCTATGCTGCTGGTATCATGATCGAAATGGCGCTCCCTGTGTGCTCTCCTGACCGTTTGCGCAAATCCTCCGAGCCCTCCGGAAGTCGTGCTGATTCGGCATCTTCGAGGGCCCTGCTGGCTTTTCCAACGGTCCAGTGTAAAGGCCCGACGACGACAATCAGGAATTCGCAAGTCAGAGGCAGTCATTTGTCATTCCGAGCCAGAAGGTCAACAGAACGTGCTTTTCCATGCCTGCCTGACTGTGCATTGCAGAAGCGCATCCATTCGTTCCTCTCCGTCCAAACTGATGTGCTAGCACCACTCTGCCAGTGTTGCAACGAACATGCGGTCCGATGCACGCATGGTAATGGCAGGAATGCTGATCATTCCCACTCCGTCTGTCTTTCCCTTTCCAGTACAGGCATTCTTCCCAGCGTGGATCTCCAGTAGTTGAACTCCAGCCCTGCGGCTGAAGCATGGACAAGAAATGCGGAATACAATGGACACCGAAGCCCCAGATCGGAAGGGCCAGCGAGGGACAGCAAGCCAATCACACCGACAGCGAGAACGCAGAATCAAAGTACGTTGGACACTGGACAGCAAGCAAGACGATTCGATATCGGCTGATGTCGGAGACTTTCTTGAAGCAACTACAGTGTACAATCCGGAGTGCAGCGCGGCGCACCACGTTGAGCTACCCCTGCGGGCCTAGAATAATCTCCCTTCGATAGTCCTCCCCAGCTTCTCCGCCTACTGTAGGCAGTAGGGTCGCACACCCATCCTGCATCTCGACACTCAGTCAAGGGCAAGGCGATGTGCTGGCTCGGAACGCAGGTCGATTCGGAGGGCGTTGGGCCTCACATCAGTGTATGGCGCCATCGGTGGAAGACAGGACGGCTTTCAGCGCACCAGAATACAGCTCTGGGTACAGGGACGGACCGTTGGACAGCAAGGCTTCGAATCTCATACGGCGATCGACTTCAAGCGCTATACACTCGTCTTTGGTGTCGTTAGTTGGTTTGGTAACCAGCGTAACCATCCCCCAAAGACCCTCAAACACTAAAGTGTTCGGGGAACTGGCAAAGGCAAGGATAAGTTGTGTGTGTGTCATACGAAGCTCCCGGCCAAGCCCCAAGTGGGCAGGAGAGGGTTCCTCCTTCAACATGTATCTAGTCTTACCTTTACATCCTTCGTAAAGACAAACAGATTTCCGTTCCTATCACATCTCTCTTTGACTTCGTTGGAGTGTGGGTTGTGGAGGACCGTGGGAAAATCGTAAGGAGAGCACTTCGTGCTTTTATGACCTTTTCAGCCTCCCTCCCCCATCCAGGCAATCAACCAAACCACACACAACTGCTCTTTGGACTTGAAAACATTTTGATTGAGAAAGAGAAAGAAGAAATGATGCAATGATGGGGATGAGGGGGGTAAAAACAGAATCTAATCAATGCTCTCCATAGCCGACTCGCCAGCACCCTCCGCCGCCGCACCGTCCTCCTTGGATCCCTCCGCATCCTCCTCAACACCAGCATCGTCAATAGAGAGACCGAGCGAGATCAGCTTGTACAACCGGCCGGCAAAGTCTGAGGGCTTGTCGAGAGTGAATCCGGAGGTCAGGAGCGAAGCCTCGAAAAGGAGGTGTACCAGGTCGCGAACGGTGGGGTCGTTCTTGTCTTGGGCCACCTTGGAGGCAAGCTCTTTCACGATCGCGTTGCTGGGGTTCAATTCGAGAGTCCTGATGGGAGGAAAGGAGAAAAGACGCGTCAGAAACTGTTGAGCAAGTGCTAGTGTAGAGATATGCTACTCACTTCTTGGATGCCATGTATTGGCTCATGTTGGAATCCCGCAATGCTTGTGCCTTCATGATCCGCTCCATGTTCGCTGACCAGCCGAATTGGCCAGTGACAAGAACACATGGTGAGTCAACGATACGGTTGGAGAGGATGACCTTCTCAACCTTGTCGCCGAGAATGTCCTTGACGGTCTTGGTGAGCTCCTCGAAGCTCTTCTTCTCGTCCTCTGACAAGTCATCGTCGAGCTCGAGACCCTCCTTGGAAACACAGATGAGCTTTTGGCCCTCGAACTCCTTGAGCTGGGTGACGGCGTACTCGTCGATGCTGTGAGGAGGGATGGGTGATTAGACGCGTCAGCATCATGACATCAGAAAAACGCAGGCATGGTTGAAGTACTCACGGGTCGGTCATGAGAAGAACCTCGTAGCCCTTCTTCTTGAGGCGCTCGAGGAAAGGAGAGCCGCGGATGGAGTCAAGACTCTCGCCGGTGAGGTAGTAGATACCCTTCTGGCCCTCAGGCATGCGGGTGATGTAGTCCTTGAGCGAGGTCTGCTCGTCGCCAGACTTGGTGGAGTGGTAGCGGAGAAGCTCGGCGAGCTTGTTACGGTTGGTGGCGTCCTCGTGGATACCGAGCTTGAGGTTCTTGCCGAAGGCCTCGTAGAACTTGTTGAACTGCTCCTTGTCCTCGGCGATCTCGCTGATCATCTCAAGAGACTGGAGGATTGAGAAGACGCGTGTGAGTATCAGACGCGTGAGAGATCTAAAGAACACTTAGCAAAGCTCACCTTCTTGACGACGTTCTTGCGGATTACCTTGAGAATCTTGTTCTGTTGCAGGGTCTCACGAGAGATGTTAAGGGGAAGGTCCTCAGAGTCAACAACACCCTTGACGAAGTTGAGGTATTCGGGGATGATGTCCTCGCAGTCGTCCATGATGAAAACGCGACGAACGTAGAGCTTGATGTTGTTGCGCTTCTTCTTGCCCTCGAAGAGGTCGAAGGGAGCGCGCTTGGGGATGAAGAGGAGGGCCTTGAACTCGAGCTGACCCTCAACGCTGAAGTGCTTGACGGCGAGGTGGTCCTCCCAGTCGTTGGTGAGGGACTTGTAGAAGGCTCCGTACTCCTCCTCGTTGATGTTCTTGGGGTCGCGAGTCCAGATTGGCTTGGTCTTGTTGAGCTCCTCCTGCTCGGTCTGGAGCTCCTTGACCTTCTTGGTCTTCTTCTTCTTCTCACCCTCCTCGTCATCGACCTCCTCAATCTTAGGCTTCTTGTCGTCACCCTCTTCAGTTACCTCCTCGTCGTCCTCAACCTCCTGTGAAAATTGAAAGAAGACGCGTCAGGAATCATTCTGTGAGAGGAGAGGAGAGTCGCGACGCGTCCGGGGTACTCACCTTCTCGACCTCCTTGGTGGTGACGAGCTGGATGGGGTATGAGATGAACTCAGAGTGCTTCTTTACAATCTCCCGGATGCGCTTGTCCTCGAGGTACTCGGTCTGGTCCTCCTTGAGGTAGAGACGGATCTCGGTACCGCGGCCGAGAGAGGGGTTGACAGTGTCGGGGGTGATGGTGAAGGTACCGCCGGCAGCGGACTCCCAGATGTACTGCTCGTCGTCGTTGTTCTTGGTGATGATCTGTACGCGCTCGGCGACGAGGTATGCTGAGTAGAAACCGACACCGAACTGACCGATCATGCTAATGTCGGCACCGGAGGAGAGAGCCTCCATGAAGGTCTTGGTACCTGACTTGGCGATGGTACCGATGTTGTTGACGAGGTCTGCCTTGGTCATGCCGAGACCGGTATCCCGGATGGAGAGGACCTTGTTCTCCTTGTCGGGTGTGATGCGGATGTAGAGGTCCTTGCCAGAGTCGAGTTGAGAAGGGTCGGTGAGGGCAGAATATCTGATCTTGTCGAGAGCATCGGAAGCCTGTGAGGGAAGTACGAAGAGAAATGTTGAGCGGGCCTGGAACAGAGCACAAGGGTTGCCACAGCTGAGAGAAGAGACTCACGTTGGAGATGAGCTCTCGCAAGAAGATCTCCTTGTTGGAGTAGAAGGCGTTCTGTGCGGTGAAGGTAGAGAAGCGATCAGCACACCGCATGACAAGGTACATGCACAGACGAGCACAGCATACGTACGACGATGATGTCGAGCAGCTCGCTGATGGAGGCTGCGAAGCCGAAAGTCTCAGGCTCAGGTGCGGCAGACATGCTATGTTGGGATGGAGGGAATAAATGCTGGTGTGTGAGTTGAAAAGCGCAGGCATTCTCGAGCGACGCACTTGTACTTACGTTGCTGTTTGGCTGTATTGAGAGTGAGAGGATATATGCGCTGTCAATGGGAAGAGTGAGAGCGATGTGTTGGTGGTTGGGGAGTGGCGAGGTCGAGCGAGTGGATGAGGTTCGTGCTTTTTGAAGCTTCCTCACTTGCGGGCAGCCTTTCTTCTTGGAGAATCTTCGCGAACATTCCAGGCCACGTGGGAAGCATTTCTTCGCGCTTCTTGATCACTTTGCATCATCGCGCATGATCATCCCTCTGTCGCGTCGCGTCGCGTCTCTTGCTCCGAGCGCGTCAAGGGTGTTGGGGGAGTCGCGTTTCGTGTTCGTGTTGAAAAAGGGCGAGGTGCGTCTGTGTTCTTCTGTCCCACATCCACCCTCATACACTCCAACATCCTCATCCTCATCCTCGACCTCGACCTCATCCTCGCCCACCATGTCAGGCAGTCAGCGCTCCGACCTCATCCCATCCTCCGACCCCGTCGACCTCGACATGCTCATGAGCAGCCCAACTGCACCAGCCAATGCCAGGCAGAGCACCCCAGCTCAGGGAGGAGGTCCCTCCGCAGCCGGTCTCGCTCCTCCAGGCACACCCGGTGCACGCTCTCTCGGCGCACCTTCCTCCTCACCCCTCGCATTCCCTTCCAGCAGCAGCCCAGCAAAAGCCGCTTCTTCAAGAACTCCACTCGGCCGCGTCGCCGCACAGAACCAAGGTAAGTCTCCTGCCCTTTTCTTCTATCTGCAGAATACCCTCACTCACCAGTACTGTTCGTGTCACCTTCCTCAGCTGCCGCCCGACAGGCTGGCTCGTCGCCATTGCTATTCCCAACCAGTTCCCCATCAGGAACTCCACGCGCCGCTACAGGCGCTCAAGTACGCACGCAGCGACTCCAGGGAACTCCTCGGCCAAGTGCCAACCGGCAGGCCACGCAGCGTCAGCCTGTTGACGCCTCTCTCTTTCTCAGGTGAGTGGACGATCATCTTCTGTGCTTGCCGTAAACGTATCCAAGTCTGACCATGTGATATTTCCTCCGACAGTCCCGAGTTTTCTTCGCCGCGTCGCAACCGTCGAGGAGAGATCCACTCCTCTGCTCCCGCTTCATCCCCTTCGCTCATGCGTCGGGGTCGCGGCCCCTTTGACTCGCAAGGCACCGACAATGGCGCACCCACAAGCGACATTGGTGGTCCAGAACGTTTCAGTCAAGCATTCACCTTCTCCCAAGTCGAACCCACCGATGGCGTCGAGGCCAATGCTCAAGCTGTCAACCGCGTAGTCTGGGGTACCCACGTCTCCATCTCAGAGTCCATGCAGACATTCAGGAACTTCCTCCGCGGATTCCGAATCAAGTACCGTTGGGTCTACATGCGCAAACATGGTATGCCCATCCCTTCGCATCTCAGTCGCGCAGATGATGGCGACCTCCTCCTCTATGAGAGCTACCTCCGCAAGATGCGTCAGACCGATCAGACCAATCTCAACCTCCGACTCACCGATCTCGAGGCCTACCCACCCGCAAGACGGCTCGCCTCCCTCGTCGTCAAGTACCCGCAGGAAATGATCCCCATCATGGATCAAGTCCTCAAGGACGAAATGATCGAAATCGCCATGGAAGACATGCGAGCAGGCATTCACGGTATGAGCAACGACACCGGCGCGGGCGACATTGACGCCATGGAAGCCAAGCTGTACAAGGTCCGACCCTTCGGAGGAGAAGCTGTCAACATGCGCGACCTCAACCCGAGCGATATCGACAAGCTCGTCACAGTTCGCGGTCTCGTCATCCGCTGCACGCCCGTCGTACCCGACATGAAGCAGGCCTTCTTCCGCTGTCTCGTCTGCAACCACACCGTCTTGGTCGAGATTGACCGAGGCCGCATCAATGAGCCTGCCCGATGCCCTCGTGACGTCTGTAACAGCCAGGGATCCCTCTCCCTCATCCACAACCGCTGCGAATTCGCCGATCGCCAGGTCATCCGTCTCCAAGAGACGCCCGATGTCGTCCCCGATGGCCAGACGCCCCACACGGTCAGTCTGTGCACGTACGACGAGCTCGTCGATGCCAGCAAGCCAGGAGACCGCGTCGAAGTGACCGGCATCTTCCGAAGTGTGCCCGTTCGTGTGAACCCGCGTCAACGGACACAGAAGAGTCTTTTCAAGACCTACCTCGACATCCTCCACATCAAGCGAGGAGATGCCCGTCGAGTTGCGGTGGACCTCTCTACTCGCGAGGCGGCCGAGCAGGCTGACGGACGAAGCTCGCAGGCTGTTGGAGTGGGTGGTGAGGAGGACGATGCGGACATTGAGAGTTCAATGGCTACCAAGGCTGCTCGGGCGCACCGCACAGGCGCAGCAGCCCAAGGCGAGCTCGGACCAAATGAAGACCTCGTCGAACGGCTGCGCGAGATCGGAAATCGACCTGACGTGTACGAGCTGCTCTCGCGCAGTCTGGCGCCGAGCATCTACGAGCTCGACGACGTGAAGAAGGGTGTACTTCTTCAGATGTTTGGTGGGACGAATAAGACAATTGGGTCCGGTGGGGCTAATGGTGGGCCGCGGTACCGTGGTGACATTAATGTGTTGCTGGTGGGTGACCCCGGTACGTCGAAGAGTCAGGTGCTGCGGTACGTGAACAAGATTGCGCCGCGCGGGGTGTATGCCTCTGGTAAAGGATCTTCGGCGGTCGGTCTTACCGCGTACGTGACGCGGGACCCTGACACGAAGCAGCTCGTCTTGGAGAGGTGAGTCACAATGCTCAAGTGTGTTCTACAGTGTTGGCAGAGCTGACGCCTCCTTTTGGTCTTTCCCTTTCAGTGGTGCCCTTGTGCTCTCTGACGGCGGTGTGTGCTGCATTGACGAGTTCGACAAGATGCCGGATGCCACGCGTAGTGTGCTGCACGAAGTTATGGAGCAACAGACGGTTTCGATTGCCAAGGCGGGCATCATCACAACTTTGAACGCGCGTACCTCCATTCTGGCCGCCGCCAATCCTGTGGGATCGAAGTACAACCCTCGACTGCCTATTACCAAGAACATCGACTTGCCTCCCACGCTGATCAGTCGATTCGACCTCGTGTACTTGGTCCTGGACAAAGTCGACGAGGCGGCCGATCGAAGACTTGCTCGCCATCTTGTCGGTCTTTACCTGGACGACGCGCCCTCGACGGGTACGAGCTTAGAGACTCTCCCAATCGAGACACTCACGGCCTACATATCCTATGTCCGGAACCACCTCAACCCGGTCTTGACCGCCTCCGCCGGTGAGGCTCTGGTCAAGAACTACGTCGAACTGCGCAAGTTGGGTGAAGACCCGCGCAGCGCCGAGCGCCGAATCACCGCGACGACGCGTCAGCTCGAGAGTATGATCCGTCTCTCGGAAGCTCACGCGCGGATGAGGTTCTCCGAGACGGTCGAGATCGAGGATGTCGATGAGGCTGCGCGATTGATTCGGGAGGCGACGAAGTCGAGCGCTACGGACCCTGTGACGGGTATGATTGACCTTGATCTGATCAATACTGGGCGGACATTACAGCAGCGTCGACAGGCGGGCGATCTCCGTCGTGAATTCTTGGCGCTGCTTAAGTCGATGGGTAGCAGTAGCAGCTCGGGTGCGGGCACTGGTGCCGCGGCGGCGGGTGCAGCTCGGGACCGGGCTGGCACGGCTTCGCCTCCTTCGTCGGGCAATGTGTCGAAGGCGGTTCGGTACACGGAGATGGCGAGGGCGTTGAATGAGCAGAGCACGATTCCTGTTGATGCGTCGGAGCTGTATGAGCTTGTGCGGACGTTGGAGGCGGAGGGTGTTGTGCGGACTGCGGGCGAGCGGGAACGCAAGATCATCCGGTTGCTGCGATCCTCGTAGAGGTTTCGCTTCTCCCTTTTCTCTGTTCTCTCTTTGGTAGATTTATATTCTCACTCTCTCTCACTTTGCGGCTCGGTGTGTATACTTGCGTTCCTGGTTCCTTTCCCTTACCTCTTGGCCGCCGACCCGAATGGAATACTTTCTTCACTTCCTTTCTAGACTGAGGCGTGACTGGGAGTATGTATCTGATTGATATTATGGTGGAAGAGAGCTCAGGTGGCCATTTCTGCGTCTTGACCTTGCCCTTCTCCCTCCTCGTCGTCCTCATCCATCTGCTTGCCACCCCGCCCCACCCGCGAATCCGCCAACTTCCTCGTCCTGAACCTCATCTCCGCGTCCATCTCAGCATGCAACACACCCGCACAAGCCTCGAGTCCGACTTGGAACATCTCCTCGAACCGATCGGCATGTAAGCGCGTCTCGAGCTGGGCCAGAGTCACTCGACGCGATCGGGGTAAGATGGCCAACGTCATATGTGGACAATCGAGTTCTTCCGACTGGGATAGGTCGAGGAGGACGTTGGAGAGGTGTAGTCCGGCCGAGAGGGAGACTACGTAGTCTGTCATTGCGATTCCGGCGTCGAGGAGGGCGAGGGTGGATGCGTTGATGGCTGCTGCGAGAACGCCGCCGTCTTGTTGGAGGACTTGGATGTAGATGTCGATCGTGGATCGAGGGTAGAGATGGGTTTGTACGACGGGTTGGAAGGTGTCTTCGAGTGCTGAGGCGAGCTCGGTCAGTCGTCTGATTTTCCATACAGAGGGGGAAAAAAAATCCATTCAGTCATGCCTTGAGAAGAACCTGTTTTCGAAGTGATGGCAATTGCATAGTAACTCACCGATCTGATCTTCCTCTCTTCTTCCTTTCCATGCCTGACCATGGCGAGTAAGAAACATGAACAGCCACCGTCGCTCGATCATGCTGTGATTCCGCCCGACTTTTAGCCTCGTGCGGACCATGTACGGAGGCAAGAACTTGAGTCAGACCATGTGATGCCGAAGCTGAGCCGTCCGCGCCTGCGAAGAGGGACTGGGTGGGAGGGGACACTTGGAAGGAGACGGCTCGGAGCTCGTACTGTCTTCGACCGTCGCTGCGGAATCCGCCCGAGTTGAGGTGTTCGATTCGGGACTGTGAGGTCAGAAAGTTCATCGCGGTCAGAAAATTGTCCATGGCTCAGGCGTCCTTTGCCCCTGCCTGAACTTACCATGACTTGACTTCCTGCTCAGCTTCTTCTATTCAAGGGTGTGATTCTATCTTTATCGGTCGAGCTTTTCTTTCGTGCTGATGGTGGATGTTTGCCAGAAGGAATCTTCTCAGTTTTCTTCTTCTTGTTGCCCTTCTTCCTCTCACACGACAGTCGAAAACGCTCATCACACAGAACTGACAACGGAGACAGAACGAAAGGCAGGCAAATGTAGATTGGTGGATAGCGGTGTTATGTATTAAGCAGTCTATCAATAGCTGGTTGCAAGAGAATAGCTGGTTGCAAGAGAAATAGCGACGGTTTTGGTGGGAGAAGAAGTTAAAAATCCTTAATGACCCCTCCCGCCCCTTCTCCCAAAATGACCTTGACCTCTCCCTCGTGTGCAGTCTCGGCGTGCTTGCCATCATCGGACCCCTGACTAGGCTGATGGCCAGAGCTGTCGTTGTCACCATCCCGGGTACCCATAGCCGATTTCCATCGCTCGATCAGATCCTCTTCCACCACCTCCTCCGCCTTACTTCCCCCATTTGCCAATTCCAACCCCCCACCACGGGTCCACTGCATCGCATCCAACGGCGAGTCCTTTACACCGCCATCACCCTTCTCCCCTTGCGTCCCACTCGTTTCCAGACCACCCTTCGTCCCCGCCGTTTTCCGATGGCTGAACCGAGTAGCAGCCAAGGTCGCCTCGATGGCCCGCTCCGTCCGAAGCTTAGTCTGCCTCGCCTCGTTTCGGAACGCAAAGGCCAGCGGGAAACGGTAGCTGAGCCAGAGGTACAAGGTCAAGCTGCGATGCAGAGATTCTAGCATGACCAGCGAGTTGAGGTTGAGTACCGGATGATTGGCTTCGCCGCCGCCAACATTGATGGCTCGAGCTGGTTTCGTGTCCATCTCGCCTTCGTCCTCCTCTCTCGGACCAGCCTTACGCGCCTCTGTCGCATGTCCGTTGGCGGCCGCCACCTTCTCCTTCGCCGCCTTTTCCACCTCGGACAACGTCTCAAGCATCTCAAGACCCTTCGCACATTCGTCAAACCGGACCAGCTCGCCACGCGCATAACCACGAACCATACCGCTAAGCAGCACAATGACTCGTTCGTCGCGCAACGAAGCAGGCGACTTGCCGATCGAATCCTTCTCCTCGAACGTGAGCTGTCCCTGTCCGCACGCTTCCAAAACGTTCGATATGCCGCGCGTGCGCTCGTACTGGGGTAAGAAGAAGAGCGTAGGGTCGAAACGGATCGCCTGGGTGACGACTGAGTAGAGTGTAGAGATGGAGCGGGCGGAGTCGTACCAATCTGGTCGGGCTTTAGGATCGGAGAGATCAACTTGCTGGAAAGCTTTGAGGATCGCATTGATCTTCTGGTCCTCCACACTCAGAGGCTTCACCTCCTCTTCCTCCCGAGATTCCTTCTTGGACTTTCGATCCTTCCGACCACCCCGGCGACGTGATTTTCCGCGACCTTCATCAAGCTCCTCGTCCCAATCCTCATCCTCATCCATCTCATCTTCGTCTTCCTTGTCCTCCTTGCCGTCCTTGTCCTCGTTCTTCGAGGGCAGCTCGTCGTTCGACCAGATATCAATGCCAAGCTGACGGTCCATCTTCTCTATCGAAGAAAGAAGCATGGCGAGCTCGCTGATGTCGGGTGTCATGACGTGCATGCCTGCTCGACGAATGGGCACGATACCCGAAGCAAGTGCGGCGTGCACATAAGGCAAGTCGTCCTCGTTGAGTGTGGTGACGATGCCGCCCTTCGCTTCGGATTCGCCTGCGTCTTCCTGGGTGCCGTAGCGACCAGCTCGGCCAGCAATTTGCTTGATCTGACTGGTACTCAAGGGCACTACACTACCGCCGTCCCACTTTGTGCATGCTTCGAAAATGACGCGCTTGATCTTGAGGTTGAGGCCCATCCCGATCGCGTCACTTGCCACCATGACATCGAAACCCTTTTCGGATGTGTCGTTGAAGAGACGGGCCTGCTCAGAGCGGGTCTCTGGTGGAAGGGCACCGTACGCAACAGCGCACTTCAGACCTGTCTTCTGCTCGATCATCCGTTTGAGGAAGAAAATGTTGGAGCGGGCAAAGGTGACGATGCAGTCTCCCTTCTCGATCTTGCTGAGATCGCCACCCAAGGACTGGTCTGCGACTCGGAGGGGAGTGAGTCGTTGGTAGGTGTGTATATGAAGCTCGTCGTTGCACAAAGCTGTGAGGCGTCGAATGAGGGGAAGCGCCGATGCCTCACCGCATAGATGTAATTCTTTAGCGGGCAGACCGAGGACAGCCGCGGTCCAAGATGAACCGCGAGCGGGATCGCCGATCATCTGGATTTCGTCGATGACAGCGACGTCTATCTCTGTTTCGAAATCGGCCATCTCGACAGTGCAGGCGACTAGGCCGGCCTTAGGATCCACGATGCGCTTTTCCTCGCCTGTGAGCAAATTGCACGGGCGGGGAGGCACGTTCCCGATGGAGCCTTCATTGATGCGTTCAAAGACTTCATGCGCGAGTAGGCGGAGTGGACCTGCATACATGCCCGTTTCTGCCTTGGTCAGGGCGAGCAGGGCACCGTACGTCTTGCCAGAGTTGGTTGGGCCGATGTGGAGGTGGATTTGTCGATTAAGAGCGCGTGCTGTTGGGTATTTGGCAGCAGGTAGAAGGTAGTCGGTCAGGCGGAGCAGGTGTGAGAGATGTGCAAGGAGAATGGATGCGCTGTGTCCGATGGGAGAAAGCGCGGAGAATGTTGAGTCCCCAGGCGAAGAAGATTCCGCAGCCTGGCCTGCCTTTCGCCGTGGAGAAGCGGACTCTTGAGAGAGCTTGCTTAGGTTGTCAGAGAGCCAGTCGAGGAAATGGTGCATACATGCCCTTTGTAGAGCCATTGGGCCCTCCACTTCGGAGGCTTGACGAAGTGCAGCGACGGCGAATTCTGGTGTTCCGCCGGTACTCAGGCTGCGTCCTCGGTTCTTCGAAGTGCTGCCTGCCGTTGATGTAGCGGCTAAGGACGCTTTTGCTGACTGCTTCCAGATGGGCAGCAGCGCCTGTATGACTTTGATGTCGTCTGCTCCTACTCTTCGGTCCAACTCACTGCTGATGAGCTGGTGAAATTTGATCGAGGAGGGTCCTTCTTCTCGGCCCTTGCCCTTGAATCGCTGCAGGGTGTCCTCGGAGAGCTTTTTGCGGTCTGCAGCCGTTAAGAGCAGAGCTCGGACAGCATCTCCCTTGACGCCGAGAGTGACGAGACGACCTGCGACACGAATGGAGGTTGTGAAGGTGGAGATTTCCTTGAGGAGCGCATCCCGGGTCTCGGTTGCGTTGGGCGGCCTGGCGATCTTGAGCAGTTCTGTGGGGGCCGCAAGGCGTGCTCTCGGATTCGATTTTTGCTGCCATGGACGTGCAGACGCTTTTGACCGTGGTGGACTTGGAGTATTTGCAGTGCGAGCTTGAGGAGGCGAAGAGTGTAGCGCTCTTGCTGGCTGGCTGCTGAGAGGAGAAGTCGTCCGAGCGCATGTTGGGCATTGAATGCGAGTTGACTCTGCCGCCAGTCTCGACCTGAGGAAGTGGTTGAGAGTACACCTGCTTGAGCTGGCGACCGCATGCGAAGTGACCCGCAGCATATCCGGGCGTCGAGGTGGGCTGTCCTTTCCGTCTTCCTCGCTGACCTTCTTGCTTTGGCTGACCTTTGCTTCTTCTTCCTTTGGCCGTCGTCGATGCTGTCGTCGATCTTCTCAACTTTTTTTCCAGCTGAAGTACAAGTTCCAAAAGTGCTTTTCAAAAAATCCACCCACTTTTGAAAATGTTCTGTTCTTCTTGCGGCCTTTGTATGCGCACAGTCCCGCACAGAGAGTGAGTAGATCTCGCGCACGACGTCGACAGCATTGACACATTCGCAACTCACCTCCTGCCAACACACAAGTCGACGAGCCCGCCGTCATGTACCAGGTGAGCATCTTGTCCAGAAAAAGATCTAGTTGATGCAAGTGGACTGACCAGCTTCTTATGCTCTCCTGCAGTCTGGAGGCGCATACTCTTCGCGCTCCCCAGTGAGTTCCTTACTCTGCTCTGACTTATTCCTTCTCGGTTTATTATGCTGATGCTCTCTCTCTCTTTTCTGTAGCCCCCTCTTCAGCACCCCATCCCGACCCATCCGCCTTTCCAGGTCCCAGACCCGCCAGCCACACCATCCCTCCCAGGCTCAGGCGGTCCAGGCTCAGCTGCGTCTCCACCCCACGCACACGCAAACATCAGAGGCGCAGACCCACACATGTCCTCAGCACGAGCAAGAGGAGGCGGAGGTGGTCCCGGTGTCGGTAGCGGCATCATGGGTGGTGCCGGAGGTGCCGCCGATTCAGGCTACATGCGGTTCTCCTCTCCCCCTCCTCAGCAACAACAGCACCAGCAGCAGCAACAGCAACAACACTTCGGCGCTTATGGACCTGGTCCAGATGCATACTACTCTCAGCATTCAGGCGTGGGTGGTGTGCCAGGTCAGACGGCAGGTCCCCCCGGGTCTGGATTGGCCCCTGCCCTCGTAACTTGGGCATTCCGTTCCCCGATTTGGTGCCAACAATGTCATGAACGATGCGACTGCTCAGATGGGCATGCAGTTCGGAAGGCACGTCGCTGCCGTCGGAGGAGAGTACGTCGAGAGAAATGTGAGTCCTCAACAGCTCTATCATGCGTCAAACATGCTCACTCGAGTCACTGACAATTCAACGTCTTCGATCTCACAGTTCGGTTCCATGGTATCTATGCCGCTTCTCAAGCATTACTTCAACGTATCCAACTCCTATGTTCTTCACAAAGTACGAATTGTCCTCTTCCCATGGCGGCACAAGCCATGGTCCCGTGCACACCGCGTGGGAGGCTCCTCCGATCCCAGCGCGGCCTACGGTGGCAGCTCTGGCGATCCAAGCTCAGGAGGTGCAAGAAAAGATACGGGCAACGGCGGCTACCTGCCTCCTCGCGAGGACGTCAACAGTCCTGATCTGTACATTCCTGGTAAGTGATTCCCGAACTTCCCCTCTCCCTTACTACTGTAGTGCTTAACGCATCTTTTTTCACAGTCATGGCACTGGTCACCTACATCCTCGTCACCACCGTCATCTCCGGTCTCGAATCTCGCTTTCACCCCGAGATGCTCGGTCTGACAGCAACTCGCGCCTCCGCCATCGTCCTGCTCGAGGTCCTCGCCGTCAAGTTGGGATGTTACCTACTCAACATCCAAGGCGACCACTACACAAGTCTGGATCTCATCGCCTACAGTGGTTACAAGTTTGTGGGAACCCTCGTCACCCTCTTCATCGGTCTCACCGGTCTCGGAAGTTTGCTGTACTGGGCCACCTTCCTCTACACGTTCGCTGCCAACTCGTTCTTCCTCCTCCGATCCCTCCGATACGTCGTCCTCCCGGACCCATCCAACCCTTCTTCAGTCACCATCACCCACGCCCAACGTTCGAAACGGATCCAATTCCTCTTCAGTATCGCCGTCGCTCAGATCATCCTCGGATGGCTCCTCGTCGTCGGCATCTTCAAGACGAGCGGTCAGATCAAGTTGGCCCCTCGTGTGGGGTCGGCTATCACCTCCGCTGCAGGTGGAATGGCTGCACCGGCCAAGTCGCTAGGTGCAGCGGCTGCTGGGCGTGTGGGACAGGCTGCGGCAGGAATTGCTCAGGGAAACCCCGGTGGCGGCGCTTGGAGGGCAGACCAAGCTGGCGGGAACCCGTACGGCGGAGCAGACGTCCCTGGGACCGGCCGTGGCGCTGGAATGGGCAAAGGACGCGGATGGGGACGGTCATGAGCTCTCAACCCTTTCCCAGCGCCTACACCCATTCCCTTTCACGGGATTGCCTACTTGATCATCAAGGCGCAAACCGCACTTGGACAATGTTTTCACGACGGGGGAGTGATTCATCGCAGAAGAGTATATAAACAGAAATCGCAGATGCGCAATTCGGGTTTGCTTTGCTTCCTCCGGGATGTCTGGAAGAAGAGTAGAGTGCTACATGAAAGGGGAATATCTACAGATGATCTTCTCCAGAGTGACGAGACGACTTGAATAGATTGGAGAAGAACGGGATAATGTAGCGTGCGGGAATAGACAGAGATCAAATCAAAAATAGACTTGCATGGGAAGGCTCCCACCCTTCAACGCGATCGAGCTGTCGATCGACGGACTCTTGGAGATTGCAATCCACCCTCAGCACCTCCATCCTCCGGTCCAGGCGAGAGCGTCGATTGTCGTCTCGAACTCGCCCGAGCCGACGTCTTCGCCCGGGACGTCGACCCACTCGCGGCAGAAGCTCCATTCCGCATCGTATCAAGTGTCGACAGAGCCGGAACGACATCAGTCGGCCGAGCCAACGCAGCATCAGCCCCACTCCCTGACCCTGACCCTCCCGCCTGTCCCTGTCGAATCGTCACCTTCGTGTTCTGCTGCTGGACCAGTACATGATGATGAAGCTCAGCCGAGCGCCTCGGGCCTAGATGCAAGCTTCTGCCCAGCTTGCGTTCATCCTTCAGCTCGTTGCGCGACAACTGGGATTCGCGCATGTTGGCCCAAAGACTCAGACCTGCCGCAGGACCGAGCACGACGACGGCGAGGACGCTCAGGTGGGCATGCAGACGCCAGCGTATAGTCGTATCGCGCGGCAAGGCACCGACGCGATCAAGACGTGCGCGATCGTAAAGGATCCAGGCTGCGGTGGCCACACCTGCCAAGCATGTATCGAGAACAGCAAAGATCGTCGCCGGCGGGTTCAACGAGCCAAAGAGACCCCGTCCGTGGTTGGAGTGGTGGAGATGGAGCATGTTCGGTTGCAAGACCGTCGGCCGGCCCAGAAGCAAGAGACGAACAAGGAGCGAGATCGAGACTTTGGAAACGGGTACGTTTCTCGTAAGGAACGTGTACACCTGGTACGTGCTCTTAAGTTTGAGCACGGTCGAGAACGCAAAGAGGGCGGAGAAGAGCCATCCATCCTTGGCGTGATTGTGAAGATGTTCGAGTGTCCCGGCCAGACGGTGAGGAAGCGATGTGGGCAAACGAAGGATGAGAGGGAGCAAGAAGGGCGCGAGCACGCTGAGAGCGAAGAATGAATAGACTTCTCGAGCATGTACGACATCGAACGCCGCTCGTCCGCCGTTCCAAAGCATGATAGAGGCAGCAAAGTAGGTGAGCCAGAGGGTGAGGTGAGAAAGGACGTGATAAGGCGGGTCGAGGTCGAGCTCGCCTGCTGTGAGCTGTTGTTCCTCCACAATCTCTTCCTGGAGCTCCTGTCCGTTAGGGAGCACTTCGCTGGCCAGGGGTGCGTCATTCGGCGGGGGCATGGCGAGCTGGGACGGGGTGCGTTCCAGACCTCTTCGCGCAAAACGACTACGGGTCGAAGTCACCGTGGTGGTACGAGTTGAGGTGACCGCTGTGCCAGGCGCATGCCCTGCTGCCGCAGCCTGCTTGGAAGCTTCGGAGAGCGCGTGGAAGCCGCCCTTGGGGTCTGCGGCGAGGATGAAGTCGACCGAGTTGGAGAGCGTTCCATCTGGTACGGCGCGTGTGAGGAGAGCAAGGAAGAACAGGGATTGTGCGAGGGCGATGGGTCCGAGAAGAGCGATCACCGCGTACAATGCACGGTACGGTAAGACCAAGCGGTGTCCTTCGCCTTGGAGGAGTACGAGCCACGCGCCGGAGATTAGGACGAGACGCTCGGCAGTCCAGAACCAGATACCTTCGTGAGCGACGAGTGACTTGAATGCTTCGGTAATCGGCTGCGAGTCGTAGAGCCAGTCGATGGATCGTTGAATGTGGGCTCCGAGCACAGTGAGAGGGTGTGGATGGTCGGCTGGGTTGGGCAGTGGGCTGATGAGGTTGCCGACGAGATGGGCACGATCCTTGAACTCTTCGAAGGACCAGACCGAGTTCTTGACAAAGCTGCGAGGGAAGTCCATTGATGCTCAGCTATTGTTGGGACGCACAAAGGGTGATTAGAAGACAGGTAACTCACTAGTTGACGCTGATGGCTGCCGAGACCAAGCCAATCACGGAGAAGAAAGCGGATGGCATCGCGGTCGAGAGAGTAGTCACTCTTTGCGCGTGCGGATGCAAAGACCGAGTAGCGCACGAGGAAGAGACTGAGCCCAACGAGGCCGAGTGGGTATACGAGGTAGTTGAGAATGTGAGGCTCGGACGCGGTTCGGATCACGTCCCGGAGGAGGCTGAGAGTGTGCGCGTCTGGCTTCAGCTGGGAGTACGCGGAAGACGCGGAGTCGCGCACCGCGTTTGAGGCAGCATCCGCGTAGGACTCGACTGCCATGTTTACTTGAAGATCGAACGCGTTGAGAAGTTGGAGGAAGGGAAGAAGGAACGCGTATTTTTTGCAGAGGCGGTTTCCATAAGCGCGATGACGGAATAGGCGATCGCGTCGGAGCCTTTTTCCCCTGCGAGACGCGCCACGTGGACGCGTTTCTGAAGCACGTGACTGGAGCGCGTCGCCCAAGAAGAAAAGGTCGAATGATCTGCCGCTGTTGGTCTTTGGGGAAACGCACACCTCATCCCGTCCACCCTGACAGCAACGAACGCAACGATGACTTCCACAGATCGCTACCAGGCTACATGCTCCGCGCCCCCCAACCTTGCCCTCTGCAAATACTGGGGAAAGCGACTCGGCGCTGAGGCTCTCATTCTCCCCACCAACGACTCCCTCTCCGTCACCCTCGACCAGAACCACCTCCGCTCAACCACAACCGCGCGCGCCGATGCCAAGTTCGAAGGCGGCGACAAGCTCTGGCTGAACGGCGTAGAGGAGGAGATTGGCGCCAGTGGTCGTCTTGGTCGATGCATCTCCGAAATGCGTGCCCTGCGTGTCAAACTCGAAGCTAAGGACAGCTCCGCACCCAAGGTGTCGGAATGGCCCCTGCACATCGCATCGGAGAACAACTTCCCTACCGCCGCTGGATTGGCATCGTCAGCTTCCGGCTTCGCTGCGCTTGCGTTCACGCTCAGTGTCCTGTACGAGCTCCGGGAACCTGTGCTCTCAGCCTCCGAGCTGAGCCGAATCGCACGACAGGGCAGTGGGTCGGCTTGTCGCTCCATCTTTGGCGGCTTTGTCGCCTGGCAGGCTGGTACGGACCCTACCGGTCAAGATTCGCTCGCGGTCCAGGTCGCCCCGCGGGAGCACTGGCCTGATCTCCAGGCTCTCATCTGTGTGGTGGACGATGCCAAGAAGGGCACACCATCGACAGCAGGCATGCAGCGTACCGTCGCGACCTCTCCTCTGTTGCAGGAGCGTATCCGCAACGTCGTCCCGGCGAGGATGAACAAGATTAAGGAGGCCATTGCCGCGCGTGACTTTGACGTCTTGGCGCGTATCACCATGGACGACTCGAACAACTTCCATGCCTGCTGCCTTGACACCAGCCCTCCCATCTTCTACATGAACGATGTCAGCCGTGCCATTGTCCAGCTGGTTGAGGAGCTCAACCGGGCTGCCCTTGCTGAGCCTGGGGGACACCACGTTGCCGCATACACGTACGATGCGGGGCCAAATGCGGTTCTCTTCGCGCCGAAGGAGAACATTCCCCTCGTGCTCCAGCTGATCCGACACTACTTCCCCAACGCCGACTTCGATGACACTGTGAGTGATTTCGTGTAACTTTATGAAAGCTCCTGCCTGGGAAAGCTGACACGCGCGCCTTGATACAGTTCAACCTCCTGGGCAAGGGCGAGAAAGCGTCGCACCGCGGTGCTCAAGACCCCGTCGACCTCCCGAGCTCGCTCCCACCAACGTTCAAGTCCAACGTCATTCCGGTGCACGAAGCTGGCGCTGTGCGCAGACTGATTCACACCCAAGTTGGCGACGGTCCCCAGGTTCTCGGCCAGGGTGCCAATGACGGCGAGAGCCTGTTGGGCGATGATGGTCTTCCGTTGCGGGTGCAGCGTGCGAAGCGTGCATGATCGCTACTGCTAGGATCTACCTATCAACATCTTCTCTTGCCCCTCTATATCATCTCTGTTGCCTTTCATTGTTCCGGTAATCACATACCACGCGTCGACGCCGACTGCTATACTCGTACCCAACCTTCTCGTTCTGTGCTCGGTGTACGATATGCAGGCTGCTGTGACCCGTGCGTCTGTCTTGTTGGGCTCGCCACATGGCAGCATGATCATCGACTTGTTCACCGCCTTGTTGTTGCTGCAAAGCACAGAGCTCAAAAAAACCTCTCGCGCGTCCCCCCCTTCGACACCTCAACATCTTCCGTACCACCTCGAGCTCAGTGACGACCCTCGCAAAGAAGCTCTTCACCCTACGCGCTTAGCCTCGAGCTTCCTCTACTCTTACGGACACGCTTCCCCATCGGTCGAAGGACGGCCTTGCCACGAACCCCACTCGGACCACATCCGGCCTCACTTCACCAAGAAAAATTCACACAACTCTCCCCCAACCACCACCACCTTCACATCCAACCATGTCGAGCAACGTCGAGATCGGAAAGTAAGTCTCTACTTCCTTAGCTGCTGTGTTCTACAGCGCGATGAAGTGGCCGGGGGATGAGGATGCGCTGTGCTGTGCTTCCAAAGGAGTTGCCGGCCGCTTCGTCACGCGCATGTATGCATGCATGCACACTGCCAGATTCGCTCAGTTGCTGATATCTGCTTCGCAACGCTTACAGGAAGGCTGAGGAGCTCGTCGCTCCCACCCCACAAAACACTCCCATGGCCAACGCACCATTGACGAGGGAAGCTCTCTCCCGCCCCACCGTTGGCACCATCGGCGAGGAGGAGGATGAGGGTAAGTGGAGGACTCCGCCACAAATCGGATGGGAATTGACCGTGGAATTTTGGAGACTGATGATTTTGTCCGCTCTTCCCTCTCTGACACAGACGTCTCCGCCGCCGCCCTTGCTGGTAACCCTGCTCTCGCTGCCATCGTGCAAAGCCGGCTGTCGACCCTCGTCGGTCGCTCATCTGGCTACATCGAATCTCTCCCCGAACACATCAAGCGCCGCATTGAAGGCCTCAAGGGTGTCCAGGTCGAGCACGCCAAGGTCGAGGCTGCCTTCCAGAAGGAGATCCTCGAGCTTGAGAAGAAGTACGCAGAGAAGTACCGACCGCTCTACCAACGTCGTGCCGAGATCGTCCAGGGTAAGGCCGAGCCCACTGCTGAGGAGGTTACTGCGGGTGAGAAGTCGGACGAGGTGGATGACGAGGACGAGGAGGACGAGGATGCAGGGCCAAAAGTATCGCTTGCAACCGCTCAACCCCCCGCCGATGCCGAGTCTGGTATCCCGAATTCTGGCTCACCGCTCTCAAAAACCACGCTTCCATCTCCGAACTCATCACCGAGGCCGATGAGGAGGCATTGCGTCACCTCCTTGATGTCCGCATGACCTACCTCACCGACGAGGCTGGTTTCAAGCTTGAGTTCGTCTTCGACGCGTCCAAGAACGACTTCTTCTCCGAAACTTCCCTCACGAAGACCTACTACTACCAGGACGAGGTTGGATTCTCCGGTGACCTCGTCTACGACCACGCTGAGGGCTGCAAGATCACCTGGAAGGAAGGCAAGGACCTGACCCACAAGATCGAGACCAAGAAGCAACGGAACAAGAACACCAACCAGACCCGAACTGTCAAGCGCACAGTACCGGTCGAGTCGTTCTTCAACTTCTTCTCGCCCCCCAAGCCGCCAGCAGAAGATGAGGACATTGAGGATGAGGAGGCCCTGGAAGAGTGAGTACCTTTTTGTGCGACTGTTCAGGGTCTTGACTTGATCTCACAAATGAGATGAGAGACCCGTCTCATTCGTACTTTATCTGACCCTATCTTTCCTTCTCTTCTTCTTCCTTGCTGCGCCCGCGTTCTCGCTTAATCTTCGGATTCCATCAGGCTCGACTCCCGACTTGAGCTCGACTACCAGATCGGCGAGGACCTCAAGGACCGCATCATCCCGCACGCTGTCGACTACTTCACAGGCAAGGCGCTCCTGCACGACGGTTTGGACGACTTTGACGACGACGAGTTCGATGACGAGGATGATGAAGATGACGTGAGCTTCTGAGAGCCGTCTTTCCCTCCCTTTTTTCCCCCACTTCTACTTCATCCCTTGCTCCCTTTGGCGTTGCCTGCCATCCCCTACTTTCATTCTTCCTTCTACCTCGACTCTTCGTCCCCTTGGCTTTGTCCACCGTCGCACCTGACGGCTCCTCGCGAGTCCGTCTCGCGGGGTTGGGACTCTCTTCCATTCCTTTCGCGTCCCCTGCCCGGCTCTACGTATCCTTTCATTTCACACAAGCTTCCCCTTTCAAAAATATTCCCTTCTCACGCACCCTCCCAAAAAGCCATTCTCTACCCTCCCCCCCAAAAAAGTACCAAACCGCCGAGATCACTACTAGCTTTCGCTGCTCCCAACTATTCTCTCTCTCTCTCTCTCTGAACCGCAGTTTGTGGCTGTTTCCGGTCGTCTGCGTATCGTCCTGCGGACAAGGAGAAGAACAAAAAGAACCGAGTCGGAGATGGCTTCTTTACCCTACTGTTTCCCCTTACTTTTCTCCCTTTTTTTCTCTTTTCTACGCGTTTACTGTCCTCTCTTCCCTCTCGCATTTCACAGCTAAGAGATTGACACATGACTGACTATGACTTTCTCTGTGTTTCTTTCCATTCCCTCCATCCCTGCACCGCTCTCCTACAATCGTCATACAGGAAGAGGAGGACGAGGAGGACGGCCCCAAACGGTATGGCGTGAGCGCTGGTTCAAACATGGCCGGCTCGCAGGAGCCTCAGGAGTGGTAAGTGCCTTTGTCCGCGTTTTGAATACGGATTCGACGGCACAGTTACTGACAAGTCACGGAATGCGGTCTTGTCCTTCACAGCAAGCAGCAGTGAGGATGCTGCACTCCAGGATTTTTCATGATGGGCAAGACCACCCTTCCCCGAATTCTCTAGCGACGGATCTTCGAGTTCCTCCACGTTTACGAGTTCTTGTCTCGCGATGCCCTTCACGGCGCGTTCCAGCCTGATCTTCGCCAACCCCTGCACTTACCCGCGCAACTCTTCAAACCCAACGAACACACAACAAACAAACTCCAAAAAAAGAAATGGCGCGACAACCCTTCAAGAATCACAAGCACCGCGCTTTCGCCCCGGTCGATGCTTTTCTCCGTCTCACCTCGTGCTCGCTTCGCCTTGTCGGTTGCACAACAAGACGGACCCTCTCTTTACTCGTACCCTCAATGCATCCAATCCGTGGGCGGGCGGGGCGGACGGGATTCTCGCATGTCCAACCTGGCTCCACTTCGACCTTCCCTCGACCACGGCTGTGAACCCACCTCGACGAAACGTCCAAACGGTCCGCCCCCTCTTCAGAAAGGTATCCTGCCTTTCCGCCATTCCCCCCCTGAACCTCTTTTCCCTTTGACTCCGCGACGCTTTCGGCCCGAACTTCTCTTCCGCACGTTTCTTTTTTCTCGTTGCTGTCTTCCTCTCTCTCTCTTTCCCTCAAAACTCCCAAAAAATCGCAGAAATTTACGAGAAAAACATGCCCTTTTGCCTCACCAGGTGTTCGGTGTTTACCGCGAGGAATGAATTCCAAAAAGGAGCACCTCTTCGGTCGCGGCTATGCAACCCAAGAACGAGTGCAGTCAGTGCGTGAATCGAGGTCGATGATGATGTCGATGCCCGAATGCTTGATGCTCGCCTTCTTATGAGTAGTGTCAGCAATGGATGACATGCCCTTGTTCCAGCTGAGCTACGACGATCTCCTCCATACTGACTGAAGTACAGAATTCCTCCCCCCCTGTTGAATGCTCTTCCACCCCTCCTCGCGCCTCTGTCTGATATTCAGAACTCCCCTTCGTGAAAGTCTGCCACTTCGCACCCAATTTCGTCGCGCCATCATGTCTTCCTCTACCGCCGCCGCCGCCGCGCCAACCCTGCGCGCTCGCGCTCTACCCTGCCACTTCGTTCCCTCCCTAACGACCCTAGCCGCCTACCCAATCTCCCTCTCCTCCCACGCTCTCGCAATCGACCCCACCTCCCACCAAGCCTACCTCTTTGGCGGCGAATTCAAGCCGCGCCAGCCGGTCGGCGACGAACTGCGCGTCATCCGGGATCTCAACTCGGCCAATCCTGAAGATTCGGAAGCGACGGACGTGCTGACTCGGCCTAGGGAGGCAGAGGAACGTGTCGCTTGGCCTGCGCCTAGAGTCGGGGCTAGTCTTACGGCCTGTGGGAATGGGTATGTGTGGTTGTGGGGTGGGAGGGGTGGGAAGGATATGGCTCCGTTGGGTGGGGAGGAGGAGACGTCCATTTGGAGATTTTCAGTTGAGGAGAAGAGCTGGGAGAGGTTTGAGACGACGGGGGAGAGGCCGATGCCTCGGAGCTACCACTCTGCAACGGTGGCTGCGGGGAAGCTTTATGTCCATGCGGGATGCCCTGAGTCTGGTGAGTTCTGCCCCCCTCCCCCTCTGGTACGATGTACAGGGAATCAAAAGATTCGGTCGACGCGTATGCTGACGCATTTCTGATGACAGGGAGACTTGCAACCTTGCACGCGCTCGACTTGAAGACCTGCCAATGGCAAGCTCTCGCCGACGCACCGGGACCTCAGCGTGGAGGTACAGTAATTGCAGCCATCCCTTCCCCTTTCACGGACTCAAAGGAGACTACCGTCCTGGCCCGCTGGGGCGGATTCTGCGGGTGAGGAAAAGGGATCGAGGACGCGTCGAAACTTGTTTTGAAGGCTGATGTTTGCTTCCCCCACTCATCGATTCCTAGAGAAGAGCTAGGAGGACCGCTCGACATCTACGACCCTACCAAAGATAGCTGGACGTCCTACCCAGCCCCACTCTCTTCCGACGGAGACAAAGAACCTCCCAAGCGAAGCGTGCACGGCCTCGTTCCCTTCCCGACCGCTCCTACTCTTGAAGTAGAAGAACGGGGAGAGAAGATCACGAAGCGGGTTCTAGGTGTGCTCTTCTTCGGTGAGGGGGAGGGTGCGCCGAAGGAGTTGGGACACGACGGTGCGGGCAAGGTGAGTCCCTCCTGATATCCTATCTGGAGCATATAATGCATCATACTTCCGGCTCAACCTCTCACCTTATTCCGAAACCTCTTCAGTTCCTCGCGGATACCTACCTCCTCACCGGCTCCCACCCACCCACGCCTGATACGCCCTCCTTCACCTTCACGGCCATCTCCCTCCAGCCAGCCTCTTCCTTCACCAAGACGCCCGAACCTCGAGGCTGGTTCGCCTTTGATGCCGTCTCGACGGGAGAACGATCGCTCCAAATCGTCATTCACGGCGGTCTGAATGAAGGGAACGATCGGCTTTCGGACGCTTGGAGCTTGGATCTTCGCGTTTGAATGTGGTACATAACTTCTGTTCTCTCTCTCTCTCTCTTTTGATTGTCGACATACATGAAGCTCTCTCTATATTTTCCGTCCTCGTTTCAGTCTGTGAACGCACGAACATTCAGGAGACAGGCAGGGCTGAGGCGCTGAGGAAGGACCATGACGAAAACGATGCTTGTATATCTTTATAAGAATTTGGGAGAGTGGACAGAGAAGATGACCGTGGAACTTGGGATGGAGTTGTGTTTGGACAGGGAAGGTAGGGCTGGTCCAACGCGCGCCTGAGAGGTCGGAGGGAGGGAGGTGGTTCGGACGGGGGGGAAGAAAGACAGGTTTTAGAAATACAAAATGAATGATGTAAAGGTGGCGCGCTCCCCCCCGTGTGAGATCCCCCTGTGAGGTCCCTGATGGCGATGCTATATGTGTAAAGATCGAATTGAAGGACTTGAAAAAGACGACGCCCGCCCGGATCACCCTGACCAGCTGCCTCTGGCACTGGCACTGGCCCTGGCCCAGCCAGTATGGCTCAGATAGACTTGCTTACGACCAGACCTTCTGTCGTGCGTTTTGGGGATGTCGGACTCGTCATGAAAGACGAAGAAGAGAGAAAGAAAAAAGTCACCCCTCTGAGCCTTCGCGGTGATCAGAGGGAGCATGTATAGGTTTTGAGGTTGGATGTGGTTGGGAAAGGGAAAGGGAAGCCGTGGGTTTGGTGGTGCCTTGGGAGATCGAGATTGCTCGCTTGCCTGTCGTGGGGATGACGCGCAGGAAAGCCCGATCTACCGTTGAAGATTGTGTATGTTTGTGTGTGTGCGTGTGTGTATGTAGAGAGAGAGGACGGAGAACGGGAGGGACCAGTGGCGAAGTGGGACCAAAAGGGGGGAAGGTAGTGGAATCCATGGTACGTTGAATAAAGCCGATCCCCTTCCCCGCGCGGGCGACGTCCATTGGGAAAGAAGTCAGGAGGGGAAATCCGCGACCGAACCGAAAAAACGAAGTTGAGGTAGGGGCCGACTGTCGAAGCCGAAAGGGGGGAAGGCGAAGGGCAAACGGCCCAGGGGACCTTGAAGGAACGAGTCGGAAAAGAGAAGCCAAAAACAGGGCGACGACTGCCCTGTTTGCATAGTATAAGGGAGACGAAGGCGAACCTGCCTCGCACAATCCGGGTTCCACACGACAACGAAGAGAGGTCGGCCTCTTTTTGCGAATGCCCGCTCTTCCCATCCCGCGCCGCATGACTTCAAGGTTGAAAAGCTGGAGGCCGTGAGGAGAGGGAAGAGAAGCGGAGACGTTTGGGAAAATTGATATCTGATAAGTCATCTTGAAGGCTCGTAGGCGCGCTTTTGGGTTTGGTGGGTTCAACAAATGCCGGTCGGGCTTGGGTATCGGGCTTGCAGGATATGGTCACGAGAAATTGGGTGCGGCGGGTTTCCGGGTCGATCTTGAGGGCCGAGATGAGAAACGCGCGGAAAAGACAGGAAAGAGACGGGGATAGAGACGAGGGCCACGATTCGGGTAAGTCCGGCCTTGAGCTCTCCCTCGCGTCCTCACAAAATCAAGTCTTGTAGCGAATCTAGGTTTTAGGGAACAAAAGAGCGATGAGTGCCATTGAAGTGGACAAGCTTCACTCTAAAGTGCCAAAGGACTTACTTGTTCTTAATCACGGGAAAGGCATCGCGTTAACAGGGACAGTTGAGAAGGGGTCCATAATTCCAAACGCGTCAGTGCTGTCTTGCACATCTACGCGAAAGAAACTCTACTCACAGGATGATGTCCGTGATCGAGGTCATGACCGTCTTGAGCAACGTTGGGTCTGTTGCATTCGTGAAACTCGGGTAGATCTCCTTGCTAGGTGACCGATTTAACCTGCAGAAGCGCTGTTTAAAGTAATTTCTCGCCGCATTGAAGTCGGTCTCGTCGCCTGCGTAGTCTGGGAAGTAGTGTTTGATGCTGGATTGGTGGATCTTGGTTCGGAAGATGTCGACTTTGTTGAGGAAGAGGATCTGTTTCATGTAAACAGAAGGTTGATGCATGTAGTCAGGAAGGATTGCTCAGATCGTGAATTGAGCTTTGACAAGAGGGATTGTACGCGTACCATTGATGTCCTTAAGAACCATTTGCTGTTGCAGATTGAGTCGAACAGCATCAGGGCCTCTTGCATTTGATTCTGAAGGTGGACGCGACGAATTGTCAGCAAGCTTCTCAAGCGCTCCAACTTCCATCCATGGAAACGCAATCTCACCGAATCCTTGTCCTCCACCAGGCAGCTATCATATCCTGAAAGAGCAACCAAGAATAGCACAGCTGTGACACCTTCGAAGCAGTGGATCCACTTCTTGCGCTCGGAGCGTTGTCCGCCGACGTCGAAGATGCGATACATGCGGTCCTCGATGGGGAAGGTGGTCTCGATGATGCCTGTTGTCTTGTGTCTGCATCTGAGGATGTCTGCGTCGGAGGGAGTGTACTTTGGGTGGAAGAAGCGATCTAGATCTGCGTAGAAGCTGTTTGAGGGAAAGGTGGGGACAGATCACGAAAGAAAAGATCAGCATACATTCGCTTCGGCAGGGGAGGAAAGCGCGTGTGCCACTCACTATGCCATACTGTAGAGTGGATTGAAGTGACGCGATGAGAAAGTTGGGCAAAAGAAGAAAAGGGTCAGAATGATGTGATCGAAAAAAAAATGCCGCCAGTCCCGATTATTTTTGCAAGCGAACCGAGCGGGAGGGGCGAGAAAGATGAGATGATGAGCAGAACTCACTTTTCTGGTACTGCAGCTTCGTTCCCCCTAGAGTATGCCTTTTGCACGCCCTTGTCGTTCCAGAGGAGCATGAGTGGCTCGTAGTATTCCATGGGGAACGTCTGCTCTTCGGCGATATCTGGATAAGAGATGAAGAGGTGTAGATAGCGCTGAAGGAGTGGAATAGAGAAGGAGTAAGAGTGTCAGCGTCGTGGTCTTGGATCGATGCGCGCGCACACACACATGAAGAGAGAGAGAGACACGCGTACCTGACATTGTGGGTGCTCGAACTCTCCTCCCCAATCTTCCATCGCGTCGAGGACGGCCTTCATGCTCTGGACGAGGTTGACGAAGACGAGACGGCGGAAGTGTTCTCGCTCTGTGGAAGTGAAGGGGATTTCGTGGATGATGCGCATGGTCTTGAGGAGTGTTGACTTCCCACTCTCTCCTGCGCCGAGGAGGAGGACCTTGATTTCGCGTGCGAGTCGTTTTTCATCGTCCTTGATGGTTTTGTCGATTCCCTTGCTCTGTTTTGCCTCTGGCGATTCAGAGCTGTCGGATGAGAAGCAGTTGCCCATTTGATCTTTGCTTGTGCGCGTGTGTGTGTGTTGGGTGTTGCTGTCTGGTGGGTGGGTGCTTGATGAGAGGGAAGTGGTGGTGAAAGAGGTGAAGGAAAGTGACAGAAAGGAGATGACTCGCTCTCCGCACAAGCCTATTTCGCTGCTTTGTTCTCAGCGCGGGCGGAGTGAATTAAACTTGACAGGCACAGCAAATGAATTTTCGTCGTCTACGTACGAGTACAACAGAAAGAAAAAGTCTCCCCAGTGTGTACAAGGTGATCGTCTCTTCTTCCTCTTCCTCTCTCTCTCTCTGTCAACGCACCCAGGAGCCCCTCGCATGGAAGCCCTTTCTCATCTTCATCGCTTCATCCTGCATCCTGTCTTCCGAGCACCCCAACACCCGAGGCTGCGGAAACTTCACTTCACTACTTGGAAGGCTCGCAGAAACTTATGCCGCCGAGATCAGGGTCGCATTCATACACACATATCCGGGGTTAATTCGGGCAACCCCCTCCTCCTCAGCAGCCTCACGGTAAATAGAATCCACACCACCTTCCTCCCATCTCTCTCAGTTGGACAGAGTCCAGTTTTGGAGACGTCTTCGCTTCGAAAAAAAGACGATAAGGCGAGAAGGAGGGGAAAGAGATGTTTGGCACAAATGCGGCTGCTTCTTCCAGGCGGAGTAATGGAAATCCTCCAGTGCGTGTCTGTGTTGTATTTCGGTGAAAGAGACATGGCTGACATACTCTCTGCTTCTTCACAGGTCCTTCGGGCCAAGGTCGAGGATGTTCGCTCTCTCGCAAGTCTCATCCGTCCCATCGCACATGCCGCAGTCAGTATTCGACACACGTCCCCGTCAGTAGTGCAATAAGTGGAGAATAGACAGCTGACTCGAAGTGGCAATCATCATCAGCATGCCACCATCTGGGTCGAAGAAGCTGGTCTGACATTCATCACCGAGTACGACCGATGCGTTCACGGTGAGCTTTCCCACCTTTTCTGCGCTCGGGCCTTCCCATAAATACTGAACATCTGCACATTACTGGGATCTTGGCCCAATTGCATAGCCAAAGCATGGGTCCATGCGCCTTTATTCTCTACTTTCGACGTGAATCTCAAACCAGCAAGATCAGCAAATCAAGATCCGGAGACCAACTTCACCCTTGACTCCGTCGACGATGGAAACTTCACGGGCCTCACCTCAGTGGATGACGGCCCAGACTCATCATCTTCGGAAGACAGGGTACAGTTCGAAATCAACCTACATTCCTTTCTGGAGGCCATTGACATTTTCGGAGGAGCGTCCACCATCAAGGCTAACAGCGCTGGAACTTCGTTTTCGTCCTCCACCTCCACCGCCGCAGGAGCAGGAGCTGGTACACACGGTCAAAATCGAGGCCACCAACAGTATCGTCGAACGGATCGCTTCGACGGAGCCGCAGGAGGCAAAGGAACGGAAGGTTGGAAAAGACGCTTCGGAACCGGATTTGGAGACAAAGATGGCTCCACAGAACATCAAGACGGCGCCGGCGGCGGGGGTGGGCGCGACTGGTCCCATTCTGGTCCCACATCCATGCTGATGAAGTATGCAGGCATGGATCTCCCTTGATTCTCATGTCAGTCCTCTCTCTGTGTCTCAGCACACGGATATATCTCAACACTCACTCACTCTGCTCTCTTCATTTACAGCATGGAAGAGAATGACGTGTCCACGCAGTGCTCTCTAGCGACGTTTGAGCCGAGTCTCAACTCCGACTACGCATTCGATCGAGATTCATGCGTGGCACAAGTCATCATGAAGGTAAGCTTCGGCCAGTGCATACAGTCATCCGTGCAGACAGCTAATTCTTCTTCTCGTGGCTTCTTTCTTTATCTATTCCAAGTCTGAATGGCTGCAAGAGGCTATCGAAGTCATCGACTCCTCCGCGTCCAAGGTTACCTTGCATTTCCTGCCCACCGATCGAGGAGGACCTGCAATCGGTGGACCTCGTCCGAGAAGAATGAGAACTAAGGACTCCCTCAAACTCACTGCTGATGCCGACTTCGGGGCTGTAGAGGTAAGTGCTAAGCTCGATGTCCGCACGCATTTATTCACCCTTGTTGAATCTTCCCTTCTTACCCCTGCAATGCGAAAGATTGACTTGCCGAGGGAGAACAGCATGATGGATATGTTTGAGTGCAAAAAAGCAACTGTGAATAGGTAAGTCATAAGAAGACCAATCGCATCGCATAACCTGCAGGGAGATCCAACTCCATACACTTCCTTACTTTTTTACCTCCTTTAAACAGCTACCGCTTCTCTCACCTCCACCAAGCCATAAAAGCCCTTCAAGTCTCACTCAAAGTGTCCATGAGGACCGACAAACGTGGGATGCTCTCCATGCAGTTCCTCATGCCAAGGGGTACGGGAACAGGTGCCGATCCGACGATCAAGAAGTCCCTCCTTCCTGCCGGGGCGTCAATGAGGGGTGACGGCCATGGCTTTATCGAGCTTGTGGTAAGTGATCTTCTCTCACATGCTGAGTTCCAGACCTCTAACGTACTTTTGTGCCCGTACAATCGCCTTATCCAGTGCGTTCCTCTGGATGAAGAGGTCGCAGAAGAAGACGGATCGGACGATGATGGTTTTGACTACACTGGCATAGGCGGAGGGGCGTACTCGATGCACTTTTGATGTGCCTATTCCTGCTTCTTAGACTTGCAAATATACCCGCTTTTAACTGTTTACGGTTCGCTGGGTCGGCACCCTTTCGCCCAGGGATGAAGGGATTCCTATGGATGCGCCTTCTGTTTGCTCTGCTTGGCGGTGTCTCTAGTCGTCTTCAGCCTAGTTTACAAATGGCGGCCTTCGGAACTATGAATTTCCCACGGTCCTCCACACCCACGATCTCACTCGGCTGATTCAACGGGGAGCAAAGATCAAAATCACCATCCTGCTGGCCAATATTAACATCATCGTCTTGCTTTTCTTTTCTACCTCTTCGTGGTCAGTGCAGCCACGGGTTAAGTTTCGATGGGGCGCGTGTTCGATAAGCATGCACATATGCACATAGACTATGCATGGGATATAAATTTCCCACGGTCTCCAGACCTCCACGCTCTGCATTCCCATTCAGCATTCAGTTGCTTCGACGATCGACGATACGACGAATGTAAGGCCTAAGTCTTCTCCTATGGCCTTGGTAGTTCTCTTCTTCTTTTCTCCCTTTGGTTCATACTCTCTTTACTCTCTATCACTGTTCTTTCCTTCATGATCAGGCGATCATTCTTCCACTCCTTTTTTCTTCTCTTCACCTCACTCTAAAAGGAACCGCTTTTCTTGTACTTAGACCACCACGAGCAACAAGAATCAACCAAGCGCGTTACTGTCAACTGTTCGCGTGCATCCTGAGGTCTGCGGCCCTTCACTTTTTTGACACTACGTACAGCTTGGTCGGACGATCGGAAGATCACGCCAAGTCGTCAAGTCGCAGCAGCAGCTCAAGGAGTAGCTGTCGACCTCATCCTACCAGCACTCACACGCGCAAGCATCCAGCGCGCCAACACTCGCATCGCAGCAGCAGTCTGCAACAAACAGGCCAAGATCCAAAGCCTGGAGCAAGGGCTCAATTTGGTACGCACTTTCCCCGCTCGCACTAGGGGAGTTCACTTCCGCTCGAGGGGCTCGAGTTGGAGGCGAACACCTCTAGCTGCGGGCACCCATTCTTTCTCAGACGTGAGCTGATCTGGTATCGCACCACCTTCTCTTTGTTCCTTTCCTTTGCCGCGTACGACGACGCGCGCAACCTTACTGCGTACGACGACGCACCCATGCACTCTGCGTACGACGACGTACTTGCATCACCTGCTCCGCGTACGACGACGCCGAATCTCATTCTGATTGCGTACGATGACGCAGCAGTAGCAGCACCAGAAGCAGCAGCTAAGAGAGGAGTAGAGCCATCCAGCGGAATGCCCGGGATGGAACCCCTGTCGCCTATACAGGAGGTGTCAGCAGAGGGCTCAAGGAGCCCAGAGACAAGCAAGAGTGGGGACCCGGAGCGGATGGACTCGGACCCACAGGCGGAGCTGTCGTGGTACGCGCCTCTTCGCCCGATGAAGCCCGCCGTCGCACTCCCGGCGACGGATGACCTCATCGACCTATCAACAGAAACGAACCCTTTCAGCGGGTTTCGTCCGGCCTCACCGGCCTCCCACAAGCCGCCGATGACGACACCGTCTCGTTTGTCTCCGGCCCCCCTGCCCCGACAGAGCACTCCGGTATCCGTCGACGCGCTCAACTTCCTCGCCGGAGCCGGTTTCCTGCTCGAGGATCCCGCGCTCGCGCCCGTGCTGCGCGACTCTGCTGCCGTGTCGGCGTTGGCTCGATCTTTGCAGCAGGCGTTGACGATCCAGGAGAAAGAGCTCTCAATCGCTTCTCCGGCTCACGCGTCGCGAGAGGGACGAAGGGAGGGGTCCGTGGTCACATTCGCCGACGAGGTTGGTAGCCAGACCACAACAGCATACGGCGGTGCGCAGCGCGCTGCGCGTCAGCAGGCCACCTCAACAGACCCTCCTTCGCGCAGCAGCGCGCATCGCCTTCCGGAAGGAATCGTCGGTGGCCTCTCCTTCGATCGCCCTCTGGGACCGGACGATAGAGGAAACAGCCAATCGCGCCCCCTCGGAGCATCCTCTCAAGCCAGAGATCCTCGCACTAGCAGCATCTCCCCCGGGCGCCCCCTCTTTGAGACTCGTTCGATCCCGCAGCGTCAGACCTGGGGCCAAGATGTGAGCGGACCCAGGGGACCGGCTCATCCCGGCGTTCAGTTCCATCCTGAGCTCATGCATGGTCCAGAGAGCGTCGCTGGGAGCTACGGAACGTCGCAGGTCTCCCACGGAGGCGGATGGCAGCCAAGGATCAATCCTTCAGTCCGGTACGCTGGAGGACCTAGCCGCGACAAATATGAATCTTTCATCTTCGATCTACAACGCGTTTTCCGCAGCTACCCGCCCCACGTCCCAGAGCCCTCTAAGATCGCAGTTCTCGGCGGTCAACTGGACGGAGATGCTCAGATCTACTTCAATTCCAAGGATTGGTATCTCTCCAGCTGGCAGACGGTGTGCGAGGCATTTCAAACTCGATTCCTACCGCTGGCAACCCCAGAGATCACTTGGCAGAAGTTCTGGCAAGTCATGCAATACGATCAGAAAGCGAAGAAGGAGCGGCCGATTAGCGAGGTCGTCCAAGAATTGGAGTCCCTGCAGCTTCGAATCGGTCCTTCGTGTGATGCGGACATCATGCGCAATCGACTGTTGGGAACGTTCTCTGACGGTATGCGTCTCGCGATGCTACAGGTGCGAGCCGACACCTACGACGAGCTGAGAGAAATTTCCCTTCAGACCGATCAACGCCGAAGACAGATCCAGGAGAGCAAGGAAGAACGAGCCGCCCTGGCGCCGACCCCGCGAGCAGACGGTCCAAAGAAGCGAGTCTGGACCGCCTCCCAAGTCCTCTCCAACGCGTTTGCCGTCGATGCTTCATCTTCGAAGCCTGGCAGGGCGTTTCGAACCGGGGCCGCGGACAACAGGGGTGGGAAGTTGAGCGCCGAGCAGCTTGCTCAGCATCTCAGAGATGGGTTGTGTTTTGGCTGTTCCCAGCCTGGTCATGTCAAGACGCAGTGCCCTCGCAGGCAACAAGCAAGCTCTCATCATTCCGAGCCCGTCAACATCATGGACGAAGACCACGGCGAAGACGAAGGGACAGCCGAGGCACACGGAGTGAGCCTGGTTGATAGATCAGGTCTCGGAACAGTTCAGGGAGGTGAGCCTCGAGCTTTGCCGCTGAAGTTGATGATACCTATAGGCGGCAAGCTGGCATACACCCTTGTCGACGACGGGTGCACCCACAACCTCATCAAGCCCAGCTTCGTCAAGCTTCATCGACTCGCCTACCAGAAGTACCCAGATCCGCTCTCCCTCAAGCAGACGACGGTCGGGTCCAAGGGATCAATCAATCACTGGGCGCAGCTGGATACCCAGTCACCCAGCGGCGAGATGCTTTCCTCGGAAGTCTTCCAGCTAGTTGCGCTGGACAAGTACGATGCCTTTGTCTCCATGGACTGGATCAAGCGAAACTTGTTGGTGCATCGGGATACGTTCGCCGTGTGGGCCAACGGGGAGGTCCAGGTTGGAGAAGGGGCATTTGACAAGCAGGAGGCGAGCCGCATCGGTGAGAGGTACGCCCGTGCTCTTGTTGGAGAGTTCTTTCCGGTTTCTCAGGCGTGCGCCTCTCAGGTGTTGCCGCCCGGTCTCGTCCGCGACGAATCTGGGCTAGTCATCACCAGCGACAAGGTCCCGTTGCAGACTCGCCAGCAGCTCACCGGTCTGCTGGAGGAGTTTGAAGATGTGTTCCAAGACGGTGCAAGCGAAGAGCTTCCTCCCTTCGACCGGGCATGAACCATCGCATCCCTCTCATCGACGAGTCCCTCACCCCCAACACGCGGCTCTACAAGATGCCGGACGCGTTCCTGACGCAGTTCTACGTCCTCGCCGAGAAGCATCTGAAGAGCGGCACATGGGTTCGTGGAGTGGCCACAGGAGCATCTTCGATCATGGCGCGACCCAAGCCCTCAGATCCCAGCAAGGCTCGTTTCGTCAGCGATCTTCGCCAAAGAAATGCCAACACTGTCAAGGATCAGAACGGGCCCCCTGATCAGGAGGCAATTCGAAACGAGGTGTGCCGGACTATTCAGCGCAAGGATGGGATCTGTACGGCCTTCGATTTCCCTGACGGCTATCACCAGATCCGCACAGAGCCAGAAGACGTTCATAAGACTGCCACTCGAACGCCAATCGGCATCATCCTGTGGCAAGTCATGCAACAGGGGGACACGAATGCTGGAGCGACGTTTCAGAGGGACATGGTGATCACGTTTGAGGGTGGGGAGCAGATTGGGGTGATGGTGTACTTGGACAATATCTACATTCACAGTAGGATTGAAGACCATGTGGAGGCGCTGCGCTGGGTTCTCGTTCGCCTCCGCAAGCACCAGTGGAAGGTCTCGTTCGCCAAGGCAGAGATCGCTCGAGACGACCTCGAGGTTCTCGGATTCCGCATCAACGCTGAAGGAATACATGTCGATGAGCGAAAAGCATGGGACATCATCAAACACCCCGAGCCAAAGGACGTTAAGCAGCTGCAGTCGTTCTTGGGGATGGTCAACTACCTCGCCGATAGGATGCCGGAAGTCGCTCTCCTCTCTGCCCCCCTCTCAGAGATCGCGGTATCGGGAGCGCGTTTTCTCATGACTCCCGCCCGTAAGGAGTCCTTCGAACAAGTCAAAGAGTTGGTCTCGAGGACAGTGGCACTTTCTCCCATCAGCGCAGGACTTGCAGACCTAGGCGATGCTTCTGGAAGGGTGTGGGTAGTGGCTGACGCTTCAGTGAGTGGGGTTGGGGGTTGGATCGGTCAGGGAGATAGTCACGACGTGATGAGACCCGCCGGGTTCTTTTCGAAGAAGTACACCGCCGCGCAATCGAATTGGGCGACTCCCGATCAGGAACTATTGGCCTTGATCGCTACCCTCAACGCCTTTCGTCGGCAGCTGCTCGGCGTGCCGGTGACGTTGGTCACGGACAGCCAGACAGCCTCGCGTCTCCGAGACAAGGCTGAGCTCAGGGGAAAGTCTTGGCGATGGGATGACTTCCTCTCTGAATTTTACGTGCGCGACATCATACACGTACCCCGATCTCGCAACAAGATCAGCGACTACCTGTCGAAGTTGTCTGGAGAGTATCCGGAGGCGTTCACTTCTCTCTCCGATGAGGTATGCGACCCGTGCCGCAGGGACGACGAAGACGGGCAGCTATCCTTCCACGGAGAACCCCTCGCTCCCATTGAGTCTGCCGCGACTGAAGCGGTCGAGAACGAGGGCAATCCGGGCTGGCAGGATGAGTATGTTCTCGATCGCGACTTTTGCGATGTGATTGCGAACCCGGATCAGTACGCGACAATCTATCGCTGGGCTCCAGACACGGGAATGCTTCAGGTGCTTCGCCCCGGTGAGCCTGATCTGATTGCCGTCCCCGATCAGAAGCGAAACGACGTGATTCGGCAGGAGCATGGGGGGGTCGGCCATCAGGGCGTTCGCTATACGTTACAAGCGATCAGAAGGAGCTACTGGTGGCCAAGTATGGTCAAGGATGTGGTGAACTTCTGCGCAGAGTGCGACGCATGCCAGAGTCTAAGACGTCTTCACAGTCGGCTCCAGGCTTTCTTCGGGCCTTGGCGATCCCTCGTGGGGCGTGGAAGCACGTCGCAATTGACTTTGTTGGACCATTCCCCGCAGGAAAAACGAAGAATGACTTTCTGATGGTGACAATTGACCGAGCTTCCACTCAGGTTCGGCTGTCACCTTGCAAGACGAGGCTCACTGGCGAGGGAGCTGCGGAACTCTACGTACGGACAATCTACGTCCTCCACGGTTGGCCTTCGTCAGTGGTCTCGGACCGAGACCCGCGGTTCACGGGTGCGTTCTGGCAGGGCCTCATGCGAAGCACCGGCGTCGACCTCAAGATGTCAACCGCGGCTCATCCTGAGACCGACGGACAGGCGGAGGCCGCCAACAAGACTGTGGTTCAGATTCTGCGTTGCCTGCTTCTGGAGCGTCGACTTCCACAGGCGGATTGGGAGCAGTTGGTTCCTCACGTCGAATTTGCGATGAATTCGTCGCTGAATAGATCGCTCGGCATGACTCCCTTCGATTTCGTTTACGGGGAGACGCCATCAGCTTTCCCGACACCCATCAACTCCGCATCCTCTCCTGAGCCAGTCGCTTTCATCGAGCGGCTTTCTTTTCTTCGGGATTGGGCATGGGACGGAGTGGTCGCGGCGCGCACGGCGCAGACGAAGCAGGCAAACAAGTTGCGTCGCGATGATCCCGGCTACCAGGTTGGGGATCAAGTTCTTCTTTCAACAGTCAACCTTCGCCTTCGGGAGGAGAAGAAGCGGCCGTGGGCCTCGAAGCTACTGCCCAAGTGGGTTGGTCCGTTCGTCGTCGTGCGTAGCGCTAGTCCAAATTATGAGTTGGACCTCCCCGCTTGGCTTCGAGTTCATGCAACATTCCACACCAAGCTGCTCAAGTCTTGGAATGGGTCCGAAGCAGACGCCATTGCTCCACGACACGAGGCGTTTGAGAGCGACCTCGTTCCCACCTGCGTGGTCGATTATAGGGATGTGGGGGTTGGGATTGGGTCGCGGCGCGAGTTTTTGGTGCAGTGGAAACGGTCAAAGGATGGTCCTCCCCTGCAGATACGTGGGAAAATGCGGATCACGTCGTCGCACATTTCCCCGATCTTCCCGCCGACCTCACCACCGCTAAGCGAACTCGTCGGTCCACCCGTGCCCACGCTTCTTAGCGATCTCGTCCTCTGGCCTCGCTCCGTCGGGGGACGGTGTAAGGCCTAAGTCTTCTCCTATGGCCTTGGTAGTTCTCTTCTTCTTTTCTCCCTTTGGTTCATACTCTCTTTACTCTCTATCACTGTTCTTTCCTTCATGATCAGGCGATCATTCTTCCACTCCTTTTTTCTTCTCTTCACCTCACTCTAAAAGGAACCGCTTTTCTTGTACTTAGACCACCACGAGCAACAAGAATCAACCAAGCGCGTTACTGTCAACTGTTCGCGTGCATCCTGAGGTCTGCGGCCCTTCAACGAAGAGCAAAGAGCAAAGAGCAAAACGCTTCACGTGCGATTATCTGGATCGCAGAACGAAGGAAACACCGCATCAGGTGAGGTCTAGGGAGCTGACGGGACGTGCAGCACACAAACAAGGAAAGCAGATTGGCTGGTGCTCACCTATTTTTGAAGCACCGCTTCTTACTTCCGCCTGACAGAGACAAGGTGCCCAATGTGGACTGAGAATACGTGAGGGACCTGGCTGAAGAGCCGATTGAGGACGATGTGGGCCACCAACATCGTCCACCCAAACCCGCCTCCTCCATTGTCGGCATTTGCTGACAGTCGCCAACATCTTCAACGCGATAAATGCTTCTGCAGAAAGCAAATGCCGTCCCTCCTCGTCCTATTGCTTGGGTACCAGCACAACTTTAGTCTTAACAGACCTCAGATTCATGCCGGGCGACCTCTTCGAGCCGCCGGTGTACCCCCGCGGGCGGTTTGCGACATATCACAGTCATTCCTCTCCACACGATGCCAAACTTGCGCGACGTGTCGATCGAAGTCCTCGTTGGTCTGAGAAGGCGCGCCACGGTGGTCACGCCTATTCGCAGCTGGCCACCTTCGAAAGGCACCTCTCGGTACCTGCCATATACACCGCTCACCCATGCGCCTTGGTGTACACGTGAAGCACGAGTGGCTAGAGCAGTGCAGGGTCTGGAGGAGTAGGCGGGGGTTTGGGGGATGGGGGAAGGGGAAGCGATAAGGCAGTGGTTGAGATGGAGGGGAAGGGGAGGAAGAGGTCAGCGCATCTTTTATAACCGTCCCTCCGCCTTCGTCCCTGCACTCTGTCAGTTCGCTGATACATTCAGTAGACTGCGGCGGAATATCAGTGTTGAGGAATGTCGAGCGATCAGGTGTAACAGTACAGCAGCAGTCCACAGAGCACAGAGCACAGAGGGTTGAGGAACAGTGGCACAGTGCCCAGCTGGTAGTCTCCGTCCGTTGCAGGTTGCTGCATGCTGCAGTTGAGCGCGTCTGCTGGTTGCCGGTGAGTTGCCATGGCAACAAGGCATTTTCCCACGCTGCATCAATTCGATCAACGGTCGCCACACCCGCGCATGCACGGACGCAGGCCAGACGTTACACATCGAGACGCATTCTGGCGCGTGCGAGAACGATAATAAGAACCGCGTCGAGGTGCTGTTGTCAGGCAATCGTTCCAGCAGTGTGTGCCATCGAGACTTGTCTTTGAGAGTCGGCAAGTGCCTTCGAGGCGCGTGTATGTATGCGACTTTGAAAGGCTACAGGGAGTGCAATCGTGGAGTGTTGAAAGCGGTCGGAATGCATCATGCTGCTGTTCTTTTGCCCCGGACACCGCCAGCCAGTTGTCTTCTCTTGGGCGTAGGACGAGGATCAATGATGGCTCTCTTCCTCAGTCATCCCAACTGCATCCTGTCTCATGCGACTGCCACGGTCATCAGCGCGGCGGACAGAGGTCAAAGTGAAAGGGAGACATCGGAAGAGGGGACATTCATTGCGACTTGGCGAGGGGAGGGAACGGAGAGAGGGTGACAGGATGACGTGTGATGTATGATGCATGATGCTTGAAGAAAGGGAATGGAACGGAACGACTGTTGAGAGAACTTGAACGATGCCAGAGGAGAAGGGACCGAGGTTGTTGCTGCTGCTGGTGCTGTTGTTGTTGATGCTGTTGTTGCTGCTGATGCTGCTGTTGCTGCCGATGCTGCTGCTGCTGCCGCTGCCACTGGTACTTAAGTGGTGGGGTTGTTGATTGAGGTCTTGATATCACCCTTCGCCTCCTTGGCAGAGCCTTGGGCCTTCTGCATCTCATCACCAGTCACTGCGCCGACAATCGAGTCCTTCTTGCCTGTGGCCTTGTCGACCATGCCTGAGGTATCGGGAAAGGAGCGAAGGGGAGAGTGGCAAAGTCAGAACATATATGAACAGAGCAGATATCAAAGGAAGCAACTCACCCTCGACATAGCCTTGCGCCTGCGCAGCCTTGGTCTCTGTTTCGCCTTTGGCGTGCTGCTGTGCGCCCGTCTTCTCGAGGGAAGCACCGGTCTCCGGCGCAACGTAGCCAAGCGCCTGACCGGCCATCTCCTTGGCGGTACCGATCACGGACTCGGTGGCTCCAGAGATCTTGGAAGGCTCGGACATGTTGATGAGAGGTGTGTAGTGATGTGATGGGTGGGTGTGTGTAGTGAAGTGCGTGTGTAAGTGTCTGTGTGTGTGCGTGTGGTTGAGAAGAGACGGGGTGCTGATGGACGGGAGGAAGAAGAAAGAAGATCGATCAGCCTTTTTATCACTGGCTCAGCAGCTCAGTCGAGACCGAGTCTTCTCGAACCCTGTGTCAGGGTGCTTGGTATGATCGAGCACGCGTTCGTCATCGGGATCATGTGTCGGAAAGCTTCTTTCAAGTGCTTTCCTCCAGTCAATGCAATCTCATCGACTTCATCGAACGTAAAAGGAGCGCCTATCTGTTGAATTGCATGATTGGCGATGTCGAGAGAGAGAAGGTGAAATGCGAGAGGAAGTCGATGCTGCTGAGAGGCTGAGGCGCGCGCGTTTGACAACGAGGCGAAGACCAGCCCTTGAACCCAAAACGTGCGCGCCGTCGCCAGGATAGAAGTTGTGTGTGTGCGTCAGGCGCTGGGAGCGTCACTGTCTTCGTCTGCAGAGCCCAGCATCCCGTGCCTCACCAAGCAGTCGGGGCAGATCCAGGGCCCGCGCTTGGCCGGGGGCGAGGCGCGCGAGGCGCGTTGTGATTCAAAGAACGCATCCTCATCTTGTGAATCAGCGCGGATGGTCGAAGGCTTTGCAACTTGCTCCGCACTTGCGCTCAAGGTCGCCTTCTTTTCAGCGTCCGTGGTCACTTGAGCGGTCAAATGCAGCTGCTGGCGAGGAGGTAGAGACGTGACGGTGATGCTGAATGAGGCTGGACGATCTTGAGTCATTTTGGTGTAAAGTAGATGGAGTTCGGACGGAAGATGGCAGATCAAAGGTCTTGCCATTGCTGCTTTCAATAATGAAATGATTAATTCTCCCCTTCTTCATCAGAGCCCATGTCAATCTGTGGCATATCCTCATCCTCGTCCGAATCATCCGCGCCACCAAGAGGCATCGCCTGCTGCAGCCCATTCTGAGCAGATTGACCCTGAAGCGGAACTGCCGTGCTTTGCGTTCCCAATCGCATTCCTTCCCCCTCGTCCTCAACGTCTTCATCTTGATCTCCGGCCGAAACTGCTTCCACGTCTGCCACCATGACCTCCCTCGCCCGTTTCGATGGAGTCTCCGGAGCTCGCTGCTCCTCGGCGCGGTCTGGGAAGGCTTTGCGTACCGGTGATGGACTGCCGATCCGCGGTGTGCTTGGTCGATGCAAGGGCTTCACGGATCCGGTGATGCACGGCCTGCGGTGAACTGACCTCCTTGCCCGTGGGAGTGATGATGATGAAGCATCGCATGATGAGAGTCGCTGGCGGTCAAGTTATGAGATGTCTGCTTTGAAGCCACAGGTTCCGCAATGGCATTCCTTGCCGAATCGGTCTGCTCGGTTGCAAGAGCAGGAACAACATCCAAAACCATCTTCATAGCTTCTCGCTCCGAGACACCTCGGACGTCGTCCATCTCGGCTTGACCAATTTTCCGTTCCTCGTCGCCCCACTGCGCAGCCTCATTTCCAATATCTTCCTCTGAGGCAAGCCGGAGAGGCAGCAGTGAGGGGATGCGCGGATGGACGATCTGGTCGAGGACTGAGAGTCCTTCCAGAGCCGCAGCCCGTATTGAAGTCGAAGGAGACCGTCTGCCCATCTGTAGAACAGTCCATGTCCGACTTGCCGCAAGACTGAGCAATCGACCGGAAGCCATACTGAGTACTTGCGAGAGGGCAGTCATAGTCGTTTCCGCAAGTTGAACACGGGCGTGCTCCAATGCAGCTTCTGCCGACACGCTCGCGCCGCCCATCCCGTTGCCATTCAGAAGGAGCTCCGACAGAGCGATGAGAAGAAGGACTCCAGTCTGCGAAAGGTCTGCATGTGCGGGTCGAAGATTTGAGCTGAGATGTGCATATATGCTCTTGAAAATGTTGACCGCTGCCGCAGCCGATTCGAAGTCTTCTGCGGTCTTTCCGCCGAAGGGCCCACCTTGCGTGCCCTGTCCAAGCAAGTCGGAGCTCTCGAACACCCGTTGACGTTTGACCTTCCTCGATGATCCGTCCGCGTCACCATTCGCCTGTTGCGTAGCTCTTGGGGTGCAGAGGTAAACAAGCGAGACACCTCAGCCAGGCAGGCTTGGGCCAGTCGGGTCAGCACGCGTCCTGCCGGATCGATGCTGAGACGAGAAGTCGGCACCTCGTTCGAGCCGTGCCGTATGGAACCGACTCCCAGGAGAACAGAGATGGTTCTGAACGCATGCCTGCGCAAATTCGAATCCGTGATCTTCCGTTGCACGAAATTCGTCAGCGTCGCGAGCACGCTGGCAGAGTATGGCTGGGCTCCTTCTTGACAAGCGGAAATGGTGACCGCTACCAAGGACATGCTGGCCATTTGGAGAGTTGCAAGGTCTGCCTGCTGGAGGGAGTGTAGGGATCCATCTGAGCCTGGCTTCATGCGCGTTTGAGGGCTCAGGGACAAAAGCTCTGATGCTCCCGCGAGAATGGCCGCAGCTGGGATGGGAACAGGAGCAAGGGTCGGATAGCTAAGCATGACGTGAAGAATGCCGTTGAGGCGGACAAAGGTGGACACCAGACCGGCATGAAGGGTATGTTCGTCCTCAGCGGGAATGTTCAAAGACAGTCTGTCTCCACTTTGCTGAAGAGCGTTCTTGTCGATCCGGTTGAAAGTTGAAGTGCAGGCCGAAGCTGCATCGTTCATTGTCCGCAAAACGCTGCCTACCGTAGCATTCCATAGTTGAGCCTGTGTGCTCTTGGGCGCGTTCGCCGAGCCTGATCGTCGCGCAGCTGATGCGTTGCTGGCACCGGTCAGGTGCAGAGCGATGAGAAGCCTCGCCGCGGCTGCGTGGAGGGTGGTGAAGGTCGGCGTGTTTGAGGCAATGTCTTCGAGCAGGACTTTGACAGTAATCTCATGCATCCTGGCCGTGTAAGGGCGATAAATGTTAGGAAGTCGATGCACTTGCGCTGTCAAGCAGACGAATAGGTCGACCTAAAAGGGAGAAATGGAGTTCAGCTACACATGATCGTTGCTCACGAACGCAGTCACGGAGGCATGACTCACCAGAAGTGCTTCGTTGCGCTCATGTGACTCTGCACCAACGTGCATTTCTGCGAGCCGCGTCAGACCCGCGCCGAACTTGGGAGCATTGGGCAGAACGACCTGTCTGCTGTAATCGAGCCGTTGCCCTGCTGGACCACCGAGAATGTGAGCGTCGAGGAGCTGTGTTGCCGCCCGCAAGAGCACAGCAGGAGTCTGAAAGGTTGCGCTCCCGCACAGGTTCACGGCGCTCTGTGCCCATGCAGCCGCGCTGGACTCCCAGATTTCGAATTCGGTCTGATCTGCGATTTCGTAGGCGATGAGATAACCTCTCAGCTGAGACGAAGGCCCGTCAGCTCGAGCGAAGTTCGTCCCGATGAGCGAGGTGGAGCGCACGACGAGTTTCTGCAGAGTCGAGGCCGCCGAATCTGAGCCGCCTGCGATGGCTGTCGAGCTCAAGCGGGACAAGACGCCGCTCTGTCGGATCTGCGCTACGGTCAGACCCAGTGCTGCAATGCTCGAAGGCGAGCCGGACTTGAGCGCATCGGTGCTGGTAGTTTCGAGGACTTCGAGGAGATGCGACAGCTGCTGCTGCTGCATGCGAATGTCGCTCGTCGCCATCGCCAGTGCCATTGTATGCGTATGGTGTATGCTGAGGTCGTCTCCCAGCTTCTTCCCGCGAAGAAATAAATTTCTGGGAGAGCGACTAGAGCTGCCCGATCTGCGCAAAGCCACGTGACGCGTGACGGTGATTACGTAAGCATTGCCTGAGGCGCGCTGCCATTTCGATTCGTGCATCCATTCCGCGCATCCATCATCGAACGTCCTGACGTTCGCCCGGCCAGCTGAGGAAGATCGCAGACTACTGCAAAGAACGAACGCACGAACGAAACAGCGAGCAAGCGAATCAGCTCGCTCGCAGTCGGAATCTGACAACAGGACCCCCAAGTTGGACGCGGCATCCGGGAGGTATTTCTTTTTGGTCGAGCGAGCGAAAACACACACACTTAGCCGTCTGATCAATCGCCTCTCCAAACCACCCGAGACGGGCGCGGGAGGCTTTGGCCGACGCCTCGGATCCTGGTGCAGGCATGAACGTCAATGGCGGCGCACATGCTCAGCCTCAGAAGCAAAGTAGTGGCATACCCGGGCCGGAGGAAGCTCGACCACGTCGTCCTACCAGACGAACGGGATCAGCGAGCACGGGTCGTTGAAGGGTGGGGTGGCTGCTGCTGCTGCCGCCGCTGCAAGCTCTGTCGCCATGCCCCCGCCGACATCCCTGCCGACGTCGGTCAAGAGCGAGAAGGCGCAGGGCAAAGCGAGACAGGTGGATGATCTGAGCAGCATACAGTGGCCGCCAACCAACGGAACCGACAAGTCGAACGCATCCCATCCTATCATGTACGACGACACCCCGCCCGAAGCCCTCTTGGCGGAGCTACTACCCCAAACCGAGAACCTCGTGCCCCTGGCTGCAATTGTCGAGCGGATGAGCAACTATGGCTACGAGGCGCTTCAAATTCTTTCCGAAACAATGTCCTCGCTACCCAGCGACCAGCGTCGGGAGAAGATCTTCACAACTGCCGTCACAGTACAGCGCCAAATAGCCAAGCTAGTTGCTTTGGTGCTATGGAGCCGACTGTCCGGTGATCTGCAGAAGGCTCGGAACACGGTTGGGCTGTTGTGCGAGCAATTTGCTCAGGCGGAAGATGCTGTCAGGGAGTTGACTAGCATCCGCACTATGCTGCCACACAGCAGGTATGTTTTGTTGGCTCTTTGAAAGGCTGGATTCCCTCAGTTGAAGCTGTACTGACCGTGCTTCCTCGACGCCAAAAGATTACGCAACTTCGATTTGCTATCGGCCATGGACGTGTTGCGATCTGGCGCATATACCCGCCTACCTTCCACGATCAAGGTACTTGTTTTCTTCGAGAGGGTTGGATTTCGCTGTAACGTATCGATGACTGATAAAACCTTTGGCCTTTCGCATTCAGACATCCGCCATGCATGAAAAGCCAATGGACGACAAAGCGGTGGACGAGCTTGTGGAAGAGCTTGAAGATGCGATTCGATTACGCCTATCCTGCCATGACGTTCTACCGCTACAAATGTCGGATTATCGGATAGGTAAGAATTCTGGTAAAAAGGAGGTCGTACTTTTGGACCACAATCGCTAAAAATGCATTTGATTGTTTCTACAGCGGACGGGAGGGCGCACTTCGACGTCCCAAACCTGTTCGAGGCATCTCTGACGGTAGACGGACCGTATCCGAGTGGAAGATGGTATCTGTTGACGATCAAATTCCACTTCAAAGTTACTGGCACGGGGAAAGATCGTGAGTCTACTGGAACGTATCGATGATTTCAGCGGTTCGAACTCAACGTTATGTTATCTGGGATTAGATTTCCCGCGCGTACCGAAGAAGCACTACCGGGATCTATTGCTAGAGCAGGTGAATGCGGAACTCGCACCACCGCCGCCGCTACCCCCAGAAGCAGAGCCAACGGATACCGCCTCGAGCGGGCAGCCACCTCCGCTCGTCAAATTCTTTCGGCATTTGGGTGAGCTACAGACGTGTGATGCCAGATCGAAGCATAACTCTGACGCGATAGATTTTGCAGAGAGTCGAGCTCTTCAATATCAGTTGGATATTCTCGCGTTCCAAGCGGGCGAACTCGGTCACGGGCTTTGGAAGGGGCATCTCTCAGTGCAACGAGATTCACAAACCCAGGCATTGCGCTTGACATACTGGTCGTGAGTTCTTTGAAGATTGTCCAAGCAGCGATCTTTGATTGAGCTTATCGTACATTTGCCTGCAGACAATTAAGATCAAAACCAGACGCTCTCAGGGGCGGACGTCCGCCCGCTGCTCAGTCATGGCGGAATGGAGGCAGCATCACAATCAGTATCGAGACAGAGCAGGGTAACAGATGTACAGCTCGATCAATAGCCCAAGTCCTATTTGGAGGAACAGAGGTCGACGACGTAGACTCTCTGTACCGGAAACGGTTGGCTGTGGATTGGCGAGTGGAAAAGAGCATCAAGGATGGCTCTCCACATAACTTCGTTGTGGTAAGTGATAGCCAAACGCTGTTCCTCAGAGTCTATGCTGACTGAGGACGACTTTCTCTGTCGCTTAGAACGTCCACGCGCTTGACATCCGCAATCTGCTTCTAGACGTCGTTAGCGCACACGCGCATGCGATTCTGGACAGCCTGCGTTCCAAGATCTTGCGGTCTAGCCTTGTGCTGGGAGTTGCCGATGACGACTGCACATTGGGGCTAGCGCTAATGGACGGGGAGAAAGACAGCTTCCCCAGTTTGAGGATCAAGCTCTGCGGCGCAATGTCGGTCTGCATCGCACTGCAACCGATCTCGGGTCAAATCAGTATCGAGGAGGACGTCGTCCGTGTGCCTGATGCCTTTTTGTCGGGCGAGACAGGCACGAAGGCGGATGCGGCGATCTTTGCTCAGAGCACCGAGCGGCTCAACCGCGACCCGGATCAAGTCGTCGAAGTCCTTCAAGCGCTCAGGCAATACGCTATCTGTAAGGACCTGGAGCAGAAGGCGTGCTTCCTCGGCCTGGAGGCTGTTCAAAGACTTCCCTTCCAGCCGACTGAATACGGCAAGCTTGGAGCTCCTCCGGAAGCGGTACTGTTCCTCTCCTTGCCACAATGTCCGCACTGGTATCTTGCGGCCCAGTTCTCGGCGCATCCACCTCGACTCGCTCTCTTGAGCACCGCCACGTATGTGATGCATGGCCAGATCTACATGGTCATCAACACCTTGCAGTGGATCAACCGGTCGAAGGTGCTCACCTCCCTCTCGAAATCGGAGAGCACGATAGATGAAGCGCATCTGTCTTTGTACGTACCTTGATTGAGATGGATCTGTTCGCAGGACAATAACTGACCGATTTCAATTTGCAGGGCGGATATTGATCTGGATGAGATCGCACATTTGCATTGGTACGGGGTAGCGATAGTCAGCTACTTTCGCATTGAGCAACAACTTCAAAGTCGCGGACTCCTCTTCAGCCATACCACTTCGCTCCCACCGTTGGCGCTCGATCAAGGCGTCTCAGGCAAAATGCGTGCCGACGCACCTGTCAACAGAGTCGCCTCCAAAATCCCTGCGATCTGCATGCGCAGTGCCGACGTGCTAGGGCCGTGCAGTGCTCTGGTGAAACCCAACATCTTTGTGCGCTTGTCGAAGTGGTGGGACCGAGGGGCCTGCACTGCTCAGGTTATCGTGCGGCTCTCTTTGCGGTCCGCAAGTCGGATGACGAAGCTCGAGCCGCCAGGAGGCGGGTCAACGATCGAGTATGATGCTACGAGCCGCCAGCTTACATTTTCGACTGCAGACATTGACAACTGCATCACGTGGTTCCTGGTCGAGTGGGATCGATTCGCGCGAATTGGGATGTTGGTCAAGGCAGTGGAGCGCGCACGAGTTTGGCCGGGAGGGCGGGCACGCGGATGGAAGGTCACGAACTTCAATTTCTTTCAGGCGAGCTTCGCGTATTCGCATGGACGGTGTGCGACGGTGACGTGGTCTCGATCGCCTCCTGGACATGCGGCGCCGGAAAGCTTTTTGCTCAGGGTGTACGCCGACCGGCCGAAGAAGGGTGCGGATCAAGGGCAGGCGATACAATCAGACGAAGGGGAGGACGTCGGCGTTGGTGAAAATCCACATGAGTATATTGAGGCTGCTCTAGAGCAGAATCTCAACGTGGGGAGTAGCTACTCACCCGGATTTTGGCCAAGCTTCCTCTGTGTGAGTATCCGATCCATCGTGTTCTACCTTTCGAGGGTTTGAGGGCTGACTTTTTGCCCGTGACTACAGCTTTTACACGAGACGCTACCTGTGCTGGAGATCTTGCGGGAAGCTTGTAAAGATGAGCTGAGCGACGCAAATGCGCCCGCCTTGGAGTTTCGTTCCGCGTGTTGGTACCGCCTCACTTACGGTTCGAGGTGAGCAACTACATGAAGGTTATCTTGGAAGGACTATCAACGCTGACAATCTTTTCGTTTAATTTCAGATACGCCCTCGACGTGCGATACTTGACTGGGTCACGGTTCATAATCGCGGATGCAGCACGACCACTGTTTGGAGCGAGCAAGAACGAATCAGCCGGCAGCTTTGCTTGTCTCCCTTCCTTTCATCGTACGACCAAGGAGGCCGTGACAAGCTACTATTCCCTTGCGAGTCAATTTGCCGCCGCGTCAGCTGAGGCATCGGACGGTATTCAGCGCAGCCCAACTGAATCTCAAGGTTCGTCAGTCCGTGCAAGTCCCTCATCGTCGCCCGCAGCCGTTGATCTGCGCAGGGCTGTACTGTGTGCTGCGGATGAAGCCGTTGTGGGGCCCATTCTGAGCGCAGTGCTCGCGTCCGTCCGAGAGCAGTTGCGAGGCACAGTGGCCTCCAACGAAGCGGCGCCCGCCGAGGTCGGTCCCTCAGCTTCATAGAAGACAAAAGCAGCGCCTGGCGGTGGCGCTGTTGTCTCTCGTCGCGCTCCCTTCCTTCCGGCGGTCACCTTTACAAAAGCGCTGTGAAAACTTTGCGCACAATCCCTTTTCACCTACCCAACCCTCGCAACCATTTGCTCTTCTGTTACCATCCCGGCTTCCTCTGTTCGACCCGGTGCCTTGCAAAACATCAGATTCAATTGCCTTGTACGTGAGGGGCGCCTTCTGGCCTTGTGGGTAGCATCACATGCCGTGTGCATAGCTTTCCCCGAGATCATTCGAGGACAATTAATGTCGGGTGAGAGAAGTTGTTGGGGGAAGCGATAAAAGGTGGTGAAACATGCTCATTTGTATGGAACGCAGTTCCGGCCACCATCGAACATCGAATAAATCTTACATCGAACAATCTTACATCGAACACTTCTTACATCGAACATCGAACCTTCAGCACGTGATGCTCAGACTGACGCCCGTTCTGTAGATAAACATGAATTCCCGTTCTCAAACATAATTTCCCGTTCGACCTTCAGCTCTGCTCTCTGCAGTCTGCCTGCTCTGAAGTCCGATATTTTTTCAGTCTTTGATCTTTACTCTCTTCACTCTTTACTACCATACATATCGCGGCTTACAGCAAGAACATGGCAACTCCTACCTCAAACCATCTGGATGCCATCGAGGTCGCATCTCTCCGCCTCGATGTCGACCAATTGGTACAGCCGATACGTACTTTCTTCGAGCTGTACGACGTCGACAAAGATACGAACCCTTCTCACCTGCTCACTCACCTCTTGACACTCGAAGAGTTGCTCATCAGGCTCAACCTACTTGCAGATCGAATTCATCCTCATGTTTTCAGCAGCGTCTATTCCCCAATCAAAGCCTTGCAGCTCTCCCTCAAAGAGATTGAAGAGGCCGGAGAAGGAGCAGATCCGGAGCACCAAGACGCAAATGGGGGTCAGCAATGGATCGAAACAGAGAACGGTCAATGGAAGCTCAATATACCATTGGATCTATTGCTTGAGCTAATGGAGATGGGGTTTACGGAGGCCAGTTGTGCCGTGTTCTTGGGATGCTCCGAACGAACCCTTCGACGACGCAAGCACGAGCTCGGAATCAAGAAGTACAACGACCAGGAGCTCTCTGACGAGGACGTCACACAAGTGAGTTGAATCAGTTTCAGCATTGCGTAGTATGCTATGGAGGTTGGAGAGGGTTACATGATCAGGATTTGGGGATAGCGGAGGGGAGGTGTGAGAACTGAGAAACGAGAACGGACTATGGTCTACGGAGTCATGGAGATAGAGACGGAGAGCGGAGATGGAAGTGGGGAGGGGAGCGGGAACGTTGCATTCTGACGATTGCACCTGGAAAGCGCATACCGATCACTGATTCTTGACTGCTGTGCCCAACTTGACACTTGACAGGCTATACAGCAGCTGCGAACGATGCACAGTGAAGACGTGGGAGAGCGGGGGACGTTGGGGGCGCTGCGAAGTGTCGGGATTCTGATCAGCAGAGAGCGAATGCGACGTGTTCTAAGGGAGTCGAACCCGACAGGAGTCAACTCACGATGGACAAAGCACCTCAAGCGCCGACAGTACTACGTTCCTTTCGTTAACTCCTTGTGGCATATTGATGGCCATCATAAGCTGATAAGATGGAAAATTGTCATTCACGGGGCAATCGATGGCAAGAGTCGTTTGGTCACGTACCTTGGAGCGGCAGGGAACAATCGAGCCAGTACCGTTGCCGCACTATTCCGTGGTGCAGTTGCGAAGCATGGGTGGCCGAGTCGGGTTCGGGGAGATCATGGCGGAGAGAATGTCGGGGTTGCCGAGCTCATGGAGACACGTCAAGGTGAGGAGAAGCACTTTGAATCGGAACGTGGCAAAGGGAATTTGTATTGACCAAAGGCATCGTCAGCAGGAAGTGGTCGAGCGTCGTTCATATACGGGACGTCTACTCACAACCAGAGAATCGAGCGGCTATGGGTGGATGTACGAAAGTGGACTGTATCGAAGTATCAGAAGTGGTTTCAGCATCTGGAGGATATAGGCCAGCTGGACGCAGACAACAACATACACTTGTGGGCGCTCCATTTCGTCTTCATGCCTCAGTTGAATGGGGCGTTGGGTCACTTTGTGGGCATGTGGAACTGTCACAAGGTCCGGACGCCAGGCATGGGCAACATGTCCCCGGAACAGATATTCACACTCGGTCAGTACAGATCCACAAGTCTATGTGCTTCCTGAGACCGACAACAGTCACTCACGTCTAATTGCGTTGTCTTGGGGATTGAACAGGTGCCTGGGATGCCCGACGTCGCGGATACGACATCGGGTTACTGGATGAGGAGGAACGCCAAGCGATGGCTGAAGCTGGCGAGAATGTGGACGATGACTGGGAATTGTATGGTATGGAGGGACCGGCTGAGCTAGCAGAGAGGTCTACACGTCCTCATGTACAGGTGGACAAGATTAGCGAACGTGTACCTGCTAAGCTCAACGAGGAGGCGACTCACGAAAGACTCTCGCGACACTTGCCTTGTCCATCGTTTCCGCCGCCGGCAGACTTTGGACTTGCAGCCTACATCGCCGTGCTTGAAGAAATAGCCGACCTATTGATGTAGCGACAGGAAAAGATTGTAGTCAGTACCCACCCAGTTTTAATCGTATGGTCATATGGACTATGGAAAGGAAGGGGACAGCTGTAGTGTACTACTCACTCTTGACGAAGTCGAGAGCTTGATCGGACCGGCGATTTGGGCCTCGCCTTTCGTTTCTTGCTGGCTGTGGGCGCAGAAGTCGGCTCGGATTGGGTCTTCTCGTGATCATTCAATGGGCCTGGGCTTGGACTCTCTTCGTCACGGCGACAGCTCTGACAGAACCAGTCGTCGCGCTTGAAACCGAGAGGGCTGGCGCATGAGCGATGACGCCACACGAGACACTCGTCGCCGTCGCAGCCGACCATCTAGATAGACGGACAAAGTGAAAACAGAACAGTGAGCCCCACAGGTTCTTAGTCTCAGGCTCAAGAGTCGTGAACGTATATGCTGACCTCCTCTTCAGCATCATCTGGCTTTCTGCATGAGCAGGAGTGCACCGGGGTTGCTCGCCGAGAGCGTGTGTTGGGTGACCGCTGCTGCTCCGACTGATCGTCGTCTGCGTTATCATCGTCGTCGTCACTGAAGATCTCGCTTTTGACAGACATAAAGGACTGAGAAGTACGAAAGGGCGTTTAACACTCGCACAGTCGCACGGTCGCACTCCACTCAACGGTAAGAGCTGTGATTGGTCTACTCACAGCAGAAACGAGCCCGACCGAACAGGTGTCCATGTGCTCATCGTAATAGTCGACGCTGATGGGTGCGTTGCAGAATCCACAGGCCTTGAAATCTTCAGCGGGAGTGTCTTGGCTCGCAACAGCTTTGTTTTTGCCTTTATCTTTGCCCTTAGGACACTCGGCTTTGCTTTTGGTATTGGTCGTGCTTGGGCCTGGAAGACCGGAAGGGGCAAGATCAGGGAGGTCGTCCTCGTCCTCGGAATCATCGATGACGCGCGCGAGTCCCAAAGCATGGGATCATATGGTCGGTACGGTATGTTGCTTCGGACGATGATCACGCAGTCGTTGCGATCGTATTCACTCTTGAGCTGCGCGCCAGTCACCAACTGTCTGGGCTGATTCATAGGTCCCAGGGTCTTCAACCTATGTCCATAGTGCGTGAAGTAACCAAACCTAGCAAGAGAAGTATTATCTGTCAGCGCCTTGACGTTGAAAACATAGGACATTGAGGTATGGGCACAATGTCAAGCCAGCATCTTACTCACTCGTATCCTGTCTGACCGTCTAGTAGAAGCTGATGGCCCAGTTTTCCAAACTCCTGGACGATGATGTTGAAGACTTCTCTCTCCGTGGCTAGTTTGCTGATGACAGGTTTGATGCGAAGATAGTTGTCTTCTACGATGTGCTCGAAGACCTTGCGCATCTCTCCGTGCATGAAGCTCTCTTCGACGAGCCGACGATCCTTGATGAGTGTGATACCGTTCTTGAAAGTGATTTGATTCTTGACCGGAACTGGATCTCCTGTGGCTGAGGTTGAGACAGAAGCCGAGGTTGACGAAGCAGAGCGCAAAGAAGCAGCGCTACGAGCAGGAGGGGGCCGTTTGCCTTGCGCGAGAGAGGTCATTTTGCCATAGTGGGCGGAGAGGGCAGCAGCAGCTGTAGATCGGATCGGAACAGAACCAAACTCCTTCTTGACAGTTGGTTTCGCGGTGTTTGCCGATCCTGAGGCTGTGGAAGAGGCTGACCGGTGGTCTCGATCCATGTAGCGACCGGGAGACAAGCTGCGAGCTGAGGTAGACGGGTTTATGGACGTTGCTGACCCAGAGAGGTTTGAGGAGGACGGTACGAAGGCTGTTCAACAGTTCCAATATCGAACCAAAGTCAAAACCACGCGGAAAACCACAAGACAACCGATCGTCAGTACTCAGTAGTGCTGAACGACACGCTACGTTTAGACCCGAGAATCAAAGAACAAGCACAACTCACAATGCGATGAGGTTGCAGGAACGCCACGTGAAGGAAAAAGGGTGCTAGCGTCTTCCAAGGTTTGAAGTCGCGCTGTCAGAAGGCGAATCTCGTCCGGACCGACGAGGTCTCGTCTTCTAGTGCGGTGATGCGACTGAGGAGGGCGGAAACGCTAGATGACGATTCGGAATCCACCTTAAGAGAGTTCATGAAGCATTGTTCAGCCTCCCGTCCTAAGCTCATGTGCCCAGCTGCTCAGCAGCTGCAACTTGCAAGCCTGCTACACTCACCGGGGCACTTTCGGCCGCTTCCCTAGACTTGAAGACGTCGTAAGCGTCCATTTTGAAGCTTCTGGAATGGACGGCGCTGAGAATCGCACACAGAACGACGGACGAAGATCTCGTTGAGGATGAGAGTGTGGGAGGATGATCGGGGCGTGACTGCTTGTAGACGGCGGGCCGATGGGCGGCGTGAGCGACGAGAACAACACCAGCGGCGAGGCGAGTACGACGAGAGCGGCGAGCGAGGCGAAAGTGGGAGGGACGAAAGAAGCCAGGGCGACAAGGCAAGCGAGAGCAGCGAGGGTAGAGCGGTAAGACCTGCGGCGGCGATAAGGGAGACCGAGCAAAGAGACCGCGAAGCCACGAGGGGACGTCAGTGACGACGAGGACGAGGGCAACGAGAACAGCGAGAGAGCACGGCGAGGGCAGCGAGAGCAGCAGGCGCGACGACGGCGAGGGCAGCGAGGCGGGCACGAGCGGGCAACGAGCGCGAGAGGGCACCGGGAGCAGCGAGAGTAGCGGGCGCGACGACGCCGAGGACAGCGCGGGCGAGAGCAGCGACGACAGCAAGGGCAACGAGCGCGACGACGGAGGGGGCAGCGCGGGCGAGAGCAGCGACGGCAGCAAGGGCAGCGAGAGCAAGCAGAGGAGGGGAAGGGAAAGCAAAGGAAGCAGCGAGAATGTACGTCAGAAAGAGGGTGGCTGTATCATGAAGCAAGAAAGGAAAGGATACGCACCGTAGATCCAAGGCGGCGGTGAGGGGAAGAATCAGATGATGGCCCAGAGAGAGAGAGAGAGAGAGAGAGAGAGAGAGAGAGAGAGAGAGAGAGGAGGGAGAGAGGGAAAGAGAGGTGTCAGCGAATGAAGCGTAGTGGTGAGAACTGAGAGCTGAGCAGTGATATGTTACCTGTGATGCCAGGACGCTGGTGAGAGAAGAGCCTTGATGTCACCGTCTCTGAGCAGAGAGTCACAGAGGCTTAATGGGATCCACAAACCAGAGATGCAACACCTGAAAATGGGTCACGATCGCTGATATGCTTGGCCCGGATTGGCTATGAGACTGGCTGTCAGAGATGATGATGGTGGTAGTTGGAGGACAGAGGAATGAAGAGGGAACAGCGAGAAGCAATGGTTTTGAAGGAGGGGGGCTCCAAATGGGCTTCAAGACTCGCATTGCATTTGACCCTGACAAATTTTGAGATGTCGCACATGCGCTCCACGTCTCCACAGTGCAGATGTTCTATCCGAGTTTTAAAGATACATACCCAAATATGTGTTCCAACGGCTGCCGAGGAAGGACCGAGGTCAACAAAACAGCACGCAATCAAACAGCCGAAGCCCGAACCAACATCGCACGGGGGTTTGTAAGTGTAGATGCGCCGTATGCCCGTATGCACGGACCACGGCTCCGCGCCACTTGTGACCTGTGCCAGCTGCCAGTGTGGAGTGGTGCAGCAATACTGCTTAGGCGCTACACCGCTTTGTGATCACTAGCTCACTGCTGAACGCTGAGCGCTAAAACGTTTAACCGAATCAACTATCAAGCGGTCAGAGCGGCTAAACGCTGACGGCTGGGCTCTGCAAGCGAGCGTCTGTAAATTGTGATATCCTGGCGAGCCGCGAGCCGCGAACGGAGTGCTGAGTGCCGTGTGGGCAGTAGGCCAGTGTGTTAAATGATGGCGTGGTGATCACTGGTGTCTGGTGGGTTGTAATCGCCTTACTGCGCTCATATGCAACATACAGCTCAGTGCTGGAGCCTGCAAATTCAATTCACTCCGCAACCGTTGTGGCTTGTGGGCTTGTGGATTTCATCTCGGACCTCGCGGTAGCGTCGGCACTTGGGCCTTGGGCCCCTTGGCAGGCGCGCCACCGGTCAGTGTCTATCCGCTACTACATAATATTGTAACCAAAAGGTGGAACTTGGAAGGCAGTTAAAAGGATGAGAACTTGAGGCATTGGGCGGTGGGCCATGAATCTACCTCCCACCCTCACCTCAACGTTCGCCAACTTCCAGCATGTCCTCCACTGCTCCGAGCCTCCGAGATCATCCGGACTACCCTCCACGTGTTCCGAGACCTTCCCGCAAAGTGCGTAGGCGCATGATGTGGCGGTTCCGGAACGGTAAAGATTCAGCGGAGCGCAAGAAGCGGTTTTTAAAGCTGAAGAAGGAACGCCGACAAAAGCTCTCGATTTTCTTGCGCAAAGTGGCGGCTGACCCGAAGGCAGCTCGCCGAACTGTTCGGGACAACACTTGTGGCGTCCCAATGTCAACGATATAGAGTTGCTGTGCTGGCACAGTTGAACCACTCATTATGTTGGCAGTTGAAGTGGGGTTCGCGGAGAGTTGAAGGGGTTTCCCCGCTTTGCCCAGCGAAGAACTTTTCTAACTTTTTGCCAACTTTTCACTGATTTTTAGCGCATTTTCAAGCGCAATTTTGCCCATTCGAGCCGACAAGGGGCTCTCCGCTATTCCCTTCCCTTCACCTCCTCCCTTCCGCAGTATATTCCTCTAAGCACGCTCAGATTCAGTATGAGAAGCAGGAGTAATTGGCTGGAGGTAGGCAGTAGCAGCATGTGCTACATTGGGCGTCAAATTCAGCTTGATATGGGCATTTTCTGTTCAGCTATGAGACTTGCTCAGGAAGGATACCCCCCCTGGTCTCATGGCTTTCTTCCCTCATCCGCTTCAGCGTTCATTATAAGGCGACTGAGTACATTCAAACGTGTCTGAAGTATCTACTACCGATATCACCTAGCCAAAGAAGCCTCTCCGGGCTTGAGATGTGCTGCGGCATGGCGAGCAATGCTCGGAAAGTAAATGGATACTTTCCTTGTCCTCTTACCCTTTTCGTTCTATTCCTACTTGACTTCTATGCCCTGATGACTGATCAAAAGCCCACAAAACTTCTTCTGATGCTACCATAGTCCATACGTAAGATATTATCTTAACGCATCTTCCGAGTACTTGAAGGAAGACTCTGTCGACTCACGGAAGCAATGTTACCTTGGAAGATGACCTCCCTCACTCAGCATGCTAATACTATTAGCGATATAGTGACATCCCGTTCTGTCTGAACTTTCTGTGTCAAAGTAGCTAAGGATAGGCCGATCTTTCAGTGCATTCTTGAAAGGCTTGACGACACTTTTACGCATCTTCGTTATGAGCAATGATAGCTAGGTGCGAAGCAAACAAACAATGTATCCTTCTCCATTTATTCTTCACTTCAGATCATCTCCTGGACGTCTGCAAACATACTCATAGTAAAGAACAACTTTATACCTTCCGTTCAAGCCCTTGCATGTTGAATTTGAATCATCTGTTGGCTAGATATCAAAGCTTTCGGTCTTGAGTAGCAGCTCATCAGTCGGTTGACAATCCGGTTGTCACTAAGTGAAGTCAGTCAATAGTGATCTGAAAGAGCTCAAACTTCGCAGGTAGCCTCTCTTGACTATATAGACATAGCAGACGAAGTTTTTTCAGCTTTGTGTTATTGATCGGTTGGGGACTTGTGGTTTGGGGTGATATTTAACAGTGAAGTGCCATGATGTGGTTTGTAAACGCATGTCAACCTTTCTGGCCGCTCTGGAACGTATCAGCTTCGCCTGACTTCAAGTCTTCACAAAGAACGATCAAAAAATGGTCGGGAACGATAGCTTTCATCGTGGAGAGCCAGTAGAGCTTCTCAGAATGAAAATCGGATCATTTGATGGTGTGTAGCGAGGAAATAACACAGAAATACATAGCTACGAGAGGGACAAAAAGGGCCTTGAACACAAACAGAATTGGTACATCTAGAGACGCCCATGGTAGTCGCAGCAGCACGAGTATAGACTCGTTGGAGAGAGTATGCTCTGCGGAGCCAGTAAATGTATATTTGAAGTGTCAGATAGTTGTTTTGATCAAATGCGAGCACAACACAGACACGACTGAATTTGCTTCCCTGCACGGGAAAAAAAGACACATCTTCCAACGTGTAAGCCCAGACGGGCCAAACACAACTCAACGTGGAGACGGATCCTGGTTCGTTGATGTGTAAAGGTACTCCATGCGTAATTTGAGAGCTGCAGTTGGGATTTCTGAACGATGCCGTCCGAAAAGCAAACAGGGACCTTCAGTCCAATGTCCACGCAGGCTGATTTGAAGGGCGTAACCAACGTGAATTCAGCTTCAAATCGTGACCAAAAGGATTCCATCCATTGGAAATCTATTCTAAAACATTCTGGAAGAGAGGTTGGAGTGTGAAATGGAAGAGAACGCGAGTTATTGTGGTGGATGGAAAGAAAAGTATAAGCTCTGTCAATTACATCCAAGGGTCAACAGCGCACAGAAAGGCAAGGAAAGGTCAGAATCGTCTCAAAGCTGAGCCATTATTATCTTCCTGTTGGTAGCAGATGTCCAAAAGTATGATTCAGCAACGCAGAAATTTGATACAGAGCTTCGAAGCAGATTTGAGGTTAGCGAGGAGAAGGAGAGATGGTGTTAGCGGTGAGCTTCAGGACACGGCTGATGACTGGAATCGACTCTCGACTCAGTCAAAATTCACACACAGGTTCACTAGCATACCATAAGAGATACAGTACCTTTCTTGCATCAGGTAATCGAGTCCTAGGGCAGTCCTGGTCGAATAGGGCAAGGAGAATAAGCACAGATCGAAGGTAGGTGAGTGGGAGGTAGCCCAGACGTCTCAGGGAGTCTGAAGGTCTCATTGCAAGCTTTTTGAAGGTTTCTCTCTCTCTTATCGAGCTCTTCTCGTGCTTTCCCACCCTACAATCGCAAATGGGGATATGACATGATCCAGAAGCAGCTGAAGGATCTGATGTATCTGGATGGGCTTCTGAGAGTGTTTGGATGCTCTGGCTGGTGCGCAGCGGGAAAAAAATCGTGACGGGTGCAGCCCCCCAAGTGAGTTGAAGAGAAAGCCCTTCAACTGCCAACTTAAAGAGTGCTCCAACTGTGACTCCATGGTAACTCATTATGTGGTGTAATTGACCAGCCGGACCTGGGGACAAGATATCTTCCAAAAACAAAAACCGAATGCAGACCAAATTCCAGCCCAAAAAGTCCCGCTCTTCACTCCACACTGCAGCGCGCAAGAATCCATTTTTGTCCGTAGAGGCGGAGCACGACGAGGATTCTGCGTCTTCAGACGAGTCGGACGACGAGGATAAGGACGCGTTCTTGGCCGGCCTCATTGACGACTCGCCTGAGATCGAGGAGAGTTTGTCCTTCCACATGCGAACTCTGAAGTGAGTGATCCCGATTCCAGTCTCTGCATTTTTGAAAATTCCGTCTGATGTGATTTGTGGTCGAAATTTCCATTCTAGAGTTGCCCCAGGAGCAGGATTGCCCCAGCTCATTGCAGGAAGCCGTCCGTGTGCGGGTGAAGCTACTCGTCAAGCTCTCCAGTTCTTCACCCCCACCCCTGGACTCCAGTACTGCAAGGCGGACCGACTTCCTCAGACTACTGATCCTGTCCGGCTGGCAAAGCAACGAAAATATGGTCTTGTCGAAGAAGATCCCTCTTACTTCACTTCCAAATAGCTTTCCTTTTTCCCTCACTCTATCCTCATTCCTCTTCCAGCTCCCAAGTTCATCCATGCCTATGCCACAGAGCATCCGCCATAGCCCACAATCAAACCATGCTACATTCCATCACTCCTTATGGTTCATCGTGCTTTCGTCGTCGCGCCAAATGCTACTGCTTTCTGCGACTCTGCGTATGTTCGATGTTCGGTGTGAGAAGTGAGATTGACTGTGACCCGGTATCCGTGCTCTTTTCGCTGGTGGTGGTTGAAAGGAAGGGAATTGTTCGATGTAAGACTGTTCGATGTAAAAGTGATCGATGTAAAAGTGGGGGCGAACTAAGGACACAACTCGCTTTGCTAGGCACACAACCAATGACTACGCACACAACTGGGACACAACTTTTTGTCTACGCGTCTGACGCGTGAAGAACGCGTCTTCTCTCTTACCTTCTTGCGTCCATCAATTTCCACCTTCGGATCATCATGGCAGCCTCTTGGGCCGCCGCATCTAATGCGATGCCTCCTCCTCCTCAAGAGTCCTTTGAAGACAGCAAAGCAGCGCAGGAATACTTGCAAGTCTGGGCCAGAGCACATGGCTACGCGGTTGTCCTCTCGCGTTCGGCCAAGGCAGGACGATACCTTTATTTCATCTGCGACAAGGGCGGCGAGTATCGAAACACGCGCAAGATACAGGACGAGGATCGTCAACGCAAGACCTCAACGCGGAAGGCGGGCTGCACATTCCGTGCTAACATCAGCGGAAGCACCGACATTTGGACCATCACGGTTACCTGCCCAACGCATACAGGACACGATGCATCGAGCACGACTCTTGCACACCCTGTGCATCGTCGCGTTGACGTGGCGTCGCGAGAGCAAGTTCTCGAGCTCGTTCGACACGGTTCCACTGCGCGACAAATCGTCCCTCTCCTCGCGCAACGAGAACCGCCTCTGTTGGTCACGTCCAAAGATATCGCGAATTTGATCCAAAGCTATCGTCGAGAGGTCCTCAAAGGTCGACCACCCGCAGAAGCCCTTCTGGAGTGGCTCGAGGAGCAGCATTGGCCACATCGTACTCTACTTGGAGCGGTGAGCGAAAAGGTCCAGCGACTCGAAGGTCTTTTCTTCGCTCATCCCCAAGGACTCAAGTTGCTTCAACGCTTTGGATCGGTGATCACAGTGGACGCGACGTACAACACGAACTCGCACAGAATGCCTCTTCTTCATTTTGTTGGCCTGACGAGCTCAAATCGGTCATTCACAGCAGCTCTTGCGTACCTTCCGGACGAAACCACGCTCACCTACATGTGGGCGTTCAACGCGTTTAAAGAGCTTGCCCCCCAATTTGCTCCAGAGGTCATAGTCACCGATCACGATGCTGCTCTGAGTGCAGCGCTCCTCCACACAATGCCCAATGCCGCTCAGATTCTTTGCCAGTGGCATGTTCGACAGAATGTCGAAAAGTTTGCGCGGCCACGACTTCCAAATCAAGCCGAATACGAACAATTTTTGTCCGACTTCGACGAGATTCGAGATGCTCGTACATTGGACCGCCTCCAAGATCATTCGGACGCCCTGCGTCACGAATGGCAAGATGCGCATCCAGCCCTGGTCGACTACATAGATGAGAAATTGTCAGCAGAGCACTTATGGGTTGCGGCGTACATTGATCGTCACCCTCATATGGGAAACCGGGTCACGTCAAGAACGGAAGGAGCTCATGCGACTCTAAAGCGATACCTGCACACCAGGCACGGAAATTTATTTACGGCGACACAGGCCATGCAGAATCATTTTGTGACGCAGCACAACCACATTGCGAGCGATTTGGCCAACGATTGCCAAAAGGTCCCTCTCAACATCCTTGGAGATCCTTTTTTTGTCGAGCTCTCGAAGAATGTCTCCCGGCACGTTCTCAGTATTCTCAAAACGCAGGACGAAGTTGCGCGTCGAATCGCGTTCCAGGAGAAACTGGCAGCCAAGACTGCATCTGCTTCCACCTCATCTGGACCGGCGTCAGCATCGCCCGCCTCATCTTGCGCCTGCAATTTACCCGCCACGATGGGAATTCCGTGCCATCACACGCTTCGTCTTCTGCACGATCTCGGTCTGCCCATCCCTCTCCAATCCATTCACCCACAGTGGAGGACCATTGCGGAGTGTTCTGATCGTGTTTCCCGTGTGCTCGACCCTCTTCGACCTCGCAAGAAGGGTCAAACGCTTGCCACGACCGTCAATGGACGGATAATGACCGGAAATGAGGTAGTCCAGGCACAAGCCAAAAAGCTGCAGAGACGGTGCAAGAACTGCCACCAACCGGGTCACAACTCGAACAAGTGCCCCCTGCCCTGCGGACGCTGCCGCTCCTCCGCCCACAAGCTGAACCAGTGTCCAGAATGACAGCGAAGCGTTACTGTCCAATTGTCTTCTATTCTTCCCTCTTTTTTTCTGTTCTTCTCTCTTTCGACCAAATCTCATCTCATCTCATGTTCTTTTCAGTTGACGACTCGCATTGACTGACCGAAGTTGTGTCCCAGTTGTGTGCGTAGTCATTGGTTGTGTGCCTAGCTAGTCGGGTTGTGTCCTTAGTTCGCCCCGTAAAAGTGATCGATGTTCGATGCTGGCCGGAACTGCGTTCCATACATTTGAGAGATTGACATGCAGGCATGCGCGTTGTAATGCAGCTGATTACAAAATAGGCTGGCGCGAACATACGATTTGCGGATAGGCGAGTATGTAGTCTTCTTCTCACTTCTTCCAGCTTTCAAAAGCAGCGCTTTGTCCGTCCGCACCATCACCCATTCCCTTTCCTTACACCAAGTGTTCCCTTCCTCTCCTTTCCTTCCTTCTCACCCGCCCGCACCGCATATACTTACATAGAACCTCATGTCTCGTCCCCAAAACGTCGGTATCAAGGCCCTCGAGGTCTACTTCCCCCGGACCGCCATCAGCGAGACCGACCTCGAGCAGCACGATGGCGCCTCCACGGGCAAGTACACTATTGGCTTCGGGCAGGAGTACATGTGCTACTCCTCCGATAAGGAGGACATCTACTCCTACGCCTTGAACGGTGCGTGTTCTCTCTTCTCCAGCGTTTCTTGGAAGCTGTTTGGCTTACTTGGACGCGTGTTTTTTTTGTTCATTCCTCAGCCGTCGACAGTCTTCTCAAGAAGTACAACATTGACCCCAAGAGCATTGGCCGTCTCGAGGTCGGCACAGAGACCATCATTGACAAGGCAAAGGCCGTCAAGACGGTGCTCATGGACCTCTTCAAGGAGTCTGGCAACGACGACATCGAAGGTGTTGACAGCAAGAACGCGTGCTACGGTGGCTCAGCTGCCGTTTTCAACGCGATCAACTGGGTGGAGAGCTCCAGCTGGGACGGACGCGATGCTATTGTCGTTGCCGGTGACATTGCTATCTACGCTGAGGGTGCTGCTCGTCCTGTAGGCGGCGCCGGTGCCATGGCTGTTCTCATCGGTCCCGACGCGCCTATCGTCTTCGAACGTGAGTTTCGCGATGTTTTCGCCTAGCTCTCAGCTTTGCTTTTGCTCATTCTCCCTGCGCGCGTGTAATCCTTTCTCCCTTTCTTCTCCATAGCCGTCCACGGCAGCCACATGTCCAATACCTGGGACTTCTACAAGCCCGATCTCACGTCCGAATACCCAACTGTTGACGGTCCCCTCACCCTCGAATGCTACCTCGGCGCCCTGGACAAGTCTTACAACAACTGGCGACGAAACGTGGCCAAGCGCAGCAACACCGAGAAGGAGGAGGAGAGCATCGCCAGCTTTGACTACTGCCTGTTCCACGCGCCTTACGGCAAGCTCGTCCAGAAGGCGTTCGCCCGTCTGTTGTACAATGACTGGGCACGAGGCGCGCTCCCCAACGCTGTCGTACCAGAGGACACCACCAAGACGGCCAAGATCATCGACAGGGCTGTCGAGAAGATCTTCACTGAGGTGTCCAAGGCAGACTACAAGGTCAAGATTGGTCCCACAACAGCTGCACCCAAGAAGCTCGGAAACACCTACTCAGCTTCGCTTTGGATGGGCCTTGCATCTCTCATTGACGCCAAGTCTGACGATGAGCTTGTGAGTCTACAGCAGGCTCAAATGCGCGTTCGAGGCGCGCGAATGTATGCCACACGCGTGCTTTTTGGCATCTATACTGACGCGTCTTTTCTCCAATTCCTGTCGCGTCTCGTTGATCTCTCTGTCACGAATCCACAGGTTGGCAAGCGTCTCTCGCTCTTCACCTACGGTTCAGGTTGCGCGGCCACCTTCTTCGCAGCACGCATCAGATCGCCCCTCGGTGAGATGCGAAAGAACATTGACCTCACGGCGCGTCTGGACGCGATCAAGGTCACCCCCGTCCAATCATACATCCACGCGCTCGAGCTCCGAGAAAAGAACCACCTCATCAAGGACTACCAGCCCGAGGGCTCCGTAGAGGACATCTGGTCCGGCGCTTGGTACCTCGAGAAGGTGGACCACATGTTCCGTCGAACATACGCAAAGGCCTAAAGGAAATACGGAACAAAAAAGACTTTGCAAGTATCGGCCCTGTTCGGGCGCGCGCCATTCACGACGGCGTCTCGAAACGAACGATCTGCACAAATCTTTGGACCAGAATCACGCATACAGCGCGCATATTCCCCGCCTTCCTCCCCGTTCAGGCTCTCACCTCCGCGCTCACGAATGATCATGGTCTGGTCAAATCCTCTCCACCACCCTTTCTCTCTCCTGTCCCATTTCAGGATTAGACGATTATCTCCGATTCCTTTTCTAACTCTCTCTGGACACTACCGGCGGACGAGGTCGTGCACATAGGCGACGCGTAGCGTCATCTTCTCTTCTCGATTCGGCTCGAAGGTACCACCTCGGCAGCACTTCTCACGCAAGTCTCCGGAAGCCCATCTCGCGACAACCTAGTCTCCCTCTCCCTCCCTTCGACTCCAAGTCGGTCTCTCTCGACCCTTCCACCCGCGTCTTCTATTTCCTTCCAACATTGCTGGTTTTTCGTCCCCCAAAACGAGCGTGCCACTGCTTCTGCGCATTGCCTCAAGACTCGAGCCTACCTACCCCTCTCTTACCCCACCCAAACTTTGTCGCTAACATCATACATAATCAAGAAACATGCAGGCAAAATCTCTTGATCCCCGTCCCGCCTCTTTTCACGCCCTATTCGCCGCGCGCGCGGCAATGTACCCGTGCGCATACATTCCGATCTTTCGTGAAGGAGGCACTCTCACCCCATTCCTTGACAGAGACTGAACAACAGCCCATCGATGAGCGCGAAGACTGTTATGACAAAGCTTGCATTTCCGTTCATGAGTACTGTCTTGGTGGTGGTGACGAATCCCGACCGCTTCGGCCGGCAGCCCAGACTGGAGCTGAATCGGCTTCGCCACTTTTGACTCGCTGTTCGCCAGGGCCAGAAGGAGATAATTTGGGAGTTTAGCGTATAGCGCATATAAGGTAGGAGCAAGGATGAAGATCAGGGGAGCTGACTCACCTCGATTTGTTCTTGCAGCGCGGCTCTCCTCTTAGCCGTTTCGCGATTATGGTCGACTTGCCGCTTCAAATCTGGCGACAATGCCTGTTGGAGTGGAAAGGGAAGAGATCGTGAGCGAGCTGTCCAGTACCTCTGCATGCGCCGTTGACCTGCGCTGTGGAGAAGTACAAACTCACGTCGTAGAACTGCTTCTCCGTTGGTGTTGTAGCTGCAGCATTTGGGGAAGAGGAGAAAGTAACTGACTTGAGCAACGACAGAGACTCATTCCAGCTACCACGAGAATGGACTAACCTTTCATAACCACATAGCCTGGGATCAGCGGAGACCACAGCGGCGAACGTGACAGGAGCCAAGTCCAGATGAATGTCAGCTAAGCGTCACCAGAGAACCAGGCAGGAGCGGTGCAGTCGTCGCTCACCGAGACCAATGATACCGGTGCTGGCCACCAGCAGTCTTCCCCAGGGAACTTGAGCACCACTCATGATGTCTGATAAGAGTAGGCGAAGGTGTTGTTGTAGTCGTCCTGAGCTACCTCACAAGCACATCAAGCTGATGACAAAGGTGGCCCCTCCACGCCCGATACGTTTTTCCCACGCTATGCCACCTACCTCGTCACAAGCGGGGGCACTTCGAGGACCGTAACCGCAGCAAGCTAACCCCACCCGCCGCTCTCGCCCATCCTCCCTCAAAGGTTCAAGGCCGACTCTGCTCAGCAGCTGCGGCGCGCTCGAAACTTCCCGCTTCTCCCATTTTACGACCGAACAGCAGCACCCAAGCTCTGAAATCATGGTACGTCCCAACTTGCCGCATCCCAACACGGGTCCCAGCCGCGCTGATGCATCTTCCTGTCTCGCGCATTGCAGTCGAACACACTGCGGCCCTATCTGAGCTGCGTGCGGTCCACGCTGACCGCCGCTATGACATTGGAGAACTTCGGTTCGCAGGTGGTAGAACGGCACAACAGTGAGCATTTTCCACTGCCGAGCTCCCCGAAGCATCCTGACCGGCGCGCCTTGACTTACGCGCGCTTACTCTTCCCTTATCGCTCTCTTGCTGCGCCTACTCAGAACCCGAGGTGGAAGCGCGCACATCACGCGAGGTTCTCCTCAACCCTCTCCTGATCTCCCGTAACGAAAACGAGCGCGTCCTGATCGAGACGTCTGTCAACTCAATCCGTCTCTCGATCCGGATCAAGCAGGCCGACGAGATTGAGCGCATCCTCTGCCACAAGTTCACCCGTTTCCTTTCTCAGCGCGCGGAGAACTTTGTCATCCTCAGGAGAAAACCAATCGCTGGTTATGACATCTCGTTCCTCATCACCAATTTCCACTCGGAGACTATGCTTAAGCACAAGCTGGTCGACTTCATCATCCAGTCAGTGTCCTTTCTTTTGCGAGACCGAAACCCCCTGCTCCAAAGCTCACTGGCATCTCTCTATCTTTTGCAGGTTCATGGAGGAGGTCGACAAGGAGATCAGCGAGATGAAGCTCAGCTTGAATGCACGAGCGCGTATCGTTGCGGAGTCCTATCTAGGCACAGTAAGTTGGATGCCGCAAGCAATTCGAAGACACTATGCGATGACCAGGCCATACTGACCAACTTGTCTTTGCCCTCTCAGTTTGCATAAGTGAATGTAGCCTCACATCGCTTTCTGATGCACTGGTGAATGGATACCATCATCATCGTTTGGACTTCTGCGAATTGCAATGGGAGATTGATTATTATACAGTCGCTGTTACACATAGCGGCAAAACAAGTAGTCAAGTGAGCGCATGTGCTTGTATGGTATAGTGATGAGTGCGAAGATGATGGGAATCGCCTTCTCGTGAGTTGTATGTTGTCACGCTTATTTACGACCCCGACCAACACGCCCGCGGACGCTCCGGCCTCGCCGAGGTCCTCCTGAGACGCTTCGGGTTGGGAAATCTTGTGTCAAGGTGTCATCTGGTGCAGGAGAAGTGGCAGGTGCTTCTGCGCTGGGGGTTGGAGCTTCAGAGAGACCCGATGAAGCAGCGCCGCCGTCGTCGTCGCGGTCCCCTCCCTCCTTATCATGCCGCTTCCTTTTCCGACGGGACCCAGTCAGATCTGCGTTACCCTGAACACTGACATCCCTGTCGGTTACGCTGCTTCGGATGCTGGAATCCCGGGATCGACCCTGCAGATTCGTATCGTCCGCTCCGTGGTCGTCCTCACCAGACTCGTTTTCGGAGCCAAGATGGCGTCATCAGTAAGGTCCTCGTCGGGAAGAGGCAGGGATGGAATTTTGAGACCCATGGGGATGCGTGCCCGTTTCTCTACGGAGGGGTTCACAGCGCCGCTCTGCAAGTCCCGGGCGATGATAGGCTCTCCTCCAACGCCGTCTCCATAGCTGCGCTCCGTAACAGGACAATCTTGAGACAGTTCCCGAACCCTTGTGCGAGAACTGTTGAGCTCGCCTGATGCACCAGCGAGTCGGCAGGGACAGTGATCAAATCCCTCGTCCTTTTCGCGCCGAAGTCGGCCAGAGACAAACCCGGCATTATTGAGCCAGACCAGCGCGGGTCCAGTCATCGCTTCCATCTTGGAGATCGAGCCAGCATCTGTATGGTCAGAGACGGCTTTGGAGTCCAGTCTAGGAGTCGTTGCGTTGGTTGTGCTAGTCCGACCGCCATCGGTTGGACAATGAACTCCAGGTGATCCCACACCTTGTTGGGCTGCAGAGAGAAGCGACGATGAACCACTGCAGAGGAAGCTGTACTTCCGAACAACAACCCTTCGCCGACGGGGTCAGGTATCGAGATTGGCAGTCGCTGAGAAATGCGACTCTCAATGCTGCCCGGCAATGGCAAGGCAGGGAACGTATCGTCCTTGGTCGCCGTGGTGTCGTTGTCCGAGTAGCCGCTGAGCACAGAGTTGACCGCCGCTCTCGTTGGTGCATCACTTGGAAGCTCGCTGAGCAGCAGGTCAATCGAGCCGAGGGCATCCTCCAGGAGCATGTCGTCCATAGCAACATCGAGCGCCAAGTTGATCAGGATTTTGAGAAGTCGAGGGCCCTTCTGACGAGTGATGGGAGTCCAGAAACTAGACGTGCGAATCATCTGCCTGAACACCGCCAAAGTCGCAGAAAGATCGTCCCTGAGACTGGCGCCATAGTCATTTCCGAGCAGACTCTGATTCAACTGAAGAAGTCGCTCCTCAACGAGAAGTAAAAGACTGTCGGTGATGGGACCACATTGCACTTGCACAGTGAACTGCGTAGATCTACTAAGCAATTCCCTGATCGCACGCGCTCCTACCAGAAGGTGTGCCTTCTGATCCGATCGACCGCTCCATTGGCTTTTGATGCGAAGAAGCGCCGCTTCAAAAAGAGTCGAAAGCAGTGATGATGAGTTCGCGGCAGCAAAAGCATGCTCAGCGAGTTCTCCGGACCACTGCAAGCACAGGCTCGGATAGCTGTACAAGGCAATAGTCTGCAGTGTGGGCAAAAGTTTCGATGTTGTAGAACCTGGCATGGTTGCAGATTCGAGAGCAAGAGCTAGCTGAGCCATGGAGCGGAACGCCGTCAGAGCATCAAATGCTTGCAAGCATTTTCTCCATACGCCGGGTTCGTCCTTGTGCGGGTCGATGTCGATCGTGCCGATGAGGTTGGCAATCTCGAAAAGAATTTGGCTGCAGCCTGGCGGATCTATGCCTTCCATTTCTTCGCGGCAGGCGGTGATGAAGGCAGCGTGATCCTTGGCAATTGCGGATCTGAATCGTGCGTCGGCTTGCAGAGCTTTAGCAAGTGAAGCACATGCCAACGAAAAAACGGGGTTGGCATCAGAGATGTCCGGCCGACTTGCACGTTTGCCAGCCCATACCAGGCTGACGTAGACCTGTGCCAAGAGCGGAACACACCTCGGCTGGAGGAGCAATGTTCTTTCGACGGCCATTCGGGAGGACGAAGGACGTGCAACACGCTGAGCAGCCGCCGACGATGGGAGCAAGGACATCTGAATAAAGGACAAGGCGGTCGCTAGTGCTGTCCGTCCTACGATGTTATCGGCGAGGCTCGAACCACTTGCAAAAGATTTGAGATGCGGCAAGAGCATCGATTTGATGGCGACCTCTGCTGACACGCATCCATTTCCGACAAGATCCTCCATGAATCTCTGATGTGCCCGAAAGGATACTCGGCCTTGTCCCAACGCAGGCCAATCTGTGGCATCATCGATGTCTCCGATCGACCACAGTTGTGGACCGTTCTGGGACGCTTGCTCGTCTAAAGTCATGACATGACTGCAGCAAAAATGTGTGAGATGTCCGACGATTAGGGCCGCATTTGAGACGGAAGCTGTTCGAAGGTGTCTGAAAGCCCCGATCAATAGAAAGCGAGCGGCTTCCGATGGATCCTGGTCGTGCATCAAAGTTGGAAGAGGCAGCGAAGCTTCGACAGACTTGGCGCCTTTCCTTTGGAAAAGATCATCGAAGTAAGTCTTCCACGAGGCTGCCGATTGACCGCTCTCGGCAGAAGATTGGAAGGGAACATTGTCCCGGAAGGCTTCAGCGAAGCGCGATAGATCCAAAGCACCGAGTCGTACGCAAGCCCAAGCACTCTGGGTGAGAACGAATGCGCGCGTGGCGCGATCCACAGCGGACGCATGTTTGTCGAAGGCCGGTGAGGTGGCCAAGGACGCAGAAAACGTAAACATGTTGGTGATCTCCGGCTCGGAGATCTTGCTGGATGCAGCCTGGACCGTGTTGAGCAACTCCTCAAGGACCCCGATTGCCCGCCAGACGGGGACATAAGTCACAAGAAGATTACAGGCGACTCGCATAGTCGCGACAGAGCTGGCAGATCGAAGAACCGCGACTACGATCTACACGAGCGAAGAAAGATGAAGCGTTCAGAAAAGTTCAATCTCTATGGTAGGCCAATCTTGGGACTCACCCTGGCCAGATTTGCGAAATCTGCCGTGGCACGGAACAGCTTGAAAAGCTCCGTAACCTGCTCAGCAGTTGCCAGCGCAGCTGGAAATGTCTCGTGGCGCTCCAGACAAGGTAGAATGATTTGCCGCAGCAGGCGTCTCTGTGTGAAACGGGAGCACCTGAAGAAGTACGGCAGGTCCGGAGCTGGACGGGCGTTTTCCTGAACATCCACGTCGTACTCTGATTCGGCATCATCGCTGAATAGAGCTTCCATCTCGTCAGCTTCGTCATCGCTCCTGGCCCGCGACTCTTGTTGAGCATATGTAGCTTCCGAGGTAGGCTCCGGGGTCTTGGCATCGGTAGTAGCACCCCCAATCGAACCGGGCTGAAGCATGGATTCTTCTCTCTCCATTCGACGTTCGAGAAGCCAGCCAAAAGACGAACGAAGTTCACGCAACGCTCGTCTTTCCATGGCCTCCTCCCTGGACTCGGAGTCACGCGGACCGTAGATGGCGAGTCGTCGAGTCTTGAGCTGAGCCTCGGTGGCATCATGAATGGGCAACGAACGTAGAAGGCGCCCGAACAGCGTGTTGTCCGAATGTTTAGGAGCATTTTGCGTTGGCGTCGACTGAACTTGCTTCTGGGCTGGCGGAAGTTGTCGCGATATTAACCCTCGCGCCGTCATGCGCTGGATGTATTTTGAGAATGAGAAGATGCCCAGCAACTCAAGCTCTGTGAAGACCGTCAAGATTCGCTCGAATTGGACGAAAAGCAAGGACACGCCGAGATTCGGAGAGTCGTTTTTGTTGGGAGTATCTTTGACAGAGGCAGGTGCGGCTCGCTGACGTTCGTCGACTTCGGAGAGCCATCGCATCAGCAAGATGTGAATGTCCGCTACACTCGTGTATGTGGTCTTGCCGGACCTATCTCCCGTCTTGATGTCTAGACTTGGAATCGCTACATCGATACCTGCGAAATGTGCCAACATCCGAATCGCGACGAAAGGCCGATGTGCATCGACAGTGCAGTGTCCGAAGGGGTCGGTTTGAACAGATGCACCGCCTTGCAGAGATTCTAGACGTTCTGCATCGGTACGGCACGCCCAAGTTAACAGCAACTTGACCCGCGGGTAAAGATTTTCGGCAGCAGATTCCATGACATTGGCGCGGCTTCCTTGCTTTTGCATCCCGAAGAATTGTCGAAACAACGCATGGAAGTCCAGAGTTGCGGAGTGGCACGATTCAAGAGTCTACGCAAAGAAGGTTGTGGTCAGTACAAATGACGCGGGAACAGGTCATGGCGGTCATTGTTGCTTACTCGAAGCATCTCTCGAAGGTCCAAGGTCGTGTGGTCTTCTGCTGACGCTATGCGCTCAAAAGCAGGGCCATTTAGCAAACGGTCGCACTTTGCCTGGAGGATGGCATAGTCTGCTCGCCGTTGTTGCAATGGATTTTTGCTGAGTCTGCCTATCGATGGCCTTCGTTGCACATTCGGATCATCTGCGAGGATGATCTGGCCAAGGAGCGTCGCATAGTTCGCCCACAAGCCTGGATGAAGAAACAACGAAGGCTGCAAGTCGAAGGCGAGCACAATGATATCTCGAATCCGGGTACATGTGAATCGATAGATGTCAGAAATCGACCCGTCGTCGCTTTGCTCATGAGAGCTCAGCACGTCGAGGAAGTCGGTAATACTGCCAGATTTGGTCTCAAGCGCAGCCAGCTGTTGGACGAAAGTCTGCAGCCGCTCACATAAACCACTGGCAAGCTGAGGCCACCAAATTCTGGCCTCGTTCTTCAAGACGGGAAAACCGGTCCGTAGCGTTGGACCCGGACGAAGCATATCCTCCAGTGCCTCCTCGACCACGAAAAGCAAGACCGCAGCTTGCGTGACATCAGCGCTCTTGAAACTCTCTGCAAGCCAGCTGAAAAAGCTACGCGTGTCCAGAAGCTGCTGATGGAGAAGCGCCCGGACGAGAGAGAGACCGTAGGTCCACTTTGAAACCCAGCGTGGCAGCAGAGCTGGCTGCATCAACGTTTTTGTCGTGCGGCCGAGAGAAGCAGAGCTGGTAGGCGCCGCGCTCTCTGCTGAAGACATGCCTGGACTTGCATGCCAGAAATTCGATCGCCCGAAGCCGGCCTGGCTGAAGCCTCTCGTCTGAACCGGGGAGGACGGGCCACTAGATGGCGAAGTGACTGCGGCTGTAATTGGCGAAGACAGAGTGCCAGGAACAGAGGCTGTTATTGGGCTGGTGTTATGAAGCGTTTGCGCGCGAGCTGCGGAAGATGGTACAGCGACTTTGGATTCCGGTGGAGCGCCGAGTTCTTGGAGTTGCCTCTGGAGCCAAGCTGTAACGGTGGTAGTCCACTCGACGGTGTAGTTGGTGGACCGATTCCTTGCGGATTGCTGTGCGCCGATTCACAAAGTTTGAAACATCAAGCTGTCAATGATCGTGTACGACATTTCTCCGTCCCAGGCGAAGGTGGAGAGAACTTACAATGTCTGATGCCCCAACGACCCGAATGAACCAGACCGCTCTTTCGATAGGAACACTGGCGGGAATGGAGACAGGAGCTGTCGAAGACGCCGCGCCCACGCCCAGACCGGAGGTGGAAGCGGCGCCGGGTATCCGCAAGCCATGCGCACCCATTGATGAGTAAGTGCTACTCTGTTGGGTGGGTGGAGGAGCACCCAGCCATAGCATATCGAGTAAGCGCTCGCCCTTGCTGCCGTGCGGAACGCTCCGGGCCAGCCGATGCAAAGGCACCGACGGGTCCGCAAGTTGACGGATGTAGTTCCCAAGCTTGAGATCATTGAGGGTGACCCGGTTTGGCAGCCGAAAGGAGTGTGCAGATACCCCGGAAGCTGTGGCAGAGGGCGGGCAACCGTGCGAAGGCAGCCGAAGATGCACGACGTTGTGGAGCAGGGCGGTAAGAGTAGAGAGGACACCGGGCGTGCTGAGCCGTTCGTATATCATATTGTGGATCGAAAATGCTTCTGAACCGATCTGACTCTTGCTCTGTAGTCCCTCGCGCATGACCTGTGAGTTCAGAGTGAACTCGGGCAGGTCGGGCGTGGCTGGGTAGAAGTCGGGTGTCCCCAAACCGGAAGCGTAAGGGTGAAGATACGGCCTGAAAGAAGGTGGCTCTAGCGTATAAGCCTGCGGCGGCTTGCGAGCATCATCATCGCTGGTAGTTACCGAGCTCATGCTGGCCTCCGTCGATCTCTCTTTGCCATGGTGATGTTGGGTCCCGACGGCAGGGGATGACGGGCCTGCTGAGCCTGTAGTTCCCATCCCGGACCGTCCCTGCCATGCACGCTGCCGCGAGTCCGGGATGCGCGACATAGCGGGAGCACGAGTTGGAGATGGCCGGAAGTTCAGCAGACGGCGCCGTCTGGGTCGCTGGTGGTTCTTTGGATGAATGGAGTGTGTGAGAGGAAGGTTAGCTTCGGCTATGTAAGACTCCAGTTGACACCCCGCCTTCTCAGGATTTGGGTCTTGAAAGTTTCTGGGGCCGCCTATGACAGTACCCGGAGCACCACCCAACAATCCCCCGCTCGTACACACCACTACTTCTCTGAGTTCGGAACGTCTGGGATGGACGGGATCGTGCACAAGCAGCGTGCACAGCTACGCCCCGTTGAGCTGTTCTCAGTATCTCAGTACCCAGTATGTACTCCGTACTCAGTACCAGACACCAGTGCCTCAGTCTTATTGCGTCTTCCTCCTTCCTCACCGCTCACCTGTCGACTGGGATGCGGGAAAGCTTATGCGCTCTAGGTTTCCCTTTGTGTTTACCACTCAGCGGGCTGACCACTTTCGAATTTCTACGGAGCAGCGCTAAGACCATTTGTTTGGGGAAGAAGAAGCCTCTCAATAGTCTCAACATCGATCGTGGGTCTGGCCTTGGCCGCCCACGGTCTCACAAAATTAGTGCCCATTTCTCGCTGTACCCTTCACCGGAATCCTCAAAATGGCCTCTTTTCGCTCTCAATGAAAGTCAGTCAGAACAGCTCGGATTCTCTTCAAACTCGGTATTCGCCGAGATCCTAGGTGAATGAAGGCTTCTGCCAAGTTTGGGTATCTTCTATTCGATAGGAGCTTGGGGTAGAGAGTGCTGTGCCAGTTTTATTTTCGTCGTTTGGCTGGCAGAAAGGCGATTTCCATACAGAACCCGACTCCTACCCTGCACCAGATTCTGAGTGGGAGAAACAGTTCGTGCACTGCGTCAGTGTCTATGGCAAGGACTGGGCGATGCGTGGGAAGGCTGCTGCACTGGGCCAGTGTGCTTGGGAGCATAGCTTAATTTTGCTCCCAAAAATTGACTTTGAGCGATCCACGCTCTTTTTAAAGTCACTCAGCCAATGAGCTGCTCGTATTTGCCTATGCCTTAAATTCTGGTGAAGGGTACAGCCAAAAATGACCGCCTTTTTTGTGAGACCGCGTTCGCGCAAACGCTGTTTGCAGGCGAAGCGGTCTCTGTTGAGACTAGCCTCTCAAATAATCTAAAGACGCCATCTCCGATCACCACATCATCGTCCGCCTTCCCACTTTCCCAGCAGCCCAGCATCTCCCCCGCTTCGGGCGTCAATTTCAAAATCCCACAAATCTCAAGCCCCAAGCGTCGCATCCACCTCGTCGCGGTCAGCTCTTCATATTTTTCATACCCTTCATACATCGTTCATCTCTGCTTTTGTGTCGTGTGCGAACGAATCGGAGAAGCAGCGGGGAGGCAGCAGGCATGTAGGCTAGGTCTGGATGCTGGATATTCTGGCTTTCACCCGACTGCAAAACACACATGTGCAGACCGCAGGGTGCATTATTCTGCGTCCAATACCCAAAGTCCAAAGGCTCAACGCTCAACGACCAACGTTCAAATTTCAAACCTAATGCCTTATGCCTGACAATGTCTAGATAATATATAAGGAGCAGCTCCCAAGCTCACCACTCCGCCACCAATCAGCCAGATTCACTCATATGTTTGTGCACAAGGGACTGCAACTGCTTGCTGGCGTCTTGTGGATCCACTACTGTTCCCTTCATGCCAGCAAGACTATCGGTTATTCAGTTTAAGCAGAAACGAATTCACGACGATCTGTAGTAGTGATCAGCTGGTTAAAAGTCAGCCCCAAGCCCCCATCAAGGCAAGTACCTCACGCCTCACGCCAGAGTAAAAAATGTCGCACGCTCCGAACCCAATGTTCCAAAGGCTAAGCTTCCTGCCAGGCGCCAGGTACGCAGGCACATTTGGTAGGTCGGCCGCCAACTGCTTCTGAATGCTGCTGCTGGTGGTGCACGCAGATAGAGCGGAATATACATTTATGAGCAGCGGGTTCGGGATCAAGCGATCAAATCGAGGACTGGCGGCTGGCCGCAGCGGCACTACATACTAATACATGCTGGCGATTCTTGACGTTTAGGCTTTGGATCTGTCGGCTCCTCGGCAAGGAAACAAGATAGAGGCCACGCCCACGGGCTGCGGGCTGCCGTTCCTTTGCAGAAGTAGCACGTAGAGTACATTATTATAGAATGCAGCATGCACTCAGAAGGACTATGTGCATATAACTGTACAAAGTCTAACCATTAAACCACGAACATCGAATACAAAATCTGTAATCTGATTATGTAATCTGACAACAATCTTCTGTATGTGATGTGATCTGCTCTGTAATCCGACCACAATAGCCCTGTTGTATCTGCACCTTACAGTAGTCTGACAAGAACACCACTTACCATCCGCATCTCACTCGATTGCTGCCTTTCTATTCTCCATTGGCATCCTTTATCCCCCCTTCCTTCTACCTTAGACTGTCCATGCTCTCTGCTCCTGCCTCCTTCCCATGTATGTGTTCTGTTTGAATCCTTTCGTGCGTGTGAATGTCTGCCTCGCTGCGTTGTATGTCGAGCGCTTACTGACTTACTGTCTACTGAGGTCCTCTGCAGGCGTCTGAAAAAGGATTCCATTTTGCTCACGCCTTACCTGTGCCGTGTGCGGCTCTGCGGCCTGCGCGTCGTCCATCTCCAGATCATTTCACACAGCGTCTTCCCCGGTCCTGAGTCTGACGTCTGACTACTTTATTATTACTGCCCTCTGCGACCCTAATGGCGCGCCTAAGCGCGCCCCTGCCTCCTAGTACAAACTATACCGCTATACCTGACACACCTCTTTGTACTCGTTCTTTTCTGTTTTATCGTCTGATGTTTTCCGTCCAAAAGCAGCGATACTATGTACTACGAGATTATATACATATGTAGTGAGCACATCCATACCTGCTAGAGGCCGCTAAATACATGCTGCTAAGAGGTAAGTTCACATCTAGTAGTATGTATATAGTTCGTAGTTATCTAGTACGACTTGGATCAATGATCTCACTTTCACATCACCGGTCACGTTCACGCTCAGCAGGCACTGGGTGCTGGGATCTCATACTGAGTACTGAGTACTGAGGACGTGGAGTGCAGAGGCGGCAGGTTGGGCCGTGGAACCACGCAGTTCGCAGCATCAGGCAGGGCATCCCGCAGCATCAGTCAATAAAGAAACATGCGGATCGCGGATCAACCCTGCCAGCCATGAACCATTATTATTATCGATTTGAAGAAGAAGCGTACCATTCATTTCTCTTATTTGAGGTGGGCGATGGGAGTATGGGAGTGGGGACTTTCTTTCTCTATTATTATCGCCACTCACTACTACAGTACTCACTACTCACTTGTTCTATACTTTACATGCTACTAGGGTGTTTCGCCAGTGGAGGGCTGGGTTGCGCGCTTGCTGGAAAAGTACTCCTCAGAGCCCGAACTGTTGAATGCACCACTATGCAATTTACACTTCTTTTTGCTTTTTTGCTCCGGAAATAACGGGCAGGCACTCGCTCGCGTGGCTTTCACATAGGGAGGCATAGGGAGTGAGTGGGAGAAGTACTCTTCGGAATGCTGTTCGAAAAAGTAGTGACCCCAAATACCGCCCTGGAGCGGTATTCGGGTCAAGAAGTAAAACGAAAAGTACTGTACTAATTGAACGGGCGGTAAAACCCCTAAACGCCGAAAAGTACTCAAGGGATTGCTCAACGGTCAAGTACGTTTCCGTGACGGACTCTCTGGCGAAACCCCCTACTACTGCGGCAGACTTGACTGGGGTTAAGATTATTGCGGATCTGACTCCGGTCATTGGTCGTCTTGAATCAACCTAGATACTGTCTCGGTGTCTGTCTAGCGGATATACATACATGCACTCATAGATCATTTACCAGTGAAAAGGTTTGATCGGCAGGCCGCTTTCCTGCCGCCATGCGCCATGTCAAGTCGCCCTATTAAACCATCGAAAAACTTTGGGCTGAGCTTTGATTGAAGCTCTAAAGCTGATATGAAACCATCTAACAGCAAGTGCCTTAAGCCTTAAGGTGTCTCAAAAAGATGCTTTCTCTTGGCACATATGGTAAATAATAGTGGCACAGTAGAGTATAGTAGTACAAGCACGATAAGTAATGGTTGGACTCTGTCCAGCTGAGGAAGCAGGCAAGTACGAGCACATAAGCGCACAGCTTCATGCTTCATGCTTCACATTCTACAAGAAGGAGAATAATAGGACGTGCAGTCATTTAGACCCGATGGATGATGAATGATGATCTGACCACCATAACTGAGGCGTTGATGGTGGTCATGCGGGAGGGAGTAGTTACAGAGACGCAGTTTTTTTGGTATATTAGATGCATTACGAATCGATCTCAGAGCAAAGCAGAAGCCAGGCACCCTGCTCTGGACTTTTACCTCATTTTACATTTTACGGAAGCTGTCGCAGGAGCATCGCGGGCAGAGATGAGCTCTCTGCTCACGTGGTCTCATAACCCTGCACGGGAGGTCAGGTTTCTCAGTGGTATGTCGAGTGGGTAACAGTTCTCCCATGCTTTTTGTGGCTTGAAATCTCATATCGGACATCCGCTCCTGCTCTCAGGCCGTATCAACTCCATTAAGAGAGTTGCGCAGACACTGAGCCCAAATCGCCTCATCTCGCAGTCCGGAGCGCCCGAAGCGCTGCCGGGTGCTCCCAGCACCTTTTCGTAATGCATCTATTCAGTAGACGTTTCTGCTCTGCATTTACCTCTAGAAACATCTCAATTGTTCTAACCCGCTTCCCGCTTGATTGACTTCGGCTCAGCGGCCCCGGTTAAATTAGAGATCGTCGAAGAGCAACCACGGCACCGGATCTACCCGTTCCTGACTTGAATGAATATGAAATCCGAGTTCCTGGAGGCCGGATGCATGACGGATGTGTACATCTTGCTCTTCCGACTACTACTGCTCTGACCGCTGACCCGGTTCTCGGTATGCAGCAGTCCCCGAGCAGACCATGTGGGCACCATATCCCCCCCCCATAAGTTGAGGCCCTCACATCTCACAGAAAGAACAACTACGAGTACTGAGCAGGCGAAGAGGAACATCATAGCTAGGTGACGAATAACGGTATCTGGAAAGCTTGATGGTGATGCCTCCGCTCAAATGCTCTGTCTGTAGTTGAACGGAGCGCGGCTGTGCAAGTGCCGCTCCGCTGGGTGGGGCTGAAGATGTTCACAAGGTAGGAGACAGGAGGCAGGAGTAGAGCCATAAGCATAATACATAACGCTGATGCGCTCCCTTCCAGGTATCTGGACGCCGACTGCAGGTAACGTGATACCGTCGTCCTGCGTCCTGCAAATCTTGCATTACATATTATGCAACGCGTCTATCTTTACCGCTTTATCACTTGCCAGTATTCCGCCCACCAGCAGCGAGCAGCTCCACATCAACGATGCACGGACGTCTTTGTGCTTTGAGCGCGATATGGAATCGAGGACACCATTCAATTTTGCAAACCGAAGTGATCAAACTAGCGCTGTCTTCTATCAGGTAGATATCAGATATCAGCGATCAGCCGTCAGGCGTCGGGCATCAGCGCATTATTAGCGGTCAGCGGTCAGCGCGTCAGGCGTCAGTCGCTGACCTTATACCGCTATGGATGCTATACAGCTATGCGCCCAAACTTCGGTCCTGAAGCCTGAAGCCTGAAGCCTGAAGCCTGAACATGACCTGAATTATATGGTCACTCGCGGAGGGAATCCAATCCATAGTCCCACTTTTTGTCTCCGTCTCGCCAATTGACTACTCCAGGTACAGAGTTCCCAATCCCAGCATGTTATTAGTTCCCACGAGCCCGAGCTTGGAAGCAAGGGCCAGCGGGAAGCCCAAGCTCGCAATGAATAATATTAATCGCCACACTATGAAACGAATGGTATCGGGATTATTATTGGGCGGCGTGCTGCCGATCGACGGGTCTGCATACTGCATGTCTACATATCTTCACATGGCAGCATGTAGTAGTGACCCTGCCTTGCTTTTGCAATTCTGACCCTTCCACCAGCCTCTTGGCTACTTGACGTTTCCGCGGCGCGCGGCGTTCAGCGTTCCCTTGCTAGGGGCCTGCTCCAAAACGCTTATCGTCGCTCATCGCTCATCGCTCATCGTTCATCGCGTTCATCGCTCGTACAGTAGTGTGTATCGTATCAGCATGCTTTCGCCTCTAGCGCAACCCTGTTCGAAGTGGTAGCAGGTCGTTGATAGAAGCGCTGTGACAGAAGCGACGGAAGCGCGGAAGCCCTTGAACATGATCTAATGGTCATTTTCACACATATATGGATTTTAATACATTGCCTCAAGCCTTGCATGGCAGCTCTATCGGAGCTGACTCGGTCCCATCCCCCAATACTGCTGTCGGAGGTGGGGTAATCACCCCCCGAAAACCCGCTGAAAGCACTAGAGTTTTCTACACCTGAAAACCCCTGGGAATCGGTACAATTCTTGGGTGGTTATCCGGGGGGGAATTCTTCAAAAGCTAATTCCTACTTCCTGCATGACCGTGCTCTAAACAGCGCCACACGCGCCTTGCTTGTGTGCCAGCCGTCGGAGAGCACCTTCCATGTTGCCCTCGCCATGCCATGAGCATATACGCAGTCGTACGCACCTCTGGCAGCGCAACCCCATCGCTTCCGGGTAACTTTTGCTTTAAACAGAGATGTTGCGTCTTTGTATCATTGGTCGTTTTGATCAGTTTTGCTGGAGAGACGAATCCATGGCCATCACGTGCTAATTACGTAAGCAGATTTCGAGGAACCAAACCTCCAAAGCACGTGGTGCTGCGGATATGTGCGGATAGCAGAGAGTTTTCGGGAGTTCAGGAAAACTAAATGGAAAGCGCTCGAGTTTTCAGGTTTTCGGAAAACTACCGGAATAGTTGTGCTTTCGGGTTCGAATTCACCCCCTGAAAACTAACCCGCTGACAGCAGTGCAACTTAGTACGAGCAAGACGGATCTAAGAACAGCGTATGAAGTAAGTAGTAAGCGATGTTGCTCGTTGCTGTATGTGTTGCTGGCTTAATATGATGCTTAATATGGCACACAGCGAAACAAGCGTCAGGCGGCGTGCTACATAACTGCACACTGGCTCGGCGAGCGTCTCGGTGTTGCGGTGTCGATTTTAATCAGTCAAAATCGAAGTAAATAATGGAGTCTCCACTCCGGAGATGGAAGCTGGATGGAAGCTCAGCGCTCAGCGCTCAGCGCTCAGCGCTCAGCATGGAAGTTGGAGGGTGAGGCGGTGAGGTCTGGATGACAGCCGCCAATAGCCAGGATGCAGCATGCAGCATGAGGCATCCGTTGTTCAGCGTTCAGCGTCCAGCGTGGTATGTACATACGGATCTACACACTCAAATCTCAAAGAGCAATGCACAGCGCACGGTCAGAAAGAGCAAAGAATAACCTACCAACATCGGTATTCAGGCAATAATCAGATCGTAGATAGAGGCTTCAGGCTTCAGGACATCGAACTGGCATCCATTCAGGTACACGAGGTCTCGCTTACTCTACCAAAGAAAAACTCCACATCCAACAACATGCTGATGGTCTCAGACGACGCTTAGACTCTACCTAGTCTACCTACGTTATGTATATGTAGATACCCGTTCCCACCATGTTCTGGCGGTCCGTCTGTTGCTTTGCTGTTCGGCACTAGTCGGGGATCATTAAGGATTCCTCATATGCGTGCATATTGCATATCTCAGCCTCCATATACACACATTACTGCGCAGTGGCGAAACCCACCTGACTACTGGGCACTGGGTCTTCCTCTGCAAAGCTTCACAGCACCCGAGCAATGATCGATGATCAGCCGCTGTTAAGTTGGTACCCATCTGACTGAGGCTTTTAACAACAAAGTATGCCAGCCAGCTCGACGATGCGATATGTGATGACCGATCACCCTGTTGCGCTCATTTTGATATATGCGTCCATAGACATCCTAATACATGGCGCCTCAAGCAAGGCGGGTCGTCTCAGGAACCCGACTGCGCCACATGCACAGTGACTGCAATGATTTACCAGTGAAAAGCTTTGACAGGAGCTGGGGTTTGCTTTGTTGTTCAGTACGCTTTAAAGATGACAGGAGAAATCAAAAATAAGAACCCTGAAGGACTTAAATATTAAAGACTTCTCCATTATTCCCCATGCGTACTTTTAGGCGTTAGCAAGTAGCGCCCTTTTCCCTTATTGTTTACTCTCTACCTTAAGTAGTAGTTCAGTATTTATGTTACGACCTTGTCTTAAGTCTTGCACTACTGTTTTAGTGGAAGAAGCGGAGGGTTCGCTTATCGGTATTCGGTAGTTTTTGCTATAATAATTGTTTCGTCGTCGTCGTTGTGCCAGGAAGTGTTTACTTATGCTACATAGGATTTGTTTGTGGTCGCAGCACAGACTCACGAACAACGACGATGCAGGCAGGAAAGCAGCAGATTGATGCCATGCACCAATCTGTGGCAGGAACGAGGGTGCCGCCCCTGCGTACCTGAGTCGCGTATCAAAATCAGCTTCTCTGACATTTCCACCTGTGTCATCGTCCATCGTCCATCTCTGAGAAGACCTACACACGGACTCTCTGTTGCTGTGATCTTTCTCACTCCCCAAGCGCCCCTTGCCTTCACACCGATCTCTCCCTGTCCTCGAAACTACTCAAGCTCATCATTTTGCCACTCCCTCACAGATCTACTCCTCCGCTCATTTCTATCCTGAGTGCACCCTTCCAATCTTCCACCAACTACCGCCTCGCCTCGTCCCACTGTCCCCTGTCCGATCTATCTGCTGTGCGCCTGTACCGGAGCAGAGTGACAAACCGAGTTGCACAGCCGAATCGAACACGTCAAACTCACGAAACGCGAGGCAAACTCTAGCGGCCCTGGCGGCTTCTCACACTTCCCTCCAGTACTCTTCTCCTCAGGTGCTGCTGCTTCCCATCTAAGATTGCGACGTTCTTCGCCCAGCCTGCCTTACTTGGTCCCAGTGCAACCGCGTGATCTTCGCTGGTCTTTCCGCCAACGATTTGTCCCAACTCGGTCGTTATACATAAAGAGCCAGGGTCTATCAAGATTGCACGGTTCCACCCACCATCCCTTCACAAAAGCCTCGTCCGCTCTTTGCTGGGAGCCATATAGAATAGCCCTTTCGCCTTCAAGACATTCGCACCATTCTGCGACAACTTTTCCCCGCCTTTGAACTCGAAAGACGATCACGACGGTCGATCACCCACCTCGCCATCTCCCAAGAATTGCAGGTCTTTCGAACCCGGTCCCCATATCACCGATACCATTATCCGGCATTCTTGCGCCCTTGTCTCTCTGACTGAGTTGCAACCTCCAGAAGCCGACGCCAGCGCACTCCCAAATCAAGGCCCGGTGCGGACTCGCTTCCCCACGGCTTAGTAGGACCTCATCTGCTGTGCGTCCTGCGGGGTCGGGCATACTTTGGGCGCAACTTCTCCGAGAGAGACCCAAGCTAGCCACCTGTCTTTTCTCCCCCCAAACCGAACGCACTCCCATATCTCATCGGGATCGACAAAGCCCGTTCTCTTGGACTTAGGTGCGTATCTCAGACCCAGTCGCCATCTCATTCCAGCCATTACGCCGTCAGGCTTCTGCTTCCATTGGCGTATGGACTTGCCAGGAGCACTCCCTGCTCGGCCTTTGTCAATAATGTTCTTCACATAGCTCACACTCCTCTTTTTCTTTCCCCTTCTCGTGTTCTTATCCGTCCCCATCACATCTCCTCTTCGAATGGCAGGTTGGCACCATCTATCCTCGAAGATCTCTCCCCTCTAGCACTCAGATGTCAATTCTGTTGATGCCAGAAGCACCCGCCGAACATCAACACGTCGGTATTCGTTCCTCTTCTCCGCGCTTCAATTCGCATGCTCATTACGGGTCCTTGCGCCGCGTCCAAGCTTCCCATCAAAACCGTCGACAAACCAGTGACATGAATCCTTCTGAACCAATACAAGATCGCACGGCTGCTCGGAAACATCCCCTGAACACGTCAGAGGACGACCGTCGGGGCTCTGATTGGAAACGGTCCAAGACTACGCATGATTCCGGACGTCACGAACAGTCAGCGATGTACCATCCTTCCCAGCGTTCCAGCAGTGGGCACCGACCTTCGCACTCCCCCGAGTCAGAGCGTCGGTCAAGATCTCCGGTACATGCCGAAGGGTCAAATATTGTCCTGTCCTCGCATGAACGATTGGCATCTAGGTCACCTCCCCACACTTTGCGCGATCACAGGATTTCCACCGAGACGCCAAGCCAGTGCACAATGAAGCACCATCGTTTGGAGGCGGACGCCCGCTTCCGTATCATGGCAGCGAGACAATTATACCATCGCGCACAAGTGCAGCCGATGCTTTCCGGAGCGTTCGCGGTGAAGGTCGCGAGCGGGAGGCTCACGGAGAGGCAGCGGGCGCTGAAAGTCGATCGAAGCACCATGGAGGACCGTCATCGTCCTATGCACCAATGAGTCCTGAAGACACTCACTCGGGCCGGCCTCGGGTGCATAGCACTGCCTCCGAGAGGGATCGTCGTCAAGAGCCCGAACGAGAACGAGGCCACACACTTCCATCGATGCGCACTCCTCGATCGCCCGCCTATCCGTTGGCTTTCAACAGTCCAGGGCCTTCGAGCGGCTACGGTAGCCGTGGTCCTAACCCCCATCCGGAAGGTCCACCACTGACAAGCATGCTAGCTCCCCCATCAGGATTCGGCCCGTCGTCCAAAGGCTTGCCGCCACTCTCGCACCGCAGACACGACACGGATCCCAGTGGTAGCAATGGAGGGGAAAGGATGCCGGCGCCAATGACTAATGTAGGGCACCTCCCGCCACTTCCCCATCTGCAGCGTTCCGATCGTGGCCCGCAGCCTAATTACCCTGCTCCACCTCCACCACGGAATGATCGATATCAGGGTCCTGAGCATGCCTATCCCGGGGCAGGACCGTCCCCACAGCCACCTTTCCTACCATCACAAAGCGTGCATTACGAGGCGGAATCATCGAACCCAGGTGCACCTATGCCCATCACCTACGGGAACAATTCAGAAGTCCCTCTTGCGGCAGGCACAGGAGTTCCCGGGAGTCTATCATCACTTGGCTCCCAAGTCGTACCAGACAGACGGCCCGCAAAGCAACAACCAAGTTTCGTCAACAAGTTGTATTCGTAAGTCTATGATTGTATATGGTCAGCGATTTTAGGAGTTACTGACAGTCTTTCTCCTGGACGCATCTATCGACAGGATGTTGGAGGATGATCGAATAGCCAACATGATATCTTGGGCACCCAGTGGAACGGTTTTCAGTGTCGCAAATCCTTCGGTGTTCTCTAAGTGAGTTGGCAGTTACAGTCCTGGTATGGATATTTGCAAAGCCTTATTCGTCCTTCTATTTTCAGAGTCGTGCTTCCTCAATGGTTCAAGCACTCCAACTGGCAGTCGTTCGTCAGGCAGCTCAACATGTACGGTTTCAACAAAGTCAACCAGACTTTCCAAGGCGACCCTATCGACGAGATCCAAGTTTGGGAGTTCAGGCACCCTCGCTTCCGTCGCGGGGAGGTTCATTTGCTTAACGAAATCAAGCGCAAGAATTCCCGGCAGAAACGTGCGATGAGTCCCACCACACAGAGCATCAGCGGGGGCGACTATGAAAGTCGTCGAGACGCGAGTCCCACACCGTCTCCGGAGATGTCCAGCCTTTCCATGGACGAACACGCTCGCCAACTGTCCGATCCAAGGATGCGAGGCGAAGAATATCCATACATGGCGGCCGGTCCGTCCTCTTGGCCGGCACCTAGCCCTGCTCATACGGGTATGCCCTTTGCGCACGATGGACCGCCTAACCAGCAGGGTCCTCCGCCGCCTCAGCCTTCGATGGGTCAGTATGAACGGCCTATTGTGCTCATTCCTTGCTCGCGACACTGACATGGAAGTGCTTGTGCGTTTGATATCTTCACAGGTCCACAAGGACGTCACGCTCCACCAAATCCAGCAGAAGGCGACCCTAGTGTCATCGCCAACCTGCGAGATGAGACTCACCATCGTCTGGACGACATGTCGGACCGAATCGATGCCATTATTCGCCACTCCAACTACCTGGAGGCGCAACTGAGGACCGTGTCGGAAAGACTTCACCAAAGTCAAGAAGCCGAGCAAGTCATTGGGACACACATGGTGCGCACGCTCAATGTCCTGATCAGCCTTGGTGCGGTCAACAGTGGGTCTCCGGAGGCAAGTGAAGAAGCACGACAATCAATGTTGGCAGCATGCCGCACCGAGATGGACGTCCTCAGGTCATACCTCGGCTTCGACGGTCCTCCTCCACCTCCGGGAGCGCATCATCCTATTGTCTTTCATCATCCTGGTCCTGGGCCGGGGGAACACGCAGGACATGGAGGCAACCCAATGCATGACGGTCCGCCAGGTCCGCCGGGTCCGCCGCCGCCGCCAGGTCACGATCAATACCCGCCCCGTCACCACCACATGCATCCTGTACCGGTCAGATCCACAAGCTTGTTAGACCGACGCCAGAGTGCAGTCCCCTCCGAGGGCGGATTACCAGGAGGGTATCCCTATGGCCCCGGGCCTGGGCCTGGACCTGGGCCTGGCCCGCTGGGAGATCCATACGGGCAATACAGACGCGAAAGCTTCGGTTCAGAAGGCGGCGGCCGGCGAAATTGAACGACTCATACCCATGGCGGATCAACTTCGTCGTCTCTGAAGGCTGAATCACTCTCCAGAGTCGACCTGTCCTGCGACATGCACGAGGAGCATGCAGCAAGAGACATTGCTTTTGCGCCACGACGTCCGCTCTCTAGATCTACAACTCTTCGCTTTCTTCAATGCGACGCCAGGATGCCTGCCTACACGATGTTTGGTAGACACATCCTGGTTTCATTCTCATTTTCACAAGCTCGCTGCCTCCCTGCGACACCTGCTGCTGCAACCTTCTTCCTACACCACGCATTGACCAAGCGCAAACTGCAATGACCCCCCGAAGAGGGTCGGTCCGTCTTCCACCCACCATCCTCCACTCTGCCTCTGAATTATCATTTCCGTTCTTCTACTTTCAACCTTCATTCATCCTTTTCACTCCAAAGCTTTGTGTCTCCCATCTGCTTCAACTTCTTTTCCATGATTTCCTTACTGCAGGACATTCCCTTTCTCCCACTTTTCTCGTCCCGCCCTTTCCCTAGTCTCTTTTCTTTCACTTTCACCCCATGTTCGCATTCGCTGGTCGTCGCTTTCTTCAATCTTCACTCTGGTCACCGTGCACGGTGTATTTTCCTACGCTTCATAGGGCCTGGCAACCTCGGTGCAGGAAGTCCTCGCCGCTCTCACACCGCCGCATTCCTGATTATTCTTCGGGCCGAACGAGGTGAGGCGATATCGGTCTTCTCTTCAAGCTATTGTTCCGTAGGAAAGGATGAAAGATGTGACATTCTTGACGTAGAGGCGGGCGGGCCTGATCAGAACAAGGCGGCGTATCATTTAGTCGGCACTCGTTACCTAGAATGTGTTGCGGCAACACAATGAGATATGTAGGTGAAATCGGCCCTTCGAAAGCGTCCTTTGCTGTTCAGGTGGCCAATGGTATCGCGTTCGACAGCCAATCTTGGCGAGTATCAGTCAGATGGTCTGGGTTCGTGGAGGGAAAGAGACGATCAGTACCTCATGTCTGACATTTAGCAGGTCACCCTAGACGATTGCTCGCAAAGCTATCTCGCCTCTGCTGCAATTCAAGTATTGGAGCATCCCTAAAACTCACCGTCAAAGTCATACAACTTCTCCGCAAGCCCATTCTGGACAGCTGTCGACACCGCGGCGATAATTGCTGCCTCATCGGAAAGCACAGTCGAGCTTGATGGCAGCGTTTCTACTCCAGCATTGCTGGTATTTGTCTGTGAAGGGAGGTGGAAGGGGAGCAGGGCATGTCCTGAAGAAGGAGAGAGCAGAAGCGAGTTGTTGACCTATGTCGGGATGAGAGGCACCGAGCGCATGCGTGCAAAGAGGACGTTAGCCACCTTTGCTGAGCATGAGCATCGCTAGACACAGTCACTTACCACCAGAGCAATAGCGCCAGATTGGGAAGTCTTCGGGGTTGATGACGAGGCGCTGAGGCTGGCAATCTTTCGAGCGAGCTTCGTACCGGCTGTCGAAAGGTCTCGGACACCCATCACAGCAGGCGCCTCGTAAAGACCAATAATCTCAGCGCCCGCGCTTGCGCTGCTGGTGCTCGTAGAGGAAAGATGAGCTTGAGCCTGTTGGATATGGATAGGGAGGAACATGCAGGTTGTCAGCCCACGTCAAGTCGGGCGAAGGCACCCTCACCCGTAAGCTTCGTTACACTGGGCAGGAGGACTCACCAGAGCGCATCCGAGCTCCGTCGCAGGCGCTAGGTCGGTCCAGTTGTGGACGAGGGGAATCGCATCGACCACATCGAAACTTGAGCTCGAGCTCTCAGAGGACCGCCGTCCGACGAGCAGTCCGCGCACGGTGCTGGCAGGATACTTGGCCGCATGCAGCACGACCTTCGCATAGGCCTGTTGACTGATGGATATGGACACGGCAGCGGAAGGCATCTTTGACTTTTTTTGACCAGAGTGGGCTTCTGTGTTGATGTGTATGTTGCGTACGAGGTTGAAGCGGTGAGGCAAGGTAATGGGTTCGCAGTCTTCTCATTTCCCTCGCGCTCGGGTTGCGCTCGAGCCTCCATCCCCTCAACTCAACACAGAGCAGAAGGGATTGAATGAATCAAGGCAATGGCAAAGCTCGCACATACAGCTGGCAGCACAGGCAGCGGTGTGATTCGCTCAGCAGGAAGCGCCTGGATGACTGGGGTAGCAATGTAGCATGAAACGACTTTGAGTTGTAGTGGGCCCGAGCGACAAAGAGGAAGGCAGGGTTCGTTCAAGAGAAATCAGAGAATCGAAAGGGGGAAAAACATAGCTGAAGAAAGAGGGACCAGGCGGCAGCCGGCAGCCAGCAAGGCAGTAAATTAATAATGGGGATTGTTGTTGTTCTTGATGAGGTTATTATACACGAGCCGTGCAGAGAGAACACGCTCCATTCGGTATGCAGGGGGAGAAGATTGGAGAGGCGACTTTGGATTCTTGATTCGATTCTTGGTTCATTCTTGATGTGCTTGATGGTCGCTGATATGTGGAGCAACGGAGAAGGGAGAGCGCCTGCTGGACGGTTCATGGAAGAGGACCCAATTCGAGAAGGGCCTCATCAGCTTCATCCGGACGAAGTTGCGGAAGTCGAATGGTACTAGCCCAGGATCCACGCGGTTGTAGACAGGCTGGCAAATCTTGATGCGAGCGGCCACTGTACAGCAACAGCCCTTGCGAGGGTGAAAGGACAGAACCATGCTCTTGGTGCGTCTGTTGAACGAGGCTTGGACACTTGAGCTTCCTCCACCAGTCGCTTACAAGCTCGCCACTCGTGTACATACCATGCATGATGCAACCATTGCTTCAAGTATGCGTACCCGCCGATTGCGATTCTGCCAACTGCATCTCCGTATAACCTGACATTGTGGACGCCGATGTTGATCCCATCGCAGACGTGCTGTCGAGGTGGTGCGATGTTTCGTAAGACGGCATCAAGTTCGGAGGTGCAGCCACAGCGGTGGTAGATTGCCCTGTGAGCAGATCAAAGCCGCCGCCGCCGGCCTGAATGTTGGCATCATTTGTGGACAAGTCGTTCGTGAGCCCGGGAGGAAATTGCTGATGTTCGCCACTCCCCATCGCCGCAGCTGAATGTGAGGCCAACAGACTGCCCTGATCGCTCGAGGTGGTCCGACTCAACATGCCGACATCGACGGGGTCCTGCAACAGACCATGCTGCTGTGACTGCTGCAAAGATGGATCATGCTGTTGGTATTGTAACTGAAACTGTTGTTCTTGCTGTGGCTGTTGCTGATGGTGAGAAGCAGATGCAAAGGCAGCAGCCGCATCCTGCGACATCATGTTTCCGACGAACTGGCCAAGATCCATACCGACATCGAGGGAAGGGTCTGCTGAAAATCCCGCGGTACTTGTGCACGATTCGCCAGCAAGAGGGGCCATTGTCGATCTTGTATCTTCGATAGAGGATGCTGACGTGTCACACAGGCCCATCACAGAGATAGGAGTCGTGACCCCCTTGCTTACATCCGGTAGCGAAGTCGAGCTTCCTCCGGCTCCGTGAGAAGCAGAGTCTACATCGCATTTGACACCGCTCGTCAAAGACGGGCTCTTGGAGATGGAGGAAGGCGCCGATGCAACCGATGCCGGAGCCCCAGGCGCAGACGTGCCTGTCGAGACCGGAGAAAGCGAGGTGGCGGCAGAACTTGACGTTGTGGTGTGGGTGAGGCCGCTGTGGGGCAAGCCACCTGCGCGAACGCCAAAACTGAACTGCGAGTCGCTGAGGTTCAGCGAAGCTGTACTCCCATTGCCCGGCGTAGTACCCATTCCCATCGCAGAACCGAATGAGTTCTGCCCGGCGACGGCTTCGCCAATTGATGAAAAGGACTGGGACCGGTCACCAGTCTCCTTCAGTCGGCCTAACCCATCGGGCATCCTCAAGGAAGACATTGTAGATGTAGCGTTCATCGATGGACGCTGATCTTGATGAGTGGGTATGGTCGTAGAGAAGCGTAAAGGAGTCGCTGAGGTCGCCAGCCCAGTCCAATCGTTGCCCGACTGCTTACGCTTCTTGTACTCTTGATTGATACCATCCACCAAATCAGCATGTGAGCTCCCGCCGTCAGCCACGAAGGGCGATTCATGCTCTGTCGAGAGAGCAGAAGATGGCATGCGCGGATCGGACGAGTTAGAAAAGAGCTGGGGCCGGCTCGGCATGACTCCGAAGTGGGAGGACAAGTTGGACGTGGGAGCGCTGAAGGGTCCCGCGTGATTTTGCCAAGCAGACGGTGGTGCGTGCGAGCCGGCCATGTTTGAGGTCATATTTGTCATCGGACTTGGGTTGGTCTGCAAAGACTGGAAAGAGAAGGCAGAAAAGGGCGACGCCGATGGAGCCAGGGCGTGCAGACCCGGTTGGATGCCGCCGGCAGATGTCGACGGTCGCACGATCTGAGCACCGACGAGCAAGCTGTGATCGAAATGTTGGGTGGGGAAGCTACTTCGTCTTGCAGTGAATGCGCCGCCAGACATAGGATGCTGTTGCTGCTGGTGGTGGTGGTGATTATAATGCGTATGACTGTTCATACCAAATTGAGATGTGTTTGGTAGAGCGGTCGGCTGATCGAAGTTGAATACGTTGTCTTCTAACTTCTGATGTGAAAGTGGTTCAAAAGTGATGCCCGACATGTGGCCAGCAACAGAAGAGGCTCTACTAGAGGCGAAGCACGCTGGAGACTGTTCGGAGGCGACGCCGGTGTCCGACGGCAGCAAGTTGGTCTGCAGGCTTAATCGCGCTGGATGGGAGTAGCCAGAAGACGTTATTCCTGTGGTTTCGCGAATGTCACCCGTCGACGACCGGAGTCCGAAAGGAAGCCCGAATGCGCCTGACGGAGGATCCATGGGCTGCACAAGGCGCAGATCGGTGCCCATAGAGGAAGTAGAGGCCGACGTTGTGTTAGAGCCAAAGAGAGTGCTCGAGGAGGTCATGCCCGAGTCCATGGCGGAACTCGTTGCCGTTCGATGGCTCGTGCTCGGTCCGACAGAGAAGGAAAGAACTTCCTGTTCTTCATCATCGTCGTCCTCTTTTTCGCGGCTCAGACTCTCGTAGAACTGTGGGCCTCGGCTTTCGGCAGGGCCAGAATACTGTTTAGGGACGGATGCGATGCACAGACTGGTGGACGTCAGCACGTTTTGCGCTTTAGAAGGTCTTCGAGCGTCTTACCTGAGAATACCGCTGCAGAAGGGAGCGCATGTTTCCTGAGCAAAATTCGCTGAGTTTGCCCTGTCCATTGAAGATGATGAGTCCGACGTCTGATCCAGTCAGAACTGCGAGTTCATGAGCCTTCTTCATGACTCCGTTGCGTCGCTTCAAAAACGTCACCTGACAGATAGGAACATCACATCAAAAGGCGTCAGCACACAAAATGACAGAAAGTCGAAGCACAAACAACTGACCTGTCGACTGCGTTCATCTTCTATGCGCGCAATCTTGATCTTCTTGCGGCCCATTCTGAAGCCGCGCTGGGCGGGAGTGGGAGCCGAAATGTTGGGCAACTTTTAGGGGGGGCGGGAGCGAAAGTGTGGGCGAATGGGAGAGACGATAGGAGGCCGGGTTGGAAGTGCAGACACAGCCGCGGAGTGAATCGTGCGTTGCAGGGACGGAAAAATGGGAATGTGTGCGCAAAGGCCAGAAGAAGTCGCTCTGACAGAAATCAGGGCGAAGCGAAATTCAGGGAGAGCCAATGTAGACGTTCTGTATCAACCAGTGGTACAAACGCCGTCCGGATGTATTCGCGTTGAAGATGGTAGGGAGGTGCGCGGGTTGAGTCAATGGAGACGAGACGGTACTCGCGCGGGCAGGATGATGATGGTAAAAAAGGTGTTGAGAGGAAGGACCGGTGCGCCGAAGGCACAGAGGGATGGGCGTTCCGGTGAACGGGCGGCAGGGCGTTCGATGAGATGATCGGAAGAATTGTGTATCACCCGAAACGCGAAATGAAGCGCGCAGACCGCAGAATCCGTTTCTCCGAAGCCAGCGATAGGAAGGTGATGAGATGACGCTTGGGCACTTGGAACCTCCTGTGTAATCCTCGACTTGCGATAGCGATTGGGACACTTGAATCCTCGACTTGCGATGGCGACGGTTTGGAGCTGATCGGAGAAAACACACAGAGAGAGGAGGACACCGAGAAGATGAGATGTTCAGCGATCAACAACAGGGGAGGGAGTGGTGGTGGTCGAGAAAGAGAAGGAGAGGAAGACAGAGATCAACATACATTCGAACGACCCGCAGTGACGCGTTGAACTATACTATACTACACGCGTCTCTTCGTATACGCTCGATTCACTTGCGGAAGCAGCAGGTGGTAGTTTGGGGACGGAGACGCTAGATAACCACTGCCCACTGCCACTCGTCACAGTATACATCGCGCTCTCACGCCTGCTCACGCCTCACGCTCTCACATCTCACATCTCACCGTCTCACCCCTCGCTGGTTCATCAACGCATCAACATTATGTATACGGCTACACACATGCTCGTAGCTCGTAAGTAGCACAAAGGGTGTCTCGAATCTCGATGCTGGGCTAATGGTAGTGTCACTTGCTTTCCTTGGTAAACACTTCGACGGACCAAATAAATGACCGAGAACTAGGCAGGGTGCTCATTAAGCTCCTCCTAACTTTTCGCACGGGGTACGTGTGTACAAGAGCATCAAGAACCAACAGCAGTAGTGTTAGTAAGGAGTTCTCCCTACGTGCTGGCCCTGCTCGCAGTGACAGTCTGTCAGCATGTCAGCTCACAGCTGGCAGCGCACTGGTTTCCGCCTCGCTCTATCTAGACCGCCGCCGGCGAGAGACAGGGTCAGCGAACCACGAAGCAAGCAGCAGCAGCAGTAGTAGTGCAAACTCGCTGGTTGGTGCGGGGGAAAGGCAACGATGGCTGGTTACGCGGTACGCCTCAACATTTCCAAGACGATACCAGCGGCGGCGCTGGGCTGGGCGATCATGTAATCACAAGGAGATATCAAAACCTCGGTTCTGTCGTTCTGTCGGCACTACTTGTCCATCGAAGCAATCAATGAGGCATGAGGGTGAGAGGCACGCAAATCAGCAACGACCGCTCCCCGGGCTTCAGCGCAGGGTTGCGTTGCTGACGAGATCTTGGGGGGGAGGAACAAGGATAAGCCAGGGACGGAGAAGGCGGAGAGCACAAGGCATACGGTGCGTGGGACGTGGGAGGCGGGAGGAAGTCCCCCAGTCTCACATACGTACACAACATGACTGTCATCCCTTTAGATCTTAGATCGTGTCCAAATTTGGATGCTCGGCGGAAACTTTTTTTGTTGTTGACATTTTCAATTATGTATTTCTCTCATCGGGTGGCGGGTGGTGGCGCATAATGGCAGGGTCCATTAAATCCCACCCTCGCCAGCAGCAGCATCTTCTAACGCACTACCGTCTCACCAGCTCCCGAGACCTTGCCCTGCCAGCACGCCCTCTCACAAACATCCACCGCCCGAAACTGCACCAGGGTCCAGGGGTCAGCGTCAGGACAGGAAAGATCAGCAAGTTCCGGTTGTCAATGGTTCCGTTTCTAGTAGTGGTAGCGCAGTAGTTGTAGTAGCAGTGATAGCAGTATGTTATAGGGTTATATCGCAGCCCGCCTCTCCACAAGGCCCAGGCCTTCCTCGCTTCCTACATAGATGGTCATCAGCGCATCAGCGCTAGGACATGATCAACGATCCACGTCGGACGGAAGAGCTGAGCGCCTTCACCGGGAGCGGTCGCCCAACGCTCGTAGGCATTCCACAGCTTCTCTTGCTTCGCGACCTTGCCCAAGTATCGACCACCTCGGAGCCAGAACGACGGGGGCACCCACTCAGGCAAGTGAGGGAAGTATTCGAAGAAAGTTCTAGTTGGTGAAAAAGAACCCGCACAGACGCGATGGATCGAAGATAGAGATGCGGATCAGCAAGGAAAATCAACAACATGCGCGTGTCTCTGTTGGAGCAGAATCAAACTCACACGCCAATGAGGAAGTATCTGTGAAGAGCAACAAGGAAGCCAGAAGGAAAGGAAGTCAGCTTTACGAGCGCCAGATTGAGAGCAAGGGATCCAACACGTACACGCCAAATGCAAATGACAGCTGCGCCAGAAGCCGAACCCTCTGATCCGCCGAGGTCGCCGTCTTCTGTTTGATCCTCTGCTTCACCGTCCGACCCTGTGGACTCCATCTCAGCCCAGCACCAACCAGCGCACACCCAAACGCACCACCCTTCATCGCCGTCAAGACGCACTGTCCCAAGTAGGTAAACTCCCACGGCCAAATCCCAACGAACGAGAGTAGCGCGTAGAGTCCGGCAAGGACGCCCACGACTACGTGCACGATGAGCGCCAGGTGCGGCTCGCCCTCGACAACCGTCTCGGCTAGGAACTGGCCCGGGCTGACTCTGCCTCGGTTGGCCCTTTCATCTTCGCTCTTGAGCCGGAAGACGAATCTCCCGTTCGCATCGTATGCTGCTGGTATCACGTTGGGCATTGTCAGCGTCCCTTGTGGTTGTGGCAGGGAACGGTAGAAAGGCCGTGGAGGGTGACGCGATGTAGTTGGTATCTGCTGGAAAATAGAAGCTAGCCCTGCGGTCAGCCTACAGGCACCGAGATCCCTCGAGATGCTATGGATGTTAGAGCCGGGTTGGCAACTCACCTAGCTAGTGAGCGGACCGATGTAGTCGAGGAGGTGGATGTTTGGAATGCTAAGGTCGACGCAAGGGAGTGGAAGGCGTTCGTTGCTGGAAGAAGTTGAGCTGGATTTTGTATCAACGACTCGGCGACGTCGAGCGAGCATGACGCGCGTGCATGGAAACTTCCCCACATCTGTCGGCAGCCTGCACGCTTCCCGAAGCCGAGGAGAAGCTCAGTCTTTTTTGCGGGGTTCAAACCCTCCAACAGCGCTCCGACCACCAAGGGCAAGACGGGCCTTCGGGGATGGTGTTCGCGACGCTGCGCGCGTTGCAATGCGAGCGTCCGCAAGAACGTCCATAAGGTCACGGCAGGCGAGAACGAATCGCGAGCAGCGAGCTCAGCGCCAGCGCCTCAGCGCCTGAGGTCAGATCCGTGGTGCAAGTAAGAGCGTTCTGATTGACCGGGATTTCACAAAAATATGTAGCAACGACAGCAAGGCAGAAATCTATTGTGATTGGTTCACCTGCCTCCTGGCTGGGTCCCTTCTAGGCTGGAAGTTGGCCGTTGGCGATAACATGAGAGGCGGTGCGGCGTGAGGACGTGAAGGGGAGCGAAGGCAAATTGAATGAATGTGTGGAGAGAATCGAAAAGATGATTCGTTGATGTCTAGACGGCTTGACGTTTGATGATTTGACACTGGAGTCGGAAACCAGGTGTAAAGATTCTCTGAAATGAAGGTATGGAAGCGGGAAGTCGGCAAGTCGTGTATCGTCTAAGGGCCAGCGACGATGGACGATTGCCATCCTAAACAAAAGGCCCGTCCTTGTACCACCCTGACATGGTCGTATTGAAGGTCGCAGGCTTGTTCGGGTTGGCAAGCTCATCGCGGTCTTCTTGATCGGGATCCAACCCCTTCGTCTCTCGTGTGAAGAAGAGGGTGATGAAGAAAGCTGACCAGGAGGAGAGTCAATAGAGACGTCAGCTTATAATCTACAGAAAACATCATAACACTTTAAGGTCACTAACCAAAGACTGAGATACCGAACATGACCTAAAGGGGAGAGTTGCGAGGAAATCATGTCAGGGCCGGGCTATCTCGTGAAGCAGCTTTCTCCGCCAACCAGGAAAGTCGCCACTTACCCAGAACACGCCAGAGTATCCGAAAGATGTCTTGGACAGGTGAGGGAATAGGAGAGACGCAAGAATCGCACCGCACTTGCCGCTTGCAGCTCTGAGTTTCGGAAACGGGCAAGCAACCGTCAGTATCAAGCCCCTAGATGTCTCTGAATGTTGTGTCCGGAGCTACTTACGAAATACCGTGCGCCGTTCCTCGTACACGGGTTGGGAACACCTCAGCGGGGATGATGAAGGTGGTCGCGTTGGCACCAAAGTTCTGCAATCAGAGAGGTAGGAAGAAGGGTGGTGAGAATTGTCCCAAAATCTGGAAGCTCCTCAGGTGAGCATCGACTTACAAAGAACAGCTGAAGGAACACAAAGACGACGAAGAAAGGTCCTGTGTCGCTCTATAAATCAGGAAATGGGGTTGACATAAGCAGGAAACGCCGATTAGGTCGAGGTAGACGGTCAGTCACTGTTGCCTCCACCGCAAAAGAAGGACCAGACCTAAGTCAATTTGCATGCTCACCTTGAGTGTGTCATATTTCCCTGCCAGAATGCCCAAGAAGAGTGCGTTGAAGAAGAAGCCCAAAACTGCAGGGGTAAAAGGTCACGGTACCATAATGTCAGGCATCTCGCGCGAGAGGGACTCATAGTGCCAGCTCGTCGAAACTCACGTTGGATGGGCTTCCGGCCAATGACTTCGACGAGAGCGACCGTGATGAAGTAACCAGGCAAGAAGCCTGCGACGGTGATTATAAGACCTCCGAGCGAATTCTTGAACAGACTGTTATACGCATCGCCACCAGTGAAACCAATCGAGGACAGGATGGAACCCTGGTTCAGGTTGATACCGTAGCTATCGAAGTGAAGGACGAGTCAGCGCCAAAAGAAGCTTTCGTAGCGGATGCCAAGAGGAACTCACAAGGTGATGTCCACGAGGAACCAGGTGAACGCCGTACCGAAGAGGGTAGCAGCGTGCCTCGGTTGACTGAAGTACTGGAAGAACTCGTGACGCTTCACCTTTTTGTCCGTCGGCGCGTTCTTGACGCGCTTCTCGATCTCATCGTCACGGTTTCCCCCGCTAGCGGTGTCAGTATCCGAGCCAGAAGCAGAACCGGTACTGCCCTTCTTGAATCCTTTTTCGGTGTCGACCTCATTGAGAAGCTCTGGGTTGTCCTGCAGGGCCCGGGCTTGCTTAAAGCGGGTTGCCTCAACCATTGTGAGGCGGAAGTACCTGAGAAAAGCCGAGATTTTAAGGGTGAGATGATTTGGCCCGAACTTGATGCTTGTACGCTCCAGTTCATCGCACAAACACTCACAGGACACCGAAAGATGGGACGAGGACGATTCCCTGAAGGATACGCCACGCCCCACTGAGCTTGTGGAGGTCACCGGCTTGGACGGGGCCCTTGTATGCGGAAATGACAGCAATGCCCGCAATGGACGCAGCAAGGTTACCCCATCCTTGATTGGAGAAGATGAGGCCGAGCAAGATACCCCTCTTTTGAGTGGATGCACGATCTGCAACGATTGTAGCGCTCATGGGGTAATCTGCGCAGGTGGAACACAGAGAGTGAGATCGGAACCTATTTCGAAAAGCGCGCTCTGCTTGAAGAAACTCACCGCCACCGATACCTACTCCCATAACAATACGGAAGGCGGTGATCCAGTAGGTAACTCCTCGGCCCAGGTAATCGGGTGCGGAGATCGTGAGAATGACGGCGACAATGACGAGGATGAGCTCCTTTCCATAAACGCCAGTTCGACCTATTGGAAGGAGGGAACGCTCAGTACATCTCATTGAGTGCACATTTCTTAGCAGAGGGACACGGCGCGCTCACCGAGCTTATCACCGAGAAGACCGAAGATGACTTGTCCAAGAACATTTCCGATATTGGCGGATGCCTTGAAGACACCTCCATTCAAGCCCCAGTCGAGGGCGCCATCGCAGGGAGGGTTGGCGGGGTTGCAGTTGGCGGGGACGCTATACACATAGGGTACGATCAAGGCGATCAGGTTGATGACGAATAGATCGTAGCTGTTGGGGTGTAGGAGAGCCACAATCAGCAAATGCATGCAGAGATGTTTGGGCGTCCGCCAGCGCTTTGTACTGTGTCATACGCACGCATCGAGCAGGTAACCCACGCCTGCGATGAGAAGGAGCTTGACTTCGCCTATGGACAGGCCCATGTAGGTCTTTTGTCGACGCTCGACGAGGGAAAGGCCATTGGGCCCATCTGCGGGCCAAGCATCCATATCAGCTCCAAAGCCTGGCATCTTGGTAAAGTTCGGCTGTGCTTGCTTGTGACTTGAGTTCAGAAGGGGTATATGGCGACAGCTTCAAGATGGAACTTGGCAGGTAGCAGTCAGGTCGAGGTCGTTATGTTCGCGAGAAATCTGGAAACGGAGGAAGTAGCAAAAGATAGATCGCGAGCGCTGGAAGAGTCAGAGGCTGTAGGAACGTCAAAGCGGAGAAAGATTTCAGGGTAGACAAACAGGGAGGCAGAGTGATCGGATGAAACGGGGAAGACGGAGCGTACTTATATACAGGTGGCGAGTGGCAAGACGAGTGAGCACGCCGATGAGGGGGAGGCAGGGACGATGAACGATGAATGATTCATGATGAAGTCCTTAGCGCTTCCTCTAGCTTCGGTCAGAAGTAGGCAATGAGTTCTGTTTTCTCAGCATCGTCAACCTCAGCAGTGTCCCGGTCCGTCCCCTGCCCATGGCTGATGCGCTGATGCGCTGATGCGCTCCCGCTATGTATGTACGTACTCACCTTGAAAAACTTGCAACCAACGACACCGATTGTTCACCATGCAAGTGAGAAAGGGGGCGGCGCCCTCGGCAACCATTTCATGAGAAGAACACCCGGATAATGTCTCAAAAGAAAAATTTAGGCGCAGAGCCTCCGACGACCCTAGCGCAGATGTCGATCGGCTCACGAAAGATCTGACATCCAAAGGAAAGTCGCCTTTCCACCAGCCACCTAGTCTCAACATCGATCGTGGGTCTGGCCTTGGCCGCCCACGGTCTCACAAAATTAGTGCCCATTTCTCGCTGTACCCTTCACCGGAATCCTCAAAATGGCCTCTTTTCGCTCTCGATGAAAGTCACTCAGAACAGCTCGGATTCTCTTCAAACTCGGTATTCGCCGAGATCCTAGGTGAATGAAGGCTTCTGCCAAGTTTGGGTATCTTTCATTCGATAGGAAGCTGAGGTAGGGAGTGCTGTGCCAGTTTTATTTTCGTCGTTTGGCTGGCAGAAAGGCGATTTCCATACAGAACCCGACCTACCCTGCACCAGATTCTGAGTGGGAGAAAGAGTTCCTGCACTGCGTCAGTGTCTATGGCAAGGACTGGTCGATGCGTGGGAAGGCTGCTGCACTGGGCCAGTGTGCTTGGGAGCATAGCTTAATTTTGCTCCCAAAAATTGACTTTGAGCGAATCACGCTCTTTTTAAAGTCACTCAGCCAATGAGCTGCTCGTATTTGCCTATGCCTTAAATTCTGGTGAAGGGTACAGCCAAAAATGACCGCCTTTTTTGTGAGACCGCGTTCGCGCAAACGCTGTTTGCAGGCGAAGCGGTCTCTGTTGAGACTACCAGCCACCAGTCGCAGTGTCCATTCTGCTTTTTTCCTTGACCGGACCCGCTTCAGTGCTTTCCCATCCTTTTCGAGCAACATACACTCACAGCGCTCCCCCAGCGCTAAGCCGCCCGCCGCACGACTGCCGGATCACGGGATGGGCACAGAAAATATCGTCGCGTCGATGACGCACCGATCTTCCATTCACACAGGGCAGCTAACGCCGACGTCTTCGCTACTAGTCGGAACTCTTTTATAAAACTCGGGGTGCACGTTCTAAGTCTTCTCTTTGTCCGCGACCTTGTCGACACTCGACGTTCTCGCGCGCAACAGACAACGCGTGAGAAAGCAAGATGTCGGTCAAAGTGAGCAAAACGTCACCGGTCACCCATGATGATGAGGCGGAATTGAATGGAGCAGTCAGGAGTAGTAGGGGGCGCAATTGGGAAAGTCAGAAAGTGGTGCCGTGGCAAAATGGATTTGGGTAGACGAAATGAGTAGGCAGGAGAAACAGGAACGAGAGCCTATTGCACATTGTGCCGTGGTAGTCGAGAGTCGATTGACGTGCTGGAAAAGTTCCGGCCGACACCAGCGGATTCACGTCGACGGGGCTGTCGCTCTGCGTCTTCCTCCGCATCCGGCGAGCTGGCTACTGTCACAAGCGAATACCGCTGCTCGCTGACGGAGTCCTCCTCCGCGGGCCGATTCGAAGTTGTGTGAGAAGTAAGAACAACGGAAGGGATCAAGATCTCATCCTCGCCGTCTTCATCTTCCTCCTCCTCCACATCCTCGACTTCTTCCTCCTCTTCCTCGGTGCTGCTCGGAGTAATGTGATCCTGAGACTCGCGTCGCATGCTCAAATTTGACCAAGTCGAATCGCCGTCGTCGGAGGAAAGGGAGCCAGCTTGGGTGACGACGTAGCTAGTCTCCTCGACTTCCTTCGTGTCCCCCGCATGAATCCTCGCTAACCTGGCCTTCCCAGACGATTCCGGCGCATCAGCCGGGACAGAAGCGTTCTTACTCGAAGGCTCCGCCGTCTGCTGCTGACGCTCCTGCGAAGACACCTTCCTCTGGAAACTATGGTCACCCTTCTCCGTCGAAGCTGAGGGCGAAATCTCGGAATGCGAACCGATGTTCGAGTTGGGACCGCTCTCCCCAGAGCGAGGAACCGGCATTGAAAACGAGAACTCGCGAGCGGTCGAAGCGCCCGATGTCTGTCGACTACTTATACCGGAGCCATACCTTCCCGGTGGGAAAGCCGTAGTCGAAGAAGATGTAGACATATGGAACGCGTCCCCAGACTGTCTTTGGATACGACGGCGGCCAATGCCCGAGATGCGTCGCGAGCTCGATTTGCGTGTGGACGAGGTTCGCCGTCGGTTAGTGTCGTACGTCCCGTGTCCGACAGTAGTCGACTCGTCTTGTGCATCATCGTCGCCGCCATCTAGATCATCCGACCGCATCACAGGGAACTGGATGGGAGCTACCTTCTTCGCCACAAGGGGAGAGCGGGTCCGTTGCTTCGAAGAGCGCGAGGGACCAGGTGCAAATGCGTCTCCTCCACTGACGCCTTTTGGCTCTGGAATTGAGACAGCCCCCGAGTCAAAATCGATCTCATCGCTGTTTTCTTCCGACTCGTTGCTGTCCATCTTGTCTTCGTCCACATCGAGTGACGACTCCGAGAAGCTCTCCATGGCGGCGTCCAAATCGTCGTCATCGTCCACTGCATCCCATCGCGGTACGTGGTCCGCAAAGCTGAAGATAGGCTCCGGAAGCTTCTTGACGCGACTGCAGAAGTCTTCGAGTTGTTCGGCCGACTTGACAAGGAAGCCGAGCAGCATGCTCGGATCCAGACTCTTCATCGGCATCTTTCGAACCTTGTCGCAGTGGAATGTGTTCAGCTGCGCTTCTGAGTACGCTTGGCACCACCAATCGTCCTGCCAGGCATCCTGGTCGAAAAGTTTGGCAGGTCTCGAGTGCCCCGACTGGCCATGAAGGTCCGGAGCCGAGCCCTGTCGATGGACGGAGCGGGGCGGTGACTGGTATGGAACTGCTGGTCGAACGTTGTGCGGGTCCAGGTAGAAGAGGGTATTCTCCTGGCAGCCCATGAAATAATAAGAAGAACTCGGTCGTCCGCCAGAAATCCCGACGCTTTGCGGGAAGGTGAAAATGTTCTAGAAAACCACAATGATCAAAGTCAGCACACCCCGTCGCAGACTTGGGCCTTTCTTCATGAACTCACTTTGACTGAATCATAGTACCGCGGATGCACGCAGTCGATACCAAGTCTGATGTTGATCAAGATCAACACAGGCCGGTCCCACCGCCCCGCAAGCTGATCAGCCTTGCTCGCCTCGCCGTTCCTGATGTCCAAAGCCGCCTCCTTGACATCCGAGAGGTATACGACCTGATCGACAGCAAGACAAACGCCAAGTCCCGCATCAGGGAACTCGCTGACGAGCTGCTTGATCGCACCGGCTGCTGTAGACGGCCCAAACCACTCCCCCACATCCTTCCCAAGGCGCTTCCCCTCGCGCGCCATCCGGTGTACCGAGAATGGGCAGGCTAAGCATGGATCATCCAAGAACCAGCTGATCAGGCGGACGTATTTGGCGTATTCAGCCTTGGCCACATTCCAATGATCCTCCAAGGCTTGCCGCTTCGCGTCGTACGCCGGATCACTGGAATTCAGCAACGTCACCTCCGGGGGTATATGAAGGGGAAGTGACCCGCCAAAGGCGTTTGCCGCCGAACCCGAACCTTGCAATGCCTGTTGCAGAGCAACGATGCGACTGGAAACCAAATTCTCCTTCCGCCGCCATTCCCGACCCAGATGGATGTCCATGAGCGCATTTGCCAGAAGCGACTGCCCCGTCCGTAACATGCAGCCCCACCCAGCATCAGTCGTCAAGCCCGACCGCCCGTGAGCCCAACAGCTTGAGCAGCTGCAGTGGCCCGACCCCATAGATTTGGGATTCCCATCTTCTCACCGAGTCCACCAGCGACGCTACCCGTTGCCGAGAGTAATCCAGCACCGCCTCCCGCATTCGGACTTCTCGCGAGTGTACCGCTAGGCGACATCAGGCCCGTCATAGTCGCCGTCGTACTCGATGAGGGCAACGTGGCTATACTGGGACTGGTCGACACAGTCCCCACTTGGCTGCTTTGACTCGGTGAAACACTGAGGAGATCGTGCGAGGATCCGCCCTCGCCTAGCCTGCGACCAATCCACTGTCGCACAGATTGGCTCGGTCCCCCTGTCCATGCACCCGAAGAAGCAGACTGAGGAGTAGCTGGTGGATATAGACTCTCCCCACCCCCAATACCAGCGCCAGGCTGGAGCGGCCCTGCCTCCGCTTGTGCGGAAATGGTTCCATCCCGAGAAATGGGTGTAAAGTGGTTCCGATACGTGCACCAAATCCGGGAGCTGAAATCAGCCTGGAAATTGGCTTGCCATCGCAGCGCCTCCTCAACCGAAATCGACCTCCCTGGCTCCGCTGGACCGTACGCTTGACGGGTGCCGGTGATCGCCGCATGAGCAGATGCAATAGCAGCCTGCTTCTCCAGACGAGAGGCGGTCTGTGGTGTGGGCGGACTCTGCAACGGTGTGTTGTGCGCAGCATCTGATGAGGAGGGAGTATATGCACGGCCATCCGAGGTCGTGGACCCTTCGGACAGAGTGCCCAAGTCTGCTCCTCCGATTGACATGCTGCCCTCTTGTGACGCGGCACGATCCAAGGTGTGAGGGAACTTTCGAGCCTCAGGGATAGCACGATCCACGCTCTTCCCTTTACTAAAGGTAGGACGGCTTTGGTGCGATGGTGTGTAAGAACCACTCGCGTTATCGATGCTGGATCGGGTTGATATGGAACCTGAGCTGACACTGGTCGGAGGTAGCCTGGTGTGCACCTTCTCAGGGGAGCTTCGGGCGGAAAAGGAGCTTGGTGCAGAAGTTCCTGGCTGTTGAGAGCATCGCTGCTGACATTGCGAGGGAAGACCTGAGCATCGCTGCTGCGCGAATGCGAAGAAATAGAACCTCGCTGGATAGATGCAGCCGGGCTTTGCCGGTGTTCATTTGGGTTGAACGAGCTTGGAATTGCTGCTTTCGGTGGGACGGCGATGGGAGCGGAAGTCGAAGGTACTGATGTCGCTGGTGACGAATCCGAGTCCTGTTGCCCTTCAGGCGGAGTGGGACCATGCCAGACGCCGAGCAGCCATATTCCTTGTTGGTCTACCACTGAGCTTCCTTTGCCAAGACTGCTGGAGCTGGCATCAGGGTCGATGAAAAATCGGAATGCGCGCTCAAGTCCTGAGCCACCGGGCAGTGGAAGACTGAAGCGTGAGGTTGAGGAGTTGACCATACCTCCCGAGGAAGGCGGGCGATTTGGCTGCTGCGCAGGCGCAAGCGGAGCGGAAGTAGGCGTGGGCGGAAGAGGTCCACGGCCGCTGTTGCTGTTGGAATGCGCTCCTGTGCTCTCTGAACCAGAATGTGTTGACGCGGACAAGCCAGAAGGATATGACCGGGCATCCGGTGCGTTACTGTCGTCGGAGAACGCTGGAGATACTTCTCGGTCGCCTCTACCCGGTCTCACCGGGTTCATGTGCGGAGAAGTGTGAGGGATCGCAGCGCCAGGAGATCCAGAGGAACCGCCATACACGGATCCATTTTTATTGGATTTTCCGATGCGCCTTGCCCACGCTGGGATCGATCCGGCGACTGAGTTGGCGAAGGCGCTCTCCCCGGAACGACGGCGTGGATCTGTGGTGTTGACGCTAGCCAGAGTGTCGGAGGAGACGTTGCTGCCCTTGATGCTGCTGAGATCCCATTCCCTTTGAGATTGCGCACTGCGACCACCCGTGGCGTTGTCCAAGTACCTCAAGATCTGTCGAGCCTTCCCACTGGCTGAAGGAGGAGGTAGCTGCTTGTCCTGTGGGCTTTGGTCGGAGCCTCGCCGCCCGACATCCTGTGTCCGGAAACTTGAAGCACTCGTGTTTGATGATCGGTTGAAGAGTTTGCGCCGGCCTCCTTGCCGATCAGCGGGTGCATTCAAAGTGTCGCCAGCGACATTATCGGACGATGCGGAGGGGTCAACGCGCATCTCACTGACCGACAGGGTGCGTTGGAGGTGGTGCGAGTCGTAGGAATTGTTCAAGGTAGACTGTGCTATGCCAGAGCTGGTCGGAGGCCGAGAAGGAGGCCGGGATGAATACTCCGATCTGTCTCCACCCTTGCCCGGGCGGCTGATTGAGAGACGAGACAACGAAATCCTGTTGCGCGGCTGAGTGGGCGGTGATGTTGCTAATGACGTTGAAGAGACGACAATATGCGGTTGCATCTGATCAGTAGCAGTGCTGTTCGCAGCTGGTGATTGTCTGGACATATCGACGTCCGCGACGGTTGTGGTCCTCATCCGAGCAGGAAATGTATAGTTAGTATTTGAGGGCGAGTCGACAGAGGACGAGCGGTTGCGGCCGGTCAGGCGAGCCACCCATGAGGAGGGGGGTGCTGTGGACAATGTCGAAGCATTGGGATGATTGTACAGAGTACTGTCTGAAGCTTCAGCTAAGTGGCCGATGCCGTCTGCGGACTCGGTCAAGTCCTGGCTCTGATCCATGCCGTCCGATGCATCCTCGCTGTGTTCGCCTGTGTGAGAAGCCTGTTTCTGCTCGTCTTCAGAGCTCTGCAGGCCACCACTCTGCAGGTAACCTGGGTAGGCTCGCCTTGACGAGCGATATGTTGCATGGGCTTGGGGGAGGTCACCGAGGACAGGTGAGCCGTGGGCCGAGCCGGCCGCATCGGTAGGGGTGCCGGTCCCCGTCGACATGCCAGCAGAGGAAGGACGTCTACAGGGGTATGATGAGCCTGTGATCGTCGTCCTGGATGAGTCGCAAAGGCGCGGCTGAAAATTGCCATGAGATGAGGCGGAAGGCGGAAAGGATTGAGAGCAGCAATGTGAGCGACGTGGTCAAAGCAAGCATTTGCTGTAGATCGATTGCTCACCTCGATCGAATGCTATCTACCTCCCGAGAATGTGAGGGATCTCTACTGGTTGGGCTGTGTGTCTGCGCAGGGGAAGATCGATTGCCCTTCACTCCGATGCAGCAGAAAATTTTGATGGGTGATCGCGCAATCGATAGACTGGCCCAGTGAGCCAAGCAAGATGCCAGAGGAAGACCACGGCGCTTGTGGAGAAGATATCGACGCCCGTTATCGCTGCTGCTGCTGTTCCCGCGCGTATGTGTTGTGTCCTGTGTTGTTGCGGGTCGGAGCTTGGTCGAGGTGGTCGTGGAGATGTTGAGGAGAGAAGAGAGAGGATGGGATTCTGTGTGTTTGTGGTCTTTGCTTGTGGGAGAACACGATTAGAAACTGCGACCATTACAAACTCTAAATCAGTCACGTGCATTTTCGGTGATTTATTTTGGAGACGCGTCGCGAAATACCCGCGTTGGGACTTTGAAGAGCGCGACCGAGGTCATCATGGTGGACGGCCGGAACTGCACTGACTCGAGTAGAATGGACGGGCACGCTGCGGGAAGCGCAGGGCCGGGGCCTGGAACCGCTGCCTACCGCGCTGCTCGGAAACGCGCAGCTGATGTCGACGATGCGGAGGCCAGTCTACGGAAACGAATGGCAGGACGTGAGCAGAGCCCAAGCTGGCTGCCTGGTGTGAAATGCTATACATGCTCACAGTCTTTGTGCTCTCTCCCTTCGCGCAGCGTCCAGCGGCAAGGCGGGCCTCTCTGCTGACCAGGACGAGATCAATCGGAAGATCTACGAGGCCTCACGAGGCTCGAAGTTTTTCGACCACGAGAAGATCCGCGACGCAGAGACTACGCAGCGCATTGCAACACTGCTGGCCAAGCGCGACGATGCGCTGTCCAGGATAACCGTCGATTCACCCGAATGGAAAGCAATCGGCAGGAAGATGGACGTGCGTCTCGCTGAGCTCGAGGCCACCCGGGACCTCAGCCGCCAGATCTGCCATGTCGATGCAGATCAGTTCTACGCCGCCGTGGAGCTCAAGCGGGACCCATCATTGAAGGGGAAAGCATTCGGTGTCGGCTCAGGGGTTCTCACCACAGCATCATACGAGGCGCGACTGAAGGGCTGTCGATCCGGTCAAGCTGTACGTGCACTTGTTCAGCTTGGCCACCGTGTTCTGAGACTGAACGTCTAAAATACCCATCATCAAGGTCTTCGTCGCAAAGGCGCTCTGTCCCGAGCTGATCGTCGTTCGCAATGACTTCAAGGCATACACTCAAGCCAGTAGCGATGTGATGGAGGTGAGCCTTACCGAATTCATCGACCTACCTCTCGTTCAGAAAATGATTCTGACTATCATGCATGACTCTCTACACAGATTTTGGGGTCCTACGACGAGAATATGCAGCCCGCCTCACTCGACGAGGCATATCTAGACATCACAGAGTATTGTGAGCAGCACCAGATGACAGCTGAGCAAGTCGTCACCCAGGTAAGAATATTTCGTATGCGTCCGTCCAGCTGCTCCCATTTCGACTGACCCATCTCTCCGCTCGTCCTCAGTTACGGAAAGAGGTCGAAGAAGAAACAGGATTGACGGTCTCGGTCGGGATTGCAGCCAATAAGAGTGAGTCGTCGGACGCTCTATATTGGTCGATCTTGCTGTCTCTGATAGGTCTCGTCTCTACTCCAGCATTGGCGAAAATCTGCTCCGATAGAAACAGTGAGTTTGATGCTTTGCCCATTCCCTTGCGGCCCTCCTTTCTGACCTCTCCGTCTGGTCACTTCCTCGCAGAGCCAAATGGCCAATTTCAACTGGCCCACGATCGTGAAGTGATCATGGAATTGTAAGTCTATGCTCAGCTGTTGGACCTATGCTGCCTTCTTGTTTTTGACTTTTCCTCCGGCATCTGTCTGTAGTATGGAGACACTCAAGGTGCGCAAAATTCCTGGCATCGGACGTGTCACGGAGCGTATCCTGCAGGCAGTAAACGTCGAGACATGCGGCGACATATGGAAGCAGCGACACCAGCTGTACTTGACTTTCGGAAACGCCGTCGACCAGCTCTTGTCTGCGTACCTGGGCCTCGGCAGCACGCATGTTAGACCGAACGATCGACGGGAGCGCAAAAGTGTGGGTCGCGAAACCACTTTCCGACCTACCAACGATTTGGAGCTATTGAAGTCAGAACTTCGAGGTTGTGCCGATCAAGTCGAAAAGGATTTGGAGCGTACCCATTTCAAAGGTCGAACGGTGGGTGCTTCTACTTGCTTTCTCGATCTTTTCTGGCTACTCATCGCACCAATATCTACGCAGGTCACTTTGGTAGCAAAACGAGATTCGTTTCAACGCTTCACGCGAGCGAAGAGTGGAAACGTATATTTGCACAAGGCAGATGTGAGTTGATCGCTCTCGGAAAGCGCACTTTGGCATGTACATATGCTGAACTGTCAAACCAATCTAGGATCTGTATCAAATCGCCGTTTCTTTGCTGATGGCCGAGATCGCAGAGCTCACAAGAACGGATCCTTCAGCAAAGCTGACATTGCGGCTGATTGGAGTACGGATGACTCATCTGAAGGACCTTCAACCGCCGGACAACCAGATCAAGAAGCTGTTCGAGGCTGCTGGGTCAAGAGTTGCGGAACCCGGTGAAGGTGGGCGGCCAGGTCACGATCGAGAACAGGAGCAACTGGAGGAAGCTCTACGGCTAAGTTTGCTGGAAACTTCCGGGACGGGTGACATCGACCTGACCAACGAGATGTCGGTGGATGGTAAGGAGGCCGGTGATCATGCGCTCGATGTAAATGCCGACGGAATGGAAGATGGAGGAGAAAGGCTCGATTCAAGCACACCGTCTAAGCTCAACCCGGCTGGCGACAATTCGTCGACAAAATCTAATAGAGAGGACCCATCGGGGACACCTCGAAAGCGCCCTAGTGCCGATCGCAGCGGGCCTCAAGGAACGGCGTCGAGCTTCAGTCCCCGCGTCCTAAAGCTCCCGAGAAACATCAAGCTCTGCAGTTCCAGCATACCCCTTCATCAGTCGCACCCGTGTTGTTCAAACCGACTGCCGCTTCAGAGGAGACGAACTCCAAAGGCGCAGCGATCCCGCACTCGACAACATGTCCTATATGTCAGGTATCGTTATCGTTCTGGTCGAATGCTGAGCTTAATCGCCAGATTGATGCTTGTCTCGAAGGCCGCGGCCACCAACCGCTCGACCCCAAAGAGAACAACATCAGTCGTTCCGGATCCGACTCGGTTCTGTCGCCAGCTGCTGCCACTGAGTCGACCGCAAAAGGCTCCCGTCCAGGATCAAGAAAGTCGCAAGCGGCCAACGATCAGGCTGACGACGGCAAGCATGCGAAAGGATCTATGCGTCGGAAGTCTGCACCGGCAAGAGATGGATCGAGAGAGATAGGGCCGAGCGGAGCCGGCACACTCGACTTTTGGCTGCAGAGCAAGAAACCGACAGAATAATCGATCCACTACTAAACAAGGACAAATGTACTTCCTTCCAATGTATCCTACCCTTCAAGCTTCGAGCAATTGACTTGACCTCAGTAGTTTGCGTGAAGTGTGGAGCGGATCCCCGGGCCAGCGGGCCGAATGCGAGCTGAACTTCCCCGAATTCAACGCCGCCTGTGTTGGAGAGCTTCGCGCGCTCGGACTGAGCTCCTCCAGCAGCACAACGATCCTGCAAAACTTGACTCGCTGCTCGACGGATTCCAACTCCCAATTCAGGCCATTTCGTGTCCCTGATCGCCCGACCCACCTTTCATCGTCGCCGCGCCTCACTCCTAGCCCTTCCCGCCGAGCCTCGGATCGCATTCTTACCATGGCACAGCTCCTCAGCATCGTAACACAAGGTGAGTCCGCGACCCTGTACAGCATACGGTGAAATCAGTACGCTGACAACTTAATGTACCCTTCTCCCTACCGATCTGTCTATGCTGCTGATCCGTTCCCAGTACCGGAGTACATCAAGTCGTTCCGCCGCGAGCGTCTCTCCACGCTCCGGCCTCTGAACGAATTCTTTGACTACCAGCGGATCAGCCGGCCACAGGACTCCAATGAGGCATTTCAGGTGAGTACATTATCCAACAGCTTCCGCAAGGCAACGCGAAGAGCCCTCCGTTTGACCTGGTTCTATGCTCTCTCTCTCCTCCCTTAATTCGAACCTCATCCCGTAGCGCATCACGTACAACACTCGGTACTTTTCCGGCAACTATGTGGTGATCGTAGGCTCACTGGGCGTATATGGCCTGTGAGTAGTCCTGGATGGTTACGCACCCTTCGCGCGCTGCCTTTTGATCACAGCATTGACGGCGTTCCCCTGTCCTTCCCTCCACAGGCTCACGAGCCCTTGGCTCCTGGTCGCAATCGCGTTCTTGACCGGCGGCTTCGCAGCTATCAACAGATTCGGTACGTTTATGTCGAGCAGTGGCCGGAGCTTCATGCTGACGAGCTTCCACCCCGCTGATACCTTCCTTGAAACCAATAGCCCCCGAGCCAATGCAAGTAGGCGAGCACATTGTCACTCAGAAGAGCTTGTACACAGGACTTTTCGTCATCGGTATGTGTTTTCTACTTGTCTTATGATCCGTACTACATCCTGTGCTAATGTCACTGCGGACTCTTCAGGAATCCCGCTGCTATGGTACGCATCACCCATCGCACTGCTCTTTTGGCTCATCGGATCCAGCGCCTTCGTCATTCTGGGACATGCGGCATTCATCGAACCACCAGTAGCATCTGAATATTGTGAGTGTCACTGCGCTTTCTGCCAGTCAAAACCTGTACAGGAAGTCGTTCGGCTGCTGATCATCTTGTCCAAAACAGCGACTGTGGAGACAGTCTGATGGATCTTCACCCATGTGCTCTCGGTCAGGGCGGAGGAGTCAGCGGAACGCGGAGGCGACCAGGACTCCTGATCTGCGACGTCAAGGGACCAATTCTTTTGTGCTCATTTCTAAACGTGCAATTTACGAGCGAACGATTCAGGTCTCACGCCTAACGACAAAGTGCAAGCATGGTTCACCTCTGGAGATGCTCATGCTTTTGCAGCCCTTGAATCCTGAAGAATGCGATATACTGTGCCCCTCCAGTTCACTTGACGGCGCAGTGAGGTTATGGGGAAAAGACGAGTTAGGAAAGTAACGATGATCATACATGACAAGACCACTCACCTGTTGAACCGCACATCGCCCAGACCCAGATTGGTAGGGCGAGAACTTCGCGAGTGCACCACGCCAGAAAGAAGCGTCCTTCCTCGTGCTTGGGCAAAGGTTTGCCTCCGGACAATGCGTCGAGAACAAGCCGGTCTGTGCTGTACCACGCCGCAAAATGCAGAGGCAAAAAGGACCAAGTCGCCAACGCTGAGAATAGATGTTGAAAAGGGCCGGACGGAATCCAGTATGCGATGCCTGGTATAACAAAGAAGCACCACGCCCGCCATCCCAGCAGGCCTGCAACGATGCTCTCCGTCAAAGGTTCGACCATGGTAGCCTCGAATGTCATCCATCTGCGGACCCGTATCCAGCGCATCCTCCTGTTGGTATATTCCCACATAGTACTGAGTTCTCCGACACTCATATGGGCAGGGTGGATGGAGGAGACGGCATGGGCGAGGTTGAGGGGTGCATTCCATAGCGAAAGTCCGAGCATGTTGTCCTCGGCTAGGTAGATACCGAACCGCGCGAGGGGTCTGGCGCCCGCTTGGGCCGTGTTGAAATCTGGCTCACTGGATACAGATATTGCCGATGTTGAGGCTTTTGCTTCGGCTGCGAGCTCTAGAGCGCGCTCCACCGTGGTGGAGAAGGCCTTGGACGAGATAGCCCCAGCAAGTGAGCCTTCTTGAAGTTGCATGGCAGCTCGATTTTGTTCTTGATTAGCATCTTTACCCTTCCCGAGACTTGCTCGCCAAAATGCACCATGATCCGGCCCAAAGCGATGGTCGGGGACACGGGCAAGGTCCGATTTGCGATACATATTACTCTTGCCCACAATACAGGAGTCGACCACGACCGAGTTGATGGCGAGATACATCTTCGCATGCGTCGTGCTCAGAAAGACACGCTCGACTTGAGACGCCCATGACTTTGACGGATTGACCGCGAAAGGTACGTGATGGACCAAACCCACGCGTGAACCATGCGACGAGCGCGGTGGGAAGGATGGTAGCGGTTTCGGTGGTGACGTGGTCAAGGTTCGGACCGCCTCTGCCAGGGCGCCCGGAGGTGACCAGATTTGACTGTCGACGACCCAGATGATATCGTGTGCAGCGACTGCATAGGGCCGCACAAGATTGTTGATTTTCGGGTTCACGCCGGCGTCCTCGTCGCCTGGGAGAGAAAGAAGGTAGGATTCAAGGAATATGTTCGTGCTGGTAGCAACACCACGCCTTAAACTCACCGACAATGATCCTACTCCGAATGTGAGGATATCGTTCTCTGACTGCCTTTGCAATGGGATATGCCTTGTCCTCGTCGCTCCTGACGCTGAGAATGACCTCGAATGCCTCGGGCGGGTACTTCTGCTCAAAGCTGGAGCAGAGATTTGTGAACAGATTGCAATCGAGACCTGCTAGAGGCCTCAAGATGGAAACTCGTTCGCACGCCGCCAGATCGAGAACAGGCTCGCTGTCGTCCTCATCGGTCACCGTGCGGGCTGGGACGCGGAACTTGGACCTTGCGACCGAGCATCCAAGGAGACATATCGACCATATGACCACGTACCACACCCCGCACGCACTTGATGCCACGGTCGACCACATTTGCATCAATGTCCTTCCTCAAGCCCAGCTACGTCCTTTGCTTTGAATTATTGTGCACCGCCGCTCGTCCGTCCTTCGATTCAGGTCGGGGAAGATTAAGTTGAGGGAGAAGGAACTGAAAGAGAAAGTGTTCAGGCCGTCAACAAAGGACAATAATCACCCAGCTCAACATGGCGAGGGTTCCCGGGGAGACGAGTGGTGGTTGCGGCACTCGCTGATGTTGTTGCGGTCGAGCCTCATTTCTTCTCATCCTCATCTTCCCATCTTCCACGTCCTCCATCTCGCCCGCCTCCAACGCCTTCGAACGCGAACCCTAACATCGCTACCACGCACACTGCTGATTGACGAAGCGCATTCCGAGAGCTCCTGCGAAGATGCACAGGTGAGAAGGCGGACAGCCTACGAAGCTCAGCATCATTCACTCACACATCTCGTCCTTGCACGCTCCCCCTTCCGTCGCAGCTCACTACAACGCCTCAATGCCATCTCGGCATTCGCGACCTCGGTCGTACTCGGCATGCTCATCTTCATTGCAGCGATCTCGTATCCCATACACAAGCCCTCTGGCACGGTCCAGGTGAACCGCTTGCAAGTGTGAGTACATAATGGAAGGGCGGCATGAGGGGGGCCTCAAAGCAGAGATTACTCACAAGCCCCGCTCTTCCACCTTCCTCTGCGCTTGCGCAAACGTCCCCTCTTCGCGCATGATCCGGGCTGTGTGCGCACTTCCCATCGCAGTGTGCAAGCGAAAGCACGATGGCATATGGACCGAAGAGCACAGGACTACATGAAGGCGACCTTTGACATCGACGCCGACTTTACTCCGCTCTTCAACTGGAACACGAAGCAGGTCTTCGTCAGCCTCGCCGCAGAATACGTCTCTCCGAAGCATGTGAGCAAGCTGTGATCGATCAGTATTCAAGGCACGGGTAACATCTTTTTGGCTGATACACATTCCATCTGCCTCCCTCTTTTTAGGCGGTGAATCAGGCTGTCATCTGGGACCGCATTGTGAGGCGGAAACAAGATGCGCACATTGCCATTGAGGGGCAACCCAACAAGTATGGCTTCAAGGCAGTGAACAAGTCATTCCAGTGAGCATCTCCCACAACCCCAGCTTACCTCGGAAATGCTTGGCGGGCTATTTTCAGCACAATGCAACTAATCATTTCCGCTCTTGCCCACAGGAACATCACTGACGTTACCTTCACGCTCAAATGGAACGCAATGCCGCACGTCGGCGCACTGGCTTACGGAGACGAGGCGAGAACAGGCTCGATCAAGGTGCCCGCCAAGTCCGTGGTTGCGGCCGATGGATCTCCTCTCAAAGTCGAGACGCTGTACTATTGAGTCAGACTGAGAATGTCAAGAAGGGCGGTCAGCTCTAGAACGTTCTTGTATGATTTGGCCGAGCTGTGATCTAGTCGTTCGATTGTTGTTTTCAGAAGGAGTTGTGCTGCTCAGGGAAAGGTCTGAGCGCAGGGTCCAAATTTCTTGAGAGTAGTCGCCCAAGCGCAATCAATTGTTCGAAGCAACCACGATCTTCAGCACTCAAGATTCGCAACATATCCTGGCTCCTGAAGACCTGAGTGTAGTACTGCGAGCGCGCAGCAGTCATGAAGTGTCAAGAGTGTCGCCGAACGATCGCCCCCGACTCTCGCGGGGGTACTACATCGGCATCGACGGCTAAAGACGCGGCGGCAGCAGGTCCTAGCGGGGGCAAAAAGCAGGAAGAGGAGGTGCAAGATGGCTCTGGAGCTGGCGACTCAGGTAATTCGCCCTCTTCCTCAGCCGAGCTGCGCGACACGTACGATCTGGTCCGACGGAGTGCGCTTGCTATCACGGAGCTGGACGAGCCAGGCGTGGGCGAAGCTGGAACGAGTGCGGCGGCGGCGGCGGCAGGCAAAGGAAACAACAAGAAGAAAGGCAGCTCTGCTCAGGCTGCAGGCGGTGCTGGAACTAGTGGGAAGCAGGTGACAGGATCGGCGGCCGCAGCAAGTGAAGCAGACGGCGGCGTCGGTGGGACAAGTGCTCCTGTACCCGCCGCCTCGCGCAACTCTCTGTCAGCACGACTCCGGCTCACCGAAGAGCTCGCACAGCTGCTCTCGTCGTCGCCCTCGCCTCATGCAGCCTCCCTCCTACCGCAACATCAAGACTCTGCCGCCGCCCGAGCCTCGAGCGCTGGTGCAGCAGACGGGCGGAAGGGAGCTCTGATTGATCACGAGCTATGTCGGGATTGCTGCAATGCTCTGGTTGAGCTCATGCGGCAACAGATCGATGATCTAAAGAGGGAGAAGGACGCCTACCTTGCGGTCGAAGCCGAGCTCGTCAAGTACCGGAACCAAGATGTAGACGTGAATGCGATGCAGGTTGAAATCGAGCAGGTACGCGATCCCGATGTTGCGACTCTCGGTCTGCTATCGACGCCCTATGATACAGGAGCTCACATATCTGTATTTTTGTCTTGCAGCTGGCAAGCGAAGAGGAGGCACTGATTCGTGAACTGCGGCAAGCGGAAGAAGTCAAGAATGCGCTTGAGGCGGAATTGCGGGAGATGGACGCTGAAGAGAAGGAATTGGAAGCTGAGGAGGAAACGTGAGTCATGCTCTTCTCACACAGGTCTGTCGCCTTGCGATTGCTGTTTCCTCCGCTCACGAAATCTTCGTTTCTTGATCCCAGTTTTTGGGTCTCCTATTCCGCCCTGAGCTCACGGCTCGCATCTCTTCAAAACACCCACAGCGCCCTCTCCTCATCAATCGCTCACGACAAGCTCACCCTCGCTCGCCTTCAGCTGACCAACGTGTACAATGATGCCTTCTGCATCGGCCACGACGGTGGATTCGCGACGATCAATGGGTTGAGATTGGGCAGGTTACCCGGTGCTAATGTGGAATGGACGGAGATCAATGCGGCGTGGGGACAGACGACGTTATTGCTCAGCGTCTTGGCGCGGAAGTGTAGATTTGTGTTCAAAGGGTGAGTTTTCAGTGGCCTTGGAGAGTTCTTGGGTACCGCCAGGGCTGAACTCATATCTACTCTTCATCCAGTTATGTACTCCATCCAAAGGGTTCCTTCAGTGTCATCGAGAAGCTGGGTCCTGACAAGGCCATGTACGAGCTGTAAGTTTGCCGACAAAGTTGCGCTGAAATGACTATGTATCTCATACCTTTCCGTTCCCTACGCTTTAAAGGCACGGCTCTGGAGACTGGCAAGTTGCGCGACTGCTCCAATCCCGACGTTTTGATCACGGCATGGTCGCATATCTGGAGTGTCTCCGCCAATTGATGGCCTTCGCGAGTGAGCGAGATTCGAGTGTGAGGCTACCACATGCGTGAGTTATTCGCCATCGGAAAAGGCTGTTGCTTGGAGATTCTGGTTTCATCGGACGTGACAAGCTGAAAAATCTCTGGCCTTCCTTGTAGTGTGAACAAGGATCGGATTGGAGAGGCTTGTATCCGGCTTCAATTTGGTCAGGACGAGACGTGGACAAGGGCGTTGAGACATGTGCTATTAACGTGAGAATGGCCGATTGCACCGTCCCGCCCCTGTTCTGTTTACGAGATGTGATGCTGACCGCCCACATTTTCCCATCTCAACAGTTTGAAGGTCCTGATGGTCTGGGTACTCAAAGTGACCGAGGACGATACCGCGGAAGGCAATGTACATCAGGCTGGACGGACATAGATTCCTTTCTCAAAGTCCAGCATATACCCCATCATCCCTTCATCGACCCCTTGTGTAGCTCTCTCGTTCAGAGAACTGGAGCAAGCAAGTGAGTCGCAACTGAACGCTTGACTTCATTCACATGTGAATCGCTGCAGGGCAAAAGAGGAGGTAAGGAGCTAGGATCTGTTAAGGTGCAGGGGTCGCGGTCAGGGTAAAATTCCATGCACTGGCAAAAGCGGAGCGGAACACACAGGAGGAAACAACGAGGAATTTACTGGGAGGCCAGCTTCAAGGCAGGGGGCCCGTATTTCACGGAGGGAACGACACGGACGCTCAAAGGCGGCTCTGCTGAGGCGAAGGACAACCGCCACGCACCAGCCTCTAACGTCGCGAATTTCTGTCAAGTGGCGTGTTCACTGGTGCAGTGTGCGTGTGTGTCGTGCATGGGAATGTGCCTTTGGCATGTCGGTTGGTGCATTGTTGCCATCGCAACTAGCAACCAGGCGCGCACTCCTGAACACCAACTTCCCTCCTTTGGCCATCGTGCCTGAAAGTACAGCAACAGGTCACTAACAGCTGGAACTCCGCAATTGTTCCCCTACAGACTGGCGACTGACCTCTGTTTATCTCAAGTTTCAACATTCCTCTCAGCACACTGATTTTCTGCCTCTGTTTGATCTGGCACGGCACAGAGAAGAGAGATACGGCTATAAAAGGGGTGCTTATCCTCTCTTTCCCCCTGCTTCTCCTCTCCTTCCCTCCAAAAGACCTACCTTCACCACTCCACAAACCTCTCCCAACTTCGACAACCTCCCAACCTCCTTTCCTTCCCTCTTCCCTCTTCCCTCTTCCCTCTTCCCTCTTCCCTCTTCCCCTTCCTCGGAACACGCATCACAGATCGACCCCTCTCCGATCACCCGCCGGGCAGCAGCACCCCCCGCGGGACCGTCGCCGGCTCGAAGGGGTCATCTGCTACAAGGAGTTCGTTCGGGAATGGATGCGTTTGGGGGACCTCTGGTGAACGGGGTGGGGTGGGGCGGGTACAGATGGGGAATACTTGTCGATCCTTCATGTCCTGGGGAAGGAAGGCTTTGTGACGATGTAGCTGCTGATGGCTGCTCACGAGCGTCACCAAGGTGGGCGGAGGGAGGTCCCGTTGACCTACTTCGTCCCACACCGCTGGACCCTGTCCATACGGGTTGGCTTCCTGGGTGGGTGTGGGCGTGCGTCCCGTGAAGTGGATGACTACGTGCCGGTCTCCCGTTGGGCCTCGTTGATCGCTCCCCTCACCACGTCGACCTATACGCCCTCGTTTCCTCGCGGTATCATCAACGTCTCACTGCCCTGGTGGGAGACCTTGACTCGAAAATCGTTCATGATGGCTCACTGTGTGGCGGGCAGCATCATGAAGTCAGTCCGCATTGCAACCGATAATGCCCTGCTCCTAAGCTGGCGCGCCGCAACATACGGCAAGGCGGAAAGCCTTCCAAAAACGGAGTGGGCAGTAGGGCAGTCCCGACCCCGTCCTTTGCCCACCCACATAAGAACCCGTCACGCTGGAAGATGGGAGACTGGAGATTTAGGTTCGGCTACAGTGACATTCGAAGTGTGGGTCATTGGGAAGGGAAAGAATAGCGTTCAAATACGCGAGGGTGACACGATCGACGAAAGGGGGGAGGGGGGGAGAATAGAGCCAGGATCTGGAAGAGAAAGTATTAAAACAACAGGAGGAGACGCGGATGCCAGAGATCGAAGAAAGAGACGTTCCCTCGATCTCGGTCCGTGTTTGAGCACAGAATTGGGGAGGCCGGGAGGGAGAGCACGACCACCTACAGCCTGCTCTGAGGCGAAGGACTAGCCTCAGCAATCGTGCGAGCCAGCTCGTCGGTGACCTGGTACAGATCGCCATTCCGAATAGCAGCATAGATTATCGAAACCCATCCTCCAATCGTCTGGTTCATCTTCCCTCCCTCTCCCGAAAACTCGAGCGCGTTCTCCTTGCCATGCATGGGAACCGCAAGCGTTCGGCGGACGTACTGGTAGATCGCTCGAGAGCGGCCAAGCATCGGACTGGCGTGGCAGCCGCGTGGGTCGTCCAGGTACTTCTGCGTCACGCGGCGGTGGAGGACTGCAGTTTGCTCCGCCGAGTAGTCGCGCCACGACATGATGGTGCGGAGAGGGTCGGCTCCACCGCCAGAGGGGAGGGAGGTGAAGTACTCGATGAGCTCGTAGCCGGCGAATGTGTAGGCGTCCGTCAGGCGCGAGTGGAGGTCGCGAGCGGAGGTCTCGTCCAAGCGACGCGCCTATAAGATAGGAAAGAGCAAAGGGATTACAGTCAGTTCAGTTGTGAACTGAGCAATGAAGAAACGGGGGAGAAAGACTCACCAGACGAAGAGCAACCTTCTTGCCGAGGGCGACCTGGTCGTGCTGGTTTATCCAAGTGGAGAAGAATCTCTCGACTGTAGGAGAAGGGAGAGCAAGGGGTAAGTCATAGGGAGCTAGGCAAGCGACAAATACATGGTCCCACTCACTGCTCTCCTCAATCTGCTCAGCCAACTTCAGCTTGAACTCAGCCTGGACAGCACGAAGGTCAAAGGCCTGGCAGAGGGCGTAGATCATCCAAGCATGCATCATGCTGAGCGTCTCGACGGCATGGACCGTGTAGCGACCTGAGACAAGCGCCATGCTGTTCACTGACTGGTTGCCCATCTCCGCCGACTGGATGTGGGAAGACACTGGTGAAGCAAGGTACGCGAGCTCAGCCTGGGCGGCAGCCGAGCCGATGTCGATACCCTTGCAGTGGAAGTTGAGCGAGGGGTCCGACGCGGCCAAGTTGGCGGCCAAACCGCGGTTCATGGAAGGGTTGATGAGCTCCGTCAGTTGCTGGAATGTGATCTTGCCGAGGTGACAGAGGGAGAGACGCGTCTTCTCGAGAGCATTGGTCACAGACATCGCCTGGAAATTACCGCCGTGGTGGACCTGACCCGTGGACGCGTCGATGAGAGGGTTATCAGTCGTGCTGTTGAGCTCGATGCGAATCGACTCAGCAGCGGCGATGATGTCCTCCACCTGTGGTCCGATGAATTGGGCAGCCGTACGAAGCGGGTAGCGATCCTGTCGGAGAGCACCTTCTGCCTCTTCGCTCAGGAGCACATGCTTCTCCTCGGCGATGTGGGACGCCAAGCGGGAGCCCTCGAGCAGGGCGAGCATGTTGGAGGCTACCTCGACCTGACCCGGGTGGGGACGCGCGGTCTCGTGGATGAAGGGAGCGAAGGAGGCGTCGGTTCCGAGGAGAGCCTCGACGGCCATAGCTGTGGTGACTTGGGTGAGGAAGGCGAGCTTCTGGGCATCGTGAACGACGAGAGCGCCGACGCTTGCAGAGAAGGCCGTTCCATTCAGGATGCCGAGCTGTCGATTAAAAGGTTCAGCATTTACGAAAAAGGTTCAGGATAAGATTAGGCAGGAAACTCACCGCTTCCTTGGGTTCGAAAAGGGTAGCCTCAATGCCGTACTGCTTGAGAGCGACGGACGAAGGAACCTTGACGCGCTGTCCCTCGGGGCCATCCACCCATGCCCAGACGCCGTCTTGACCCGCGAGGCAGCCAGCGACGTAGCTGAGCGGGGAGAGATCGCCAGAGGCGGAAATGGAGCCTCGGAGGGGCACGACGGGAGTGATGTTGTTCGCGAGCAACTGTTGGAGTCGCTGGAGGACGATGATGCGTACGCCGGAGTGTCCACGGATGAGAGAGCTCAGCCGGACGGTCATGGCACCGCGTACCCAGGATTCGGGCATGGAGAGGGGCGTGTCGGAGAGGGAGAGGGATGCGGTCGGGAGACTGGGTGTGCAGGAGGGGAAGTTGGGGGAACCTCGAGGACGCCCATCTGTTGATGCTGGAGCAGGGCGAGCTGAAGGGCGCGCGTATTGTGGGTTCGGGAGTCAGCAGATCCTCCGAAGCCAGTGTTGATGCCGTCTGCAAGTGATGAAGAGAAAGCATATGAGTGAGACTGAATCCGTGCATATATCCGATTATGAAGAAGGGTGATCGACTTACACAGTGACTCTCCGCGCTTGAGACGCTCGTTGAGAGTGTCGACGGAAGCCTGGACGCGAGCGAGGGCCTCGGGAGAGCAGTCGAGCTCTGGAGTGACCTTGTAGCGGGCGACGGCGACAAGGGCAGCGACAGAGAGGGTCTGGCCGTCGATGACAAGGGCATTGCTGCGAGGGGTTACTTTGGAGGATGTGGATGCGGAAGCAGGAGAGACGAGGTCGATGCTGGCATCAAGACCAGGGAGGGAGTCGAATCGCCGTTAGCGATCGATGCTGGTTGGGAGTGGGAAGGCATTGCTATGCGCTTGTAGGTGTTGAGCTCGTCCAGAGCGGCGATGTTTGTGCGAAGGAGGGGGGAAGCGTGGGAGGGCATCGTGTGCAGGTTTTGGTGGAATTCTTCCTGTTTTATACGGCAGCGCCATTGGTCACCGCGAGCAAGAGAAGAAGTCAGCGAGATGCACCGTGACAGCGATACATGCATGGCGTAGACAGCGAGATGAGGTACTCACAGTTAATCTTGTTTGGGGTTAGACTTGGAAGAGACCGAGTTGTGTGAAGGGAAGAGTTCGCCCAGGCAACAGAGAGAGAGAGACCGACAGAGACGCTGGGAAGGGATTGATGAGATGCAGGGAAGCAACTGAGATCAATCTTGTTGCCGTTGGCTGTGCCCTTTTATACCATTTCATCCTGCGCATACACCGAGCGCATCCTCAGCACTCTCCCAGTAGTTGCCACGCCTATACCCGCCCATCGCTACATCATCTGCTTGCATCGGAGAAGACACGAAACCAGAAACCTCAGGAGGCTCTGTTGGGAAGGAAGGAAGGTCGTTGCGATCCCAAACCTCCCCCGTGGTTAGCCGCAGTGACAGGAGAGAGGGAAAGATAAGCGATAAGCATTTGTGGGAGAGTTGGAGTAGGTGAGGGTCCGATCTGAGGCAGAAATAATAAGACACCGGCCATCTCTCGCTCACTAGCGACTCTTTGCCTCTGCTTGCCGGCGAAGAGTCTGTGTGCGTTGCCGTCGCTTTGTCGGAGAACTTGGAGAGCTGCTGCTGCTTCGATGCGGTTAACCATGGCACAAGCCGAGACACACACGGATAAAATGTCGTTATCTTATCGTTATCTAATCGTTATCTCGTCGTTGTCCGCCCACGCTAGCAAATTAAAGAGGCGGAGGAAAAAAATTTGGCGACCTCGAAAATCGCGACCAACAGCCATCGCTAGCAAGGAAGGGAAGGAAGAAAGAAAACGATGGCCTCTCCGAACGCAAAGTCAAGCGCCGCCTCGTCGGCTCAGCCGTCACCTCTAACTCAGCATGGACGAAGAACGAGGCACTCCCAGGACAGCGCATGCTCGCCTCCATGGGCTGGTCCCAGGGTCAAGGTCTAGGTGTCGGCCAGCAAGGTTCAGCAGCACCCATAAGCGTCGCCTTCAAACTCGACAACAAGGCTTGGGCGTCACCCGCGCAGAGAAGGAGGCGCGCTCTTCAGGAGCAAAAACCGGATCAATGGACTGGCTGGGCGGCGGAAGCGATTACGAGGCTCTTCTGCAGAGAATCAATGCTGCCAACGCTGCAGACACAGACGCAGCCACCCCCACCCAGACCACAACGGAAGCAGCCACAAGCGACAGCGACAGCGAGTCCGACCAAGACGACGCGGCAGTTCAATCGCAGCGCAGCGACAAGAGCAAAGGCAAGAAGAAGAAGGAGGACAAGAAGAAGAAGAAGTCCTCCAAGCGGAAAGACTCTGAGGATGACGAAGCAGAGGAGGGAAAGCGGAAGAGTAAGAGCAAGAAGGAGAAGGAGGACAAGAAGAAGTCAAAACGTAAAGCTTCTGAGGATGACGATGCGGACGAGGCAAAGCGGCGCAAAAAGTCGAAGAAGGAAGGCAAGCGCAAGGCCGCGGACGGATCGGAAAGCGCTGGCGAAAAGGAAGTGTCAGTCACTGTCACCACCACCACCACCGTCATGTCGGTGGCACCCGTGGCCCCTCACCGATTAGCGTATGTATAGCCCTAGACTCTGTTCTCCTCTAGCTCTTCCTTTCTAGAACCTGACAATCTGCTCTCCTCTAACCCACAGACACCGCGCTAAGTTCTTGCGCGCCAAAGGTCTACTCCCATCCGATTCTCGTTCAAGTCCAGTCTCCGGCTCCAGCACACCGATCATCCTCCCAAAATCGGCTTCCCCATCAGCACCGGCCTCTCCCGCTCCTACTCCAATCTCGGAACCTGTTCCGAGAAGAAGCCCAAGCCAGAACCTTCCGTCCAAGTCGAAGCTCCTACTCCTATGATCACCGATCCACTGGCAGAGCCCTACGAGCCTCCACCATCGACAATGAGTGTACAAACATATCTCGCCAATAAGCTCATCCGCCGCAAAGCGGAGATCGCGAGGGCAAAGAGGGAAGCGCAGGATGCTGTCTGGGGGCGCGTTGCGGCAGTTGTGGCTACGACCACCACCACCACAACCACGACGAAGGCGTGACATGGCACGGCAATTTCTTCTTGTCTTTGCCTCGGAACTCTCTCTTTTTCTCTCTTACGCGCACACTGTACTTCTTCCCTCATCCATCCCTGGCTCCAATTGATGTCCTTCTGTCGGTACTTTTTCTGTCTCAACACACAGGAGCAAAAGAGTTGCTCACAATGACTCGTCAATAAATTCGTGGAGGACACCAGAAAGGCGAAAAGAGGTTGGACCAGGTGGGGGAGGGGGAGTTAGACATCATGATGGGCGCATCCAAGGCAGTCTATCAGAGAAGGGGGGTCTAGAGGGGCAGTACGGATACTGACTACTTTGCGATAGTCGACTTCGTCCAGCGGAAGAAGATACGCTTGGCAGCTTGAGGATCGAGAACAGCCGCCTCCTCCTTCTTCGACAGTGTTTGGCTTCCTCGTCGCTGTGTCAGCTCAGAGGAAACTGCTGCGGGTGCTTCAGAACCTGTAGCATCAGAGCTGCTGGCAGGGACGGAGAGTGTTGCCACGCCTTCCTTGCTTTGCGCTCCCTGCTTTTGTTGCTGTGGCGAAGAACCCGCGGCGGCCATTGCTGCCTTCTGCTGTGCCAACCTTGCCGCCTGATCGTTCATACCAGAAACGCCCGCCCACTGTGAAGCAAGCTCACGACGACTTTTCTGCTGTTCTTGAGCTTGACGGGCTAGGACTTCGGCGCGGATCTCAGCTACGGCAGCGAGGACGACATCGCGTGACGAAATTGCGGGTGTGGCAGGTTGAGCTAGGTTCTGTTCGATCTGTTCCTCCCCGACACGCTTCATCTGTGTGTCGACTCCTGAAGCTTGGTTCCAAAGCTGGACAGGTCCGTCTTCAGACGTCGACGAGTCAGCGGGAAGAGTCTCGGATAGCCTGATGGGCGGTACGGCGGAAGAAGAAGCAGCAGCAGCGTATGCCTTAAGCTGGGAGAGGATCAGCTCGTTCGCTTTGCCCGGGGCGATGCTGGCGTGGTTGATTGGCTTAGGCTCGATACGACCTCCGTTGGGCAAGAAGGTAGTGGTGCCTACGATGGCAGTCGAACCGGGGAGCCAGGTCGTCGTGATTGTGGAGGAAGGGTCCAGGGCGGGAACGACACCGGTGGGGCTGTTTACTGCTGACAACACGGCTGCGGCGACCTTGAGGGCGTTGAGGTACTCCTGTGGCGCGGCGGGGGCGGACTCGTCCCTGGGTAGGGCAGCGACGGCAGCGGCGGGGCCAGGGGTAGGTACAGCGGAGACTGTCGAGGCGGCTACCAGAAGAAGACACATCGATGTAGCGACTTGTACCAGCCAGGAGCGGGACCTGTTGGAGGAAGATGTAGAACTCATGCTCGGCATTGTTGGTAACGTCCTTTGTCTTTGTGGGATACGAATCTTGGAGAGAGATTGAGGAAGCGAGATGTGTAAGGCGGATCTACGCAGGAGACGTCAAGTCTGCTGGGTGTGTGTGGGCGGATAGGGGAGAGACTGTAAACAAAGGCTACCTGAGCCAATGGAAAGGTGATGAAGAGGCGGAAAGGTAGAAGGTAGGTTTGGGAAAACGAGGATGAGTGACCAAGGGTGAAGAGAAAAGAAGCGAAAGAGATGTCAGCTGCGAGAGGTGCTGCCCTTTTATCCCCAGCAGGTCAAGCCCTCATGCCTCACAGCTTGTGATATTGAGCATCCACTTTCCCCCGACACGCCGAGAGCTGTGTACAGTGCACGTCGTTTTGGAATGGTCCAACTGGCAGCTGGTTGGACAGACACAACAACACCAGTGGTTGCAAGCGCGCCGAGGGTACGTGCGTCGCGAGCAATCGTGCATGCATACGGACTATACAGAAGAAGGCAGGGGAGGAGTGAACGATAGGTCAACGCAGGCTCGTACTAGCAGCAAGGCGATGGTCGGACACTGAAATTTGCGAAGGTAGATGCTCAGCGTACATGCCGGTCAGCGTCGCAGGTGCCAATTCCTCATGGCGGAGCGAAAGGAATATCTAGCAGAACGATTTGGCAGTCAGTACAGTGAAGAGGCCGTCAGCATTCAGTTGTGAAGTCAGTATCGACTGTCCAGCGGTTCTGTGACCGTTGGCAAGGTAAGTAAGCCCTGCTGCCTCATCCGCTCAGAGGCGGAAGCAGATATTACGGACGTCATCCACCTTCGCTGCAGACGGCTCTTTCCATGGATGCAGCGGCGGTAAGGCAGTCTCACTCTTCATCAGTCTCCGCGAATCATGCGCTCGTGCCTGCGCTGCGTTGGCAGTCAAGGTCAATGGCAAGGTTGCGGCGACTGACTCGCGGTGAGAGGGACGTTGTAAGTGTGCTGCACGTGACTTGCTTCGGTTGAGACGCGTCAAGCGGAAATGCACGCGTCAATCGGGCGCGTTGTTTTTCGCCTGAGGAAACAAAGAACAATAGCAGGGACCACTTCACCCGACCGACCATCCATGAGAAGCAGACTGACGAGCTCGAGCTGCACCGCATTGGAAACGAACCTCACTTCGAGTTGCCCCCATTTGCTCTGTTGCCTGAACTGCTCTGTGGGATTTTCATTCTTCCCTTTGTTGCTGCTGAAGTTTGGTGGACCGAAGTTCCTGTGTTTTGGTTCGCGATCAACATCAAGGCATTTCATTCACCGCAACCACCACCATCCCCAACATCTTCCAATCTTGCGGAGCTCAACATCATCCCCAGATCATCACGGGCGACCACTACCAGCCACACCTCCCAACCCCAACCCCAGTCAGCCTCTATCCCCTCTCTCGCCAGACCCGCTTTCAAACCAAGAAGCTCTCGCACAGCTACAACAACACCGGAGAAGATGGACATAGATGCAGCACAGTCTTCACCAGAGCTGTCGCTCGATCACGGGCCTCCCTCGCCAGAGATCACAACAAGACAGATATTGGGTGCAAGTTCCTCAGGATGGTCTCCGCAGCGTCAGGTAAATCGCAAGTTTGTCCCGCTCAACTCTGGCCCCTCACAAACCCCAATGGCGAGTCCGCAAGTCCGCGCAAGAGCTTCGCAGTTCTCAAGAGTCACAGCTTGGTCAGCAATAGCGTATTTCGACAGGGCCCGGCGTCCACGCCATCAACCTCAGCTCAGACACCCTCCCCTCCCAGCCCTTCCAAGAACAACATGGGCGTCGGCCTGGGTATCGATGTCAACAATTCGCCTACGAAGGGAACGATCACTCCACGTCTGGGTCCTGCATTCACTCCTCGCAAAATGAGTGGAGAACGTGTAGGCTCAGGCTCTCATGCTCCTGATGCCGAGAATCAGGCCCCAAATGGGGATGTCTTCAACTCGCGCTCGGTCGCCTCCATGTCGAACGCCCGCAAAAGCAAAGGCATCGACGCCTTGGCAAAGGCCAGTTACGTCAGCAATTCTCCTTCAAGCAGTCTGTGACCAACTCCCCCTTCCGCAACCTCAGCAGTCCAGAGGCTGGTGGTGAGAGACCGTTGCAGCCTCGCAACGCGTGGCCATGATGGCAGAAGCTCAAGCTACAAATCGAACTTCTCCAGGCAGCGATACCGGGAAGCCTGTCCGCCCTCTCAGCTTCCAGTCACCCGCTTCAGCAGCGACTCTTCAGGGTCGCATGTACCGGAGTCCCGACATCTTCGACGACCAAAGTTCCACCCCTCGTTCCTCTCAGCATACCAAGTCGGCCAGCGTCGACGTCAAGGACACCGGGAATCGCGGCTTACTGGTCTCCAATCGTCTTCATGGACCCCGTCAGATGTCTGTACCTGTTACTGGTCAGACAGATGCGGATTCCAGGCAGGAACGCCGCAAGACGGTCACTTTTGACGAGATTTTGGAGGTACAGGAGTTCGACAAGGAGTCTAGCTTTGATCGGGAGAGTACGAGGAGCGAGGGGAGTGGGTTGTCTCAAACTAGCGGAACACCTCTATCAGACTCGGGCCAATGGCTCAGTCATGATTCTAGCGAGCGGTTGCAAGTCGTCAACGGCCCGGCCAGTGCTTCGCCTGCCAGCTCGGCTTCGGAAGACGTACCCCAACTTTTACCGTCCTCCGCCAGTACTTCAAGCGAAGCCAGTACGTTGGACGACATGCCGGACCTTGGATTGATGCCTCCCTCAGCATCGCACCACGCTCAATTCCTGCATCACAGTGGATCGATGGCTTCCATTCCTTCTCTCTACTCAGAGGAGGCTTCGTACGAGCCTGGACATGCGTTTGTGGGTAGGAAATCTCCGGGTCCTGGCGACGAGAGCTTCTCCAGCCTCAACGGTCTGCACCGCGTGGACTCCTTGGTCGACGAGCTACTGTCAGGAGACATCCTAAACACTAGTCCCTTGGTGGAACAAGAGGAGCCTCGCAGACGTTCGGGTCGGTCACACCTTGTCGCTCAATCGCAGCATATCGAGCCACACGTGGGACCCACGCCTGCCCCAGCAGGACGCGCATTACCGGTCCCGCCTGTCGGGGCTGACAATTTACTTGTCGCCAATTCTCTGCCTGGCCTTCCCAACTGGAGCCCATTCGTCATGCCAGAGGGTGGCAGCGATCCGGAGATTGCAGTCAATGCAGCCAGTGTTCCAGATGAGGAGATCGGAAATTCTTCGACCTCGCGAACCGCCGGTGGGCGACAAGAATCACCCGCGACGCAGTGCTCGAGCGAGTCCGTGCAGCAAAGCAAGAAGAGACGGCGCAGCAACTTCCTGGAGGGGATGAGCTCCATCACCCCTTAGTCTCAAGTTCGCAAACTCACACCGCTGCGCTTGTGGATCCGGAAACGTTGATCCGCCATCATACTGTGCCGCGGACATCATCGACTCCGCTTCACATGCATAACGAGGTGCCTCAACGACCTGTGCCAACCCAGAATCCTTCTTACGAAGCTCGAGCTGCTCCTGCACCGAGTCCTATCCGACATGGCGTCCGGATGGAGAGCCCGCTCGATCGTCTTAGTGCTGAGGTCGCGGCTGAGCACGATGAGATCCGTCGGTCTTCCCAGGATGAGGGGCAGAACTATCTGCATGCGCCCACGATCACGCCTAACGAGGCTCGCTCCTCTTCCGGTCGTTCTTCTCCTTCGTCTGCACTGGCGCCTCCGCCCCCACCTGTCACTCCTGCCCAGCAAGCTGACCTAATCATCGCCCGGCGACGCAGCAAGAACAATGGCTCATCGCGGAAGCGCAGTCTGAGTACTGGTGATGCTGTGCAGGTGGCCCGACAGGCACGGGAGGAGATACAGGCAGAGGATGTGGGTGACGACAGTTTCTTTGCACGTCATCGGCTCACACCAGAGGAGGAGATGGAGTCGCGGGAGAGCATTGGTGCTGACCTTGCCATCAGCAAGGCAATGCTAGACCAGAGCCTCAAGAAGGGCCTCAATGTGCCTTTTACAACGGGTATGGAAAACGAACTCAATCGGATTTACAAGGACACTGATGTGAGTGTTTAGCTGGTCTGCATGCCTTCGAAGAGCCTGAATTTTCACTGACCCTTCTGTTAAATTCTTTTTTCTAGGCGAGATACAACACTATTGACCGAGGTGTTATCAAGGGTGTTGACGACAAGGTGCAGACAACTTCAGCGGGAGACATTGACTCTGGGCGAGCATGGCGCAGGCTGCGACGACCAAGTGATATGGTGAGTCTCCAACAAATGACAACAGCTACAGCTGCTGAAGATCATGGCTGACTGGAATGGCTATCGCACAGAACGAGTACGCTCAAGAACTGCGGGAGATTCGCGAAAGCAGCAATGGCAAGAAGCCTCTTGGCAAGATCTTTGTCATGGTGGATTCCTTTATTCCCGCCCAGCTGCCCATCCCAGCGAGGCCCACGCGCTTCTACTGCGTCCTTGACAATGGTCTTCACATGGTCAAGACAGGCGTTGCAAGTCTTCGGCCCGGCGGTCAACTGAGCCCCATCGGGCAAGAGTTCGAGCTGATTCAGCACAAGAACCTCGAATTCAGCTTCACCCTAGTGGCGGTACGGGACCCTCATCTCGTGGAGCCATCCAAAGCTCCCGCACCTGTGGTGAACCCCAAAAAGCAAAAGTCGAGCCCAAGTCTGGCGAAAGGTGTCAGTCGCCTGTTCGGCAGTCCAAAGAAGCAGGCCTCCAAGGTCTTGTCCGAGGGCAGTCCAGTCGGATCTTCACCGGTTGGCTACCAGGCGGAACCCATGCTTTCGTACATGAACCGGGAAGGCGCCTTTGTCGGACACGAGTCTTGTTCGAGGACCTTCAAGATCGCTGCTTGGGCACCTGCGCCACCTTCGACTGTGCTGTGATGGGCGTCGCTGAGCCGGTCGGGAGTATCTCGGCTGCTTCACGGTTGGCAACTCTGTCATCGACCTCTGCTGCATTTGAGCAGAATCTGAACAAGGTTCGCGGTAAGCTTCGCTTGAAGATCTTCTACCTACCACCGATCCCGAACATTCCGAGGAATTTGCTACCCGACAGTTTGGCGGAGTGCATTCAGGGTATGCAAGCGGCGGCGAATCAGAAGGTGCACGTTTGGATGGAGGCACCTTGACGCAGAATGGCGGCGATTGCAGGGTGAGTACTACAATGAGTCCACTTTTCGGCCTCAGGAGCGATTGAACACTGACAAAATCTAACTTCTTCTTACCACAGAGCTGGAGACGCCGACCTGTGCAAGCTCAAGGCGTAAGCCTGATCTGCTTTAACGAAATTACGAGGCGACCTATCGTCAAGATTGATCTTTCGAAAGCAGTCACGATCGAGGACAGCTTCGACCCGGTGGATCCCACTCTTGTCTCGCCGAACAGTGGAGCAATGGCTAGATCTGCGCCTCCTATGAAGCGGACGATCTCTACCGTTTCGACATCGGCTTTTGAGGATGCCGATGAGAACTACAACGTCGAGCGCTCCTTCCGCATCACCTTTGAGGACGGCGAGCGGATCAGCTTCTTTGCTGATACGGATGAGGAGAAGGACAGATGGTTGGTTGCGTTGCGAGACGTCGTTGGCAAGCCGTCGTCGATCGCACCATTGTGGGCGCATGCGGCGAATGACTTGATCCGGCGCATTGCGGATGGCCGGCATCCAGCTCCCTCTGCTGCGCAGCCGCAGATGGCGAGTTTTCTACCTCCCCATGAGGCTCAGGGTGCATCGCGACAGTCTGGATCGATGACCCGGCCTAGTCAGATGCATCGGGCTGCGGAGGCGGCCATTCCTGAGGAACAGTTCTCCACGCCTACCCGACCTGCGGCGCAGACTGCCGCGTCGGGTTCGGCTCCGATGCAACGGGCGACCACTGAACAGCAACATTCAGCCCGACCATTCCACCCGGAGCAGAGGCCAGTCATTCCGCCCCGATCTTTCACTCAGGATGAAGGACCCCGCCCTTTCGTTGGCGCTCCTACACCGCAAATGCAGACTCCCACCTCGGCAGGCCGCGGACGGGGCACGCCCGGCGCTGTGGCGCGAAGACCTGTTCCGATGCAGTAAGCTCCTTGTTACCGTTCCCCCTTTCGACTTTCCTGATCCCGACTCAAGATGACCGACCAAGACTGGAACTATTATATACGATCACATGTCTACGCCTTCTTTTTCCGCTTTCCTCCTCTCTGCTTTCGAATCTAGCGAGCTTGGGTCATATCTCTTTTTCTCCTAGCCCCTTCTCATTCTCCTGTTTGTGTCCACCTGTGTCTTTCTATGTTCTTCGCTCTTCTCTTCCGCAACAGCTTCTAGCAATGAACGATCCCTCGAGCCGGATAAACTCAATTTGTGGCGTGGGAACCTTATTCCGTGTAACGTTTTTTTAAGTTGAAGCCAGCTCAGCTAGAGTTGACGTTCTCACTACCGTCCACCATGCACCATCTCTGAACGTTGGAGCGAACCCAAAGCCGTTGGCTCAGCACGTTGGATAGCATATTATCCACACATGGTAGCATGTCAAGACCTGCTCCAAATCTGGACGTCGCCATCATCTCCTCTCTCCGCCCTCGCAACCGCACCATACCTAGGTCCGTGCCTGCAAGAAGGAGAACGTTGACGCGAAACACCAATGGCAGAACGTTGGACGCCGGGCACTGAATGGGCATCTACGATGAGTGCGAACTCGTACTGTGATAGCCGAGGTTCAGCCCTCTCCTGATCCTGATGCCTTGTTCCAGCTTAGGAGGGGGTGAACTCGCACGATCCTGGAACGAGGGCAACAGAGGGAAGGATCTAAGGCTATACTCGTATGTACTGATTGGCTCATACGTACTTCAGGTTGATGGACTGACTACTGCAACGTTTGGCCTCACGGCGAATAAACCTAACGTTCTACAGGCGTGAGGGTGTTCCGACCTCAGTAGCACCTCCAGCTCAGGCTCAGAGTTCGGGCGGTCTTAGCGTCTGATTTGAGCTTAAGTGAGTTCTATCCCTCTTCTAGGGAAGGCCAACATCTGGTGAACGAACTCTAACGTAGCTCTAACCCTGCAGTATCAAAGCCTGACCGTCTTCCTTCCGCTGACTCGGGTCAGTGGAAGTTTACAATGCTCACTACTTCTTCAATAGGGCCTTGGACCAACTCCGCTCCCTTCCAATACAGGAAAAGTAGCTAAACAAGTACTGATGCCAAGGCCATGTTGATGTTCTCAGGTGAAGCGCTGATGTTCCTCTTCCCCGCTATCTTCCTTTTTTTGCGCCTATTATCGGCTCGAAGCTGTCACAGGTTGCACGGTCCTCTGATTTTGGACGAAGGGAAGCTGAAGATGCTGTTGTGCCGGTTCGCTTACCCTTTCACCTCGTTTTATCACCCACAGCCAGACCGAGCCAGTCGAGTTTCCATCCCTTCGACCTCACTTTCGACCCTCGTTCCTTCCTTTCCCTTCTCCATCGTCGTCGTTCCGTCTCTCGAAACCGCTCCGGTAGCATCATTCGTCAGGTCAACTCATCTTCGCAACACTCTTCTTACTTAAAGACATCCGCTTCTCGAAGTTCTTTCTTTTTGCCATCTACTTCCGCCATACTCTCTTCTCATCAGCAGCCGCCTCTCGTCGATCGTCCCCTTCAAGCTCGTTCCCTCCCACTCCAGACTCCACCTTCTTTTCGTAAGTAATCCTTTGCTTCTCTCGTCATAACACGAAGAGCTTCGCATTGACCATAACCTTTCCGAATCTTCCGTGCTTAATAGACTGTAGCAAGTAATCACTCATCGCCTTTTCCTTCCTCGATCCGAACCCACCTAATTCTACAATCCCACCACCGTAATCTCTGCAAAAATGTACACCGGCTGCGGACCTCAGGACAACGTTAACAACGCCGAACGACCCGTGATCAGACGCAAATCGTCCGTGGCCCTCTCTTCCCTCCAGGAACGACTGCGCTCCGGCCCTCGAATCAGCCCGCCGCTCAAGATTGCCATTCTGACGTCGCCGGCTGGGGAGTTCGCTCCTCCGGTCTACGGAGAGGCGTTCTGCGCTGTCAGTCCTACTTCCTTTAGCCGTCGCCGTCTTAGCCTCAGTCTCGGTCCGGACCTCAAAGACAAGACGAGCGGGCACCGCTGAGCTGCTATACACATTTCAGCATGCGTAGGGGTAGCGGTGGAAGTGTCGCCTCGATATCGAGTCACGGATCTTCGCCTGTCGAGTCGAGCCCGGCGTCCTCCTTCCTCAACCTGTCCTCGCTCGAGCAATCGTCAGGAGGCCCGAGGACACCATCCTACCTGGGCCTCTCTCCTCGCAGTGGACCGCAAGACCTCTTACCGGAAGATCCGATCGTGGACCATCTACCATCGACAGAAATCGCTTCACGAGCAGTCTCGCTCCAGCATAGAGCAAGCATATCAGAACAAAGTACAGCAAAGCAAGAGACCGCCATTAATCAGAAGGATGTCCGACCATCCTTAATTCCTCAAGACCTCCCCCAGCAAATCATGGTTCAGCCGGCGTCTCCCACCACTCGACTAAGCGCGGCTGCCCTCGCGGAGCTGGAGCTTGAGTCGAAAGAGGCGCGTTCTACTTCAAATGAGCATCCGCTCACTCAACGAACTCAGATGGCAGCCCATCTACGAACTCGATTGAGGCCCAAAAGTAGCGGCGGCGATTCCGCTACCAGTTGCGGCACCGTCAAAGCAGGTCACCGTTTCGCCAAGTCGAAAGCAGGAGCTTTGCGACCTTTTGCCATGCTCAAACAACAGAGCCGTCTCTCTCATGCGGCTGACGACGAAAGATATGACAGACGCAGAGATCGAGTCAGACGCTGGGACTGATACTCCTGCGGTGTCTCCTCGTGGTAATCCACCCCAGCTGCGCAATCCATTCGAGCTAATGCAGCAGCAAGGCGGTGCGCCATCTTCGACAATGGTGATGCCATCGGCTCCAAGGCTCCAGCCACAGCATCCTTTCGACACGGACGGTCAGGATGCAGAGAACTCCGGCAGCGATAGCGGCTCAAGCGATTCTTCTGACTCGGAGGAGGACGAGGAAGCGAAAATATCCACGGACCAGTCTCATCGTCGCCGTCGTTCAGCCTTTCGACGAAGCATGCCAAGTCCACTAGCCTTACCCGAAATCCTCACCGATCTCAGTTTGGACGTTTCGTCGTGGCGACATGGGGAGGTAGAGATGGCTTGGCGCGAGTCGGCGAAGAGGCGGGAAGAACGATTCCGGAAGCGGGCTACGATCTGCGGTGTGGTCCAGTTCGAAGTCGACCATGAGGATGGGGACGAGGGACGAGCTATGGACAACAAGGAACTTCGCACCTCACCTGCTACGCCCGCCTCGGTCATGCGCGAGGTGGCCGAGGCATCTACAAGGCTACTACTTGAAGCTTCCACCTCGGCTCGTACAGCCCCCCGTCCTGAATCATGGTCCCCTGCTCGCTTCGCGGACGCCGGCCTTACAACTCGTCAAATACAAGAGTTCAGCTCACAGGCGTCCAAGAATGCTGTTCAATCGGGTTCGGCGGCCACTGGTGAGCGGATGATAGCTGCGATACGCGGTGAGAAGGTTGTTCCCGCTCTTCCGAATCTACCTGCTCGACCGGCCAAGAACAAGCTTCGGGCGATCAGCAGTCTTCGAACTCCGATTCCTATTGACCTGAAGCGTCTTCAAGACGAGTCGGAAGGCCCGGTACCGCCAGGTCTGCGGAGCAGTATCGAGAAGGCTCGCAAGGCTGAAGCTCTCCATCAACAAGCTACAGACCTGTCAGCGTATCACCCAAGGAGCAGCTACTTGCCTGCTCGGAACTCGGTCCCGGCTGGTACCACGTCTTCGATGGCTCGAGGAGCGGAAACACCAACACCAGTCGACACAGGTCGGAAGTTCTTCTTGGCAGGCTCATCGCCTACTTCACCCCTGCCACCTTCTCCATGCTCTCCCTCATCTGCCATTCCGGCTGGTCCGTCCGGTCGAAGGGTGTCGGTTTCGATGCCTGTCTTCCTGCCTCACTCCGGTCCGGCCCTCTTGGGTCATGGTGCCGGAGGGCTATGCTGTCACCTGCCATTGCAAGTGCGGCGATCAGTGCTGCTATAGCTGCCTCCAACAATGCTGGTCAACATCATCACGGCATGGGCAACGAAGGCTTCTGCCCATCTCCGACTTCGATCGCCACCACCACTACGTTTGCTGCGCCGACAGCCAGGAAAAGCTCGTCGGCGAGACGAGCGAGTCTTGCAGCGATGCGTCGTCCGCCTTCCCCCCACTGGGAACGAGTCCTGTGGAGGAACCTGCGTTGAACAGTCTGTTCGCGGCGTTAGCTTCTGCTGCTTCTGCTCCGAACTATGGACATGGCTGGGGCGGCGCTGCGGCTGCTGCTGCTGCGGCTGCGACGGCGGGAGAGTTCCGACGACGCTCCTCGGTGGTGGTGGTGAGGAGTCGGGCGCCTAGTCTGGCGGATGTGCATTTGAATGACCATGCGCGGCATGGGTTCATTGTGGATGCTACTATGGGCCCTCCTCCTCCTTCGAGCTGATCAGTCCAGTTGGCGACACCCTTCCTGTTGTATACTATCACACCACACCCTTTCGTCCTTCTTTGCAGGTTCTGCGACTTTCACGCTTTTTAGACACACTCCCACCACACCTCCCCTCTTCAGATCTGCCGTCCTGAGCATGTTCAGGCGGGATCACACTCACCTTCCCAAGCAATCCCAAAAATCCTTCCCTTTATACTTCTTCAGTCCTTGAGCCCCCTTTCCTTTTGTCAGGCGTGAAATCGAGGCGAATACCGAGGAAGAGCAGTGGATGTTGGTTTTTGAAGAAGCATTCCTAACTAGAGGCTGTGGACATCAACGAGACATTGAGTCGGTTGAAAACGGACGCGGACATCGAGAGGTATTTAAGCCTCGACGAAAGACTTGACGCGTTCCAACCAGGTTCGGTATTCTGTGAGGGAGATGGAAGCGCTGTGTAAGTACGGGATGGTCTGACTGATATTGGGGACAAGAATACACACCATTTTGCTCCTTGAACTCTGCGTATTGGACAATGAAGATGGCGAGGGGTGCATCGAATCCGCGCTCCTCGAGGAAGTTCTCGAATTGCTCCTGGACCTTGATGTCGAGGGTGTCGAACTGGGGGCCGATGTAGAGACCGCGACGAGCCCAGTCTGCCTCTGCGGTGGGGTCGGTGGCGAGCTTTCCGTCCTGGTAGTAGGAGATGTTCTCGATGACCCAAGCTCCGTCCTGGACGAGAGCCTCGAGGGTCATAGCGCCTGCGGAGGGCTTGGCAATGGTGATGGCTGCGCGAATGGGAATGTTGCTGTACTCATCCTCCTCGCCAGCAGCAGCTGCGCCCTCGGCGTCGTCGGCAGAGGCAGCAGGATTTGTGCTGAGGTCAGCGGAGGCGTCGTCAATGGCGGACTGAGCGGCGTGTGTGTCGATGTCGCCGATGGAGTAGAGGACTCGGATGGACTCGTTTCCGAATTCGCGGGTGAGGACGACTTCGTCTGAGCCTGCCTCGTCGACGATGCTCCAGGAGGGGGCGGAGGCGAGGAAGGACTGGACGAATTCGGGTTGTTGTTGTTGGGAGGAGGATGCGGAGGCATCTCCTCCTTGGTCGGCTGCTTCGGCTGCTGCTGTTTCGCGCTCGTATTCGATTTCCTCGGCGAGACGTGCTGCGAGCTCTGCGTCACTCTCACCGTGGGAGGCGCGGAGGGCGGAGGAGGAGAAGAGACGGGCTGCTGCTGTTGCTGCTGCTGTTGAAGCCGAGGGTTTTGAGGCAGCCGCGGTGATGCGTGTCTGGGCGCGGAATGAGGCTGCTGCACTGCTGCTGGTGCTGGTGAGAGCTGCGCGTGTGGCGATGGCAGCGACTGAGCGCACGGAAGACGAAGACGCGACGACTGAGCGAAGAGCGGGAATCATGTTGTTGTTGTTGTTGCTTAGAGGGGTGGAAGAAGGTTCGGGTTACCAAGTGAGTGAGTGAGTGAGTGAGCGAAGGAAGGAAGCTCAGCAAAAATTTCCAAGCAGGAAGAAACTCAGAAAGTGCGAGAATTAAATAAACCACAGTAAATGCATTGCCACGTGATTTGAAAGAGGCTCGTGCGTTGATACCCACGTGGTTGTCATATGCTGTTTTTTGAAGCTCATATGATCGATCAACCACGTGGCTCTCTCCCACCCACTCACTCACTGCCAAGCTCACAGTTCACAACGTCATGACCTCGTTTTGGACATTTTCGATTCGATCTCGACGACAACGAACTCGATCTCGACTCTGCGACTGGTTAACGCGATGGCCGACATTCCACAGGCAAGCGGGTCAAGCAGCGGGAGGAGTGCAGGCGCTGGGGATGGTTCAAGCAGCGCTGATGGAGGGGCGACAGGGACAGCGGCGGCGGCGGCTCCTCCTCCCCAACAGCAGCAGCAACAACAGCAAGCAGCTCCTTCAAGCGCAGCATCGATCCTCCACGCAGCCTCTTCACTCGCTCAACAGGCATCAGCATCGACCGCAGGCGTACAGGCCGTGTCGGACACCTTCCTCAACCAGGCACAGCATACATCACATCACTCCTCCTCAGGAGCAGCCGCAGCAGCATCCGCAACAGCACACTACTCAGCAGCTCACTACTCAGCAGCCATGACCGTCCGCACCGCACAGGCCCTCAAGGCGCAAGCAAACGCACAGGCAAACCCATATCCCATTCAGGACGCAGCCGCAGTAGCCGCAGCTGCTAATCTCGAAATCGGAAGCATCGCAGCTCGCGCCGCAGCTAGGGAGGCAGAGGCACAACTCCTCGTACACGAGATGCTCCGCTCCAGCTCAGCAGGCGCCGTCGTAGCCGCTGCTGCTGCTGCCGTCGCCACAAACTCCACCACCACAAACTCCACAGGTCCCTCCATGGGTGCCGGCCCGTCCGCAGCTGCATTCAGTGCATTCAGCTTCGGGGCAACTTCATCCCCCAGCGGTTCTGCCGGCGTAGGTTCCTCCTCCCCCTTCGCCACAGCCGGGACCCCTTCTGCGCTTCCTTCGGGTGCAGCTTCTTCTTCTTCTGCTGCTGCTGCAGGTGCTCTCTCCCCCTCATCGAATGCCGCTCTGGCCATCCCAGGAGGTCTCGCAGCCCGCAGGGCGAGCGCAAATGCGGCAGCTCTCAGCGCAGATATCGGCTACTTCGCCGGCAAGAACTCAGCCGCATCGACTTCTTCTGGCTCTGTCGCTGGTAGTCCCGCAGGACATGCACCTCCTTCAGCGGCAGCAGCCAATCTCACTCCTGCCACAGCCATCCCGGCCGGTCTCGCTCGCACCAACTCAACCGCCTCAAATCGTTCCGTCGGCGCGGCTTCCTCAGCATCTCATGGCTCCGAAGGAAGCGCAGGGTCAGCTCCGCAAACTGCACAGCCTCCTCCCATACAGTCCTATCTCGCTAGTCTCGGTCTTAGCCAAGTCGTGCTCCCTTCCAACAATCTCATTCGCGAACAGGCAGAGCGTCAGATGCGCGAACTTAAAATCGCTTCGGAAGGAGGCCACTTCGCCTCGGCCCACGGATCCACTGTGGGTGCAGGTAAAGCCCGTGGCTCGGCGATTGCCGCTGTTCTTGGTGGCGTACCCAGCATGCCTTGTGAGTGTTTCACCGTCCTCTCTCCCCTTCACTCGTTCACACATCTCATTCTCATTCTCTCGCTCTGCCTCCCAAAAAGTGATGCCCACCCCTCCACTTCAGATGCTGCCTCCCCCACCATCGCCAGGCTTTATCCGCATGAACAGCAGCGGTGCTCGCAGTGCCACGCCCGGAGGGCACAGCTCCGTTGGCACTCCCCTTGCCCTCGTCCAACAAGCTACCCGAGACGGAGGATTCCCTTTTCACTCCATGTCCTCAGCCAGTTCCGGAAGTACATCTTCGACCAGCCGTCGCAGTCGGCCTCCCACCCCTGGCTCAGCAGGGCTCAATGGCAATCCTGGTGCCTCTTCTAGTCTCACTGCCATGGCTCCCTTACACATCAACAATGCAGGATCGGGGCCTTCCAGCTCTGCAGCTGCATTTGCTAACGTCATCGGTAACCATCATACCCTCACAGGCCAGCCGCGATCGCCATTCATGTATCCTTACCCCTTCCAGGTCGTCCAGACGCCGGGTGGGACCGCTCGGGCCGGGTGGTGGATTCCCAAAGATGAGGTGCCTGAAGAACGGAGGAAGAAGGCCCGTACGGTTCCGGGCACGATCAACTCTATCGGTCTTGGTGGAGAGGATGGTAGAGGTATGGGCGCTGTGCAAGAAGAAGACGAAGAGGAGGAAGATACGGGGGCGGGAGCTGGCCAAGGCGCTGGAGCTGACGGTGATGAAGAAGTGATGCCATACTTCCAGCCAAGGTATGTTCATCACGCGCGCATTCTCCGGCGTCTCGTTCCATTTCTTACGCTGTGGAGTCTGATCTTGATTTGTCCCTTGTTTTTAATAACCAGCTTCCGCATATTTACACCTGAAGAATATTCGGCACTTGCTTCAGCCGCAGCGTATGCTACAGCGGCCCTGACCTCGACGCGTGTTGCACCGCCACGTACGACAAGTCGCGAAGATACCGACGAAAGTGAGGACGAAGAAGTCGAGGCATCTACCTGGAAGCCTCTCTACCCAGCCCAGCAAGAAGCCATTGCCGACCAACTTCGAGCCTGGGCAGGTCTCGAAGGGCCTGAGCGGCAGAAGGAGGCTCGTGCTGCGCTCGGAGAACGCAAAGCTCAAATCTTCACCCAGGCTGTCGGTGGTGCTGAGCAATCTGGCGATGCTGACAGTGGTGAAGCGGGCCAACAACAGACGGTGGACGCCAAACTGGCTGCGATGGAGAACCCGACCGACGTGGTGAACGAGCCTTCGCTGGCTACGGAGTTCTGGCCCAGTGACTTCGCGAGTCACTATCGGGCGCAACTCCGGGCTCTTGCGGAAGGTTACTACGTCAAGCTGCACGATGAAGCCTTGAGCAAGGTCGACTCGGCTCCTCCGGCGGGGAGGGACGAGGACGAGCGCGTGAGGGCTGCGTTGGAGGCGCGTGAGGGTCGCCGCAAGCGGAAGAGCAAGATTGGAAGCTCTGAGGCGCCTGCGTCTCTTGATGCTGCTGCTCCACCCGCAGCGGCACGGACAGAATCGGGCGAGGTCAGGATGGAGGGTATAGAGGCGGCGCCTGCGCCTGAAGTTGCTGTGCCAGCAGGAGGACGAGCGCAAGGGGATGAAGATCGACGAAGACAACTTCAGCAGACGCACCGTCAGCGGAAGACTGGGACTGAGGATCGATCGCCCGTTCGGAAGATGTCGGAAGCTTCGCCGGTGGTTGCAAATCTCAAGATGCCCCAGCCGACGGATCCGACTTTGATCAGCGTTGCACCGAGCGTGAATGATGCTTTGCAGCTGCAGGAGAGGGAGAGGAGTAGTCAGGCTGAGGCGGCCAGTATGGCGTTGAGGGACTTTGAGCGACGTGAAGTTGCTGCGCATCAAGATCAGATGGCTGGTTCGCCCGTCGGTTTGGCAGGCGTTCAACAGGGGCAGCAGATGGGTTCCGCTGGTTTGCTGGACCCTACGACGATGAATGATCCCAGGCTGCAGCTGCATCGGCGCATGATCCAATCCAGCTCATTTCAGCTGCGTCGAATGCTGCAGGCGTTGGGATTCGGTCTCCTGCGCTTCGGGATCAGCTTCTGCAGTATGCGCACACTTTGTATTCGACGGGTACGGCTGGGACCGATGCTGCTACTGCTCAACAGCAGCAGCAACAGAGCAAGGTCCATCAACCTGGGTCAGGCACGACTGCCAGCTCGTTACACCCTTCGTTGCTGCCCTTACTGCATACGCTGCATGATCTGCATCCTCAGCACTTGCCGACCTTGTTGCTGATGTCGTGTGTTTACTACAGCATCGGCAACCTGGCTGGCTCGCTCTGGTACAACAAACTTATCCTCAGCATTGATCCGGGCTATGTGGAGGCGATGTCGAACATTGGCACCACACTTCGGGCGTTGGGCAAATGGCGCGAGGCAGAGGCTTGGTGGTGGAAGGCTGTCAAGTTGCGACCGGGCTATTGGGATGCGTACGAAAATTTGCTGGGAGTCTTGTGTTCGCCTCAGCAGAATCCTCCTAGCCAGGGCCAGGATCAGCAGCATGGACAACAGGGTAGTAGTACCGGTCCGAGGTTCCAGGAAGCTCTGCAGCTTTGTGAACTGGTTGAGGGATACATCCTTGCGCCTCGTCAAGCTTCGGGCGGTGTTTCACAAGGTTCTGGTGGTGGCGGTAAGGATGACGCACCCCAGGCCATGCCCCCTCGTCTGCCTCCTTCTCAAGCGTCACGACTCCAGAACCTGTTTTACGCGAAGGGTAACCTCAAGTATGTGCTGCCAGAGTACGGAACGGTCCCTGCGGCGAAGGAGTACCAACGTGCAGTCGAAGTGATGCTTTCACCGAACGAAGCTGCTGGACGTTCGCTTCGGGACCTCATCGTATCCGCGTGCGTGGTCGGACTGCTCAGCTTGGGTGCCAGCATCCCAGGCCCTGTCGGCATGACGGCGCCGACGGAAATAGCCGCTGCTCTGGGGTTGGACATTGGCATTCCGCAACATGCGGCTGCCATTGCTTCCGGATCGTACAACTCGTTGATCCCCGGAGGAATTTTGCGTCTTGTTCGGCAGTCGGGCAACACGATTGTCAATGTGCTCTTGCGGCTGGGCGGCGGGCATCAGTTCCCCTTCGTTCTGCTTTCGCCTGAGGCGGCGATACGGGTTGGGAAGTGCATATTCTCGGAGACGAGCGGGGTGCTGCCTTCGCTCTTGATCAATGCCAATGGCCAGCCTGTGCCTGTGTACAGCAATCAGGCTCAGGTGATGCAGCAATCGGCACAGACGACGTCGACCATCTTGCTCACGTTGGCGAAGCTGTACCAGGACTCGACGAGCAACCCGAATCCGGGCGTGCATGGGCCTCTGCTCATGGGCGGCACTTCTCCGAGCTTGTCCCTGTTGCTACCGCTCTACTATCTCTCGCTGTCGCTACACCCCTCAGCATCGACGTTCAACAATCTGGGCATCTTGCTATCGTCTTTGCCGGTCGTCACGACTGTTGTCGACCCAGCTACTGGTAACAGCCAGCAGCTCAACGGACAAGGGCTTGCAATGCAGTACTACACACATGGCCTGCAGCTCGATCCTAACCGTGAGTGAAAAACTGCATATTAGAGGGCTAACTTTCAGACTGACATTCTGGTGACGCTCTCAATTCCCAGATCCGCACATCTACACAAACACTGGCAGTCTTCTGAAGGACTTGGGTCACCTGAACGAAGCTATTGCAATGTACCAGAAGGCGATAGAGTGCAACCCCAACTTTGACGTTGCCCTGGCTAACCTCGGAAACGCTATCAAGGACTCGGGCAGAACCCAGGAGAGCATTACCTACTACCGTCGAGCGTGAGTCTCCTCAAAATTTGAGTTGCACACTGATTCACGATCAGGACGCTCACATTCTGAAATACTTCCCTCGCTTCGCAGTGTACAAGTCAATCCTGACTTCCCCGAAGCGCTGTGTGGTCTAGTCAACGCGCTGCTCGCTGTTTGCGATTGGCGTGAGGTGTACTCGGAGGATCCGACATGGGCGGGCTGGATGGTCAGAGTATCTGAACCTTGTCACCAAGCAGCTTGCTGAAGGTGCCTTGTATGGGGCCGGCTCTATGCAGGCGGAAGGTCGCTTGGAGGACTGGGTTGAGATGATCATCCGGCTGACGGGCGACAATCGACCTGTTGCGAAGGAGGCATTGACTCAGCGGCTTTCGGTTTTCTTCAGTCCTCTTGACCGTGCTGCAAACAGCATCAACGAGGGCTCGTTCGTGATTCGTCTGATCGAGCGCTTGATCAAGGCAAGCCAGCGAAGGTGGTACCATGCTCGGCATGGCAAAGCGATCTCTGCCGCTCCAGGCTCTGCCGACTTGACGCTGCAACATTTTGCACGCGTCACTGCAAAGGAAGCACAGGCGTACGCGCGACCGATGCTGCCCGCGTCGCTGGTCACGCCGGCCGTACCCACGGTGCTTCCGTTCCACACGTTCACGTACCCCCTTTCGGCACGCCAGATCCGTCTGATCTCGCATCGGAACGCCATCAGGATCTCTCAGTCCACCCTATCGCAGTACTGGCTGCCGCCTCACGTCTACCCTCCGCCGTCACCGCCCAGTCCTCGTATCAACGTCGGTTACGTTTCCAGCGACTTGAACAATCATCCACTGGCGCATTTGATGCAGTCGGTGTTCGGGTTCCACGACCGGACACGTTTCAATGTGACCATATACGCAACCACGCCTTCCGATCAGAGCCCGTACCGCCAGAAGATTGAGAAGGAAGCGGAGCACTTCATAGATGTGTCGAGCTGGTCGAATCAAACAAGTCGTGGAGCGCATTCTCCAAGACGGGATTCATGTTCTCATGAACCTGAACGGATACACGAAAGGTGCACGCAACGAGATCTTCGCGGCACGGCCTTGCCCTGTTCAGATGGAGTTTATGGGCTTTGCAGGTGGACTAGCCTCGAGCTGGACAGATTGGGTCGTAGTAGATCCTATCGTGTGTCCGCCGGAGATGACAGGTGTTGATATCTGGCGTCAGCGTCGCCGCCAGGCTATCGCCGCGGGCGTGCCTCACCCTGATGAAGCACGTCCTACCAACTTCGCGGGCGATCTTGACCCGGAAGGCCGAGTGACGACTGGGTCTACTCCGAGCGCTTCATTTACATGCCACACTCCTATTTCGTCAACGACCATGCTCAAGGCTTCCGTGAGCCTCCACGACGCAAGGGAGCTGATGGGCAGATGATTCAGCCGCACAAGATGTCGCCTGAGGAGGCTTGGGCAGAGGAAGAACAGCGGCGCTGGCAGGAGAGGAAGGAGGTGAGTACTCATAGGAAATTTGACAGAGAGTCCTGATGAGCTGACCTTTGCATTTCACTTCTCAGCTCTTCCCGGACCTTCCAGATGATTTCTTCATCTTCACTGACTTCAATCAGCTCTACAAGTGCGAGCCTGTGAGTAGACATCAGCAACACAACGTTCTCCAACCTTCCCTTCTCAGATGTCTAACATGGTATGCATTGTCCTTCAGATGCTCTTCAAGCTTTGGCTTCGTATCTTGTCTCGCGTTCCGAAGTCTGTTCTCTGGCTCCTTCGGTTCCCTGCAGCCGCCGAGTCACATCTTCTCCTGGCTGCTCGGCGCTGGGCTGGAGATGAGGTCGCGTCAAGAATCGTGTTCACCGACGTTGCTCCAAAGCACATCCACATCCACCGTGGTCGCATCGCCGATCTATTCTTGGACACGACAGAGTGCAATGCCCACACTACAGCCGCCGATATTCTTTGGTCGGCAACGCCGGTCTTGACGTGGCCTCGACACCAGCACAAGATGTGCTCCCGTGTAGCGGCTAGTATCGTCCAAGCGACAGGCTTTGGGGATCAGATGATTGTCAACAGCGAGCAGGAGTACGAGGATCGGGCAGTCGAGCTGGCCTTGGGCCTGCAGCATGAATTCGTCGACGCTGCAGGCCAGGCCATGTCACCTGTAGAGCGACCCAAAGGTCTAACGGCTGCTTGCCTAGTCGTCAACACCGCTGCGGCCAACGCTCAACCTCACGGTACGTCTGGAGCCGCACCCGTCAACCCAGCATCGGCGGCTCCAGCTTCTTCCTCAAGCACCGGCGCCTCCTCAGTGTCGGCCGAAGTTGCAGATGCGTCACCGGACCGATCTCGCATTCTATTGGAGCCGGGAATCGCAGCACCACCGGGAACCGTCACTCGACGCGGAGTTGGGGGTTTGGCTGATCTGCGACGCAAGCTCTTCCTGACACGAGATAAGAATGCTCTCTTCGACACGCGTGAGTGACGCGTGCTCTGGAGCGAGGATACGAGGAGGCGTGGCGACGATGGGTAGAGGGAACGGACGTTGAAGGTGTAGAATGGGAAGCACTTCCTGAAACGGCTCCAGAGAAGCAATCTGGGCACATTTGGCTTGGCCAGGGTCACTTCCAGACTTGAGCCATACCGGGCTCGGACAGTGTAGCATCCTTTTCGGGCTCTTGCAGTTTCCTTTTTCTTTCTTCATCAAGCAAGCGTCACTTCATACATAGAGCGTTCAATCGCATTCACACACAGACAGAAATCGAGATCGACATTTGGTTCAGTTTCACAAAGTTCTGCATGAAGGAATGCAAGAAGGTGGGGAGCATCGCTACAGGACTTGCAAGCCGCTGGCACATAGGGAACGAGGGTCAACAGAAGGGTGATTGGAGGAGCTTTGTGAGAAGTAGGTGCGAAAGGAAAGAGGGGCCAAAAAAACAGGAAAGTCGAGAATTTCTGAGGAGAACTTGTCCGAGAATCACGTCGGGGGTGTCACTTGCGCTTCTTGCCAGCTGTGGCTGTCGCCGCTGCCTTTTTCTTTTTTGCGGCCGGCTTCACATCCTCCTGATCCGACTCATCCGCGCCATCGCCAACCTGTTCCTCCTCCCCGTCTTCGCCCTTGCGTTTCTTGGACCCGCCAAAGGATGACGGCTCTGCGGCTTGTGTCAGGCTCTCTGCGCAGTTAGAGCAGAACCACTCCGTACTTGGTACCTCTGCGAGCGGGGGCTTGAGGCAATCCAGGTGGTAGGGGTTCTCGCACTGTGGAGCCAGAATCGGGAAGTCAGACACCTATTACTCTCAGAAGAACGACCGCAGAGGCAAAGATCCGAAGCACTCACCTTTTCGCACTCCAACAGCGTATCTTCGCACGTTCCTGCCGACAAACGACGCAGAACTCCGAAGGTTCTTGCTCGAGTGGTGGGAAGCGCGGCAGACTGCTAAATGCGTCTCCAAGACTGCGAGCGATGTAGAATGTTGTGTTTTGGCCGGCAGAAGCGTCCAAAATCGCGATGCCGTCCAAAGTCGTGCATCGCTGTGGCTTAGTTGCACTGCGAGGCTTTCCCTCGCCGAGACCGAGCTCACCATTGAGGCCATTCTGGCCCCAAACATGTTCATGGTGGCTTCCTGGGGCCCGCGGACAGCAGCGTCCTCATCTGCCGTCGCGAAAAGGACGACGCGCGAGTGTGGCGTATCGCATTTTCAGCCCCATTAGGTCTTGGAGATCTAAGGGAACGGCATGACTTTTAGCGCTGGCGTTCCAAGCAGGTTTTGACATCATGCTCTCACATTGGAATTTCAGCCAGCCTTGGCCCGAACCTCCGTCACCACTGTTCTTCCACTGCGAAAATCGTGAATTTCAGACTCGTTTAACAATTTGACATGTGAGTCGACAATCATATTGATGACCACTCACCTTGCCGCACAGCCAGAATTGCTTCTGGCGGTCAATGACTGCGGTGCACGCCGGCCCTGCGACGACCGATTGTGCCCGAAGGAGAATGTTGTCCTGGCGAATTGGCCGACTAGCTGGGGCGTGAGCTGATCATCAGCCCGAATACAAACCAAGGCGACCGTATCCACCAAAGCCCCAGCAGTAGCAGTAGCCATCCTGCGTTGAAAGAGTGAGATTTGAGTTTCTGGAAACATCGAATAGGAACGCTGACACCAACTCACCTTACTGAGGCTGAGAATGGCAAGTGAGCAATTGCCAAGATGAGTGAGTTCAAATGATGATGAAGAGGATAAGGGACGCTTCGAAGCTCACGCGATGCTGTGCTGGGGTCCACTTGAGATGTCCTGAATGTGTCTGTCGTCGAACCCCTGAACGCGAACTGAAGAAGACATATTCCGGTCATGACTCCAGCCATTTCAACAAGCCACAGACTATCGTGGCAGCTCACTTGGTTCGGTGACCATGCCGAAGATAAGCCGATTGGCACTTGCGAAATGCTCGCCAGTCCGACGTTTCCAAGTTGGCCTTTTTCCATTTGAGCCCGACGCATACACTATGTGAAGAAGCTCGGAAAGATTTGAGAAAAAGGAAAAACACACAAAACGAAGCCGGGTGCTGACTGTGCAGGTGCGCGCACGAGACATACCTTTGCCTTCATCGGACAAGAACAGGCTGAACTGCGAGCCGGCAGACACCTTGACGATGTTCTCCTTGGCCTTTTACGAAACGCCGGTAGTGACTTGGTGAAAACCTCAAGGTTGCTGAGGTCACGATGTGCACACTACCCGAAGAAGACGTGAGTAAAAAAGGGGCTGGGTATGTCGATGTCGTATAGGATCAAGTGACGTACCTGGCCCATGTCATTCTTTCCGCAGCATATACTGCGCCATAACGCGTCACGAGAAGCGTATGGGGTGCGACCGTGGCAGCGTAGACAATGTCTCCCAGATTACTTGACGGCAATGGTGGAGAGAAATTTGTTTGGCGGTCAAGGGGCAAGGGTTCGAAGAGATCCCTGTGCTTGGCGATAGGGAATCCGCATTGTCCGTTCTCATTGCGACCAATATACGTAGGCATTACCCGTTGTGGAAATGAAGACGGCGTGACCTAAAAAGGGGTGATGGGGAGCCTCTCAGCGGATTCCATCCGGTCGGACCTGAGGGAGCGTGGGTACACTCACTGATACTGAGGACGTTATGAACGCGTTGCATCCGTACATTTGCCAGAGGTCGCAGAATGTGAGGAGCTTGAAGATCAGGGTAAATGCAAAGGGGGAGACAGGAAGCAGGACTTAAGGACGATGGCCAACATCTGGAACATGCAAAGGATCACGTACTATTTCGGATTGGGCTTCTTGGCCGCGGCTTGAGGTCTTTCCGGCCCAAGGCAGGCCAGTCGGTGCCACCCGCAATGAGGACTGATGGAGGCCAAAGGATCAGAGGTGGTCAGCATGTTGGGGTCAAAAAGGCATTGGCATAGGGAGAACGGAGAGGAGTAAATGGCAGACGTGTCGTGTGATATCTGAAGCTGGTGCGGATGCAGT
>MAPW01000289.1:0-21670 GCA_001689995.1 Tilletia indica
CGATTCAAGCGGCGTCATGGACACGACTATGAGCCCTGCTCGGCGTTCTTCTGCAGGATGATGAGCACTGCCGGGATCGTTCTTTCCGGCTTCAACTGCAGCAACTGAAGCTGTTTCTCCTCATTCGGGACTGGCCTTCCCGCCTTTCTTGCCTCCCAAACCTCGAACAGTCTGACTCGTTTTCCCCGCTCTTGTAGCTGATCTCTGCACACTTGTCTTCACAATTGTGAATCTCAATCCCTCTTCGCAACCACACCACCTTCTGAATTCCGTCGTGTGAGGGCTAGCTAGTTCTCGTCCCAGCCACATCTCGAATGCTTCCATACACTCTGCATGAGTTTTTCTCACGCCATCTTTCCTGAGAGTCAAGCACTGCGATCTGCGACTCAACATCAAGGCTCGGCGTTCTGCGTTCACCGACAGAACCAACAAATCGTTGCACCTGATTTCCTTTCCTTCGTCCCCTTGAATCTTCACTCCCTTTTCCTTTCTGTCCTACTTCATCTCTGTCCTCTCTGGCATTCATATCATCCACTCGTTTCCCCTGGCTAGCTATGAGGATATGGCCTATACACCTTCGTTCGGAAGAAGGAATAGGATCGGACCCAGTCAGTATAGATCCAAGCATCAGCCGAAAAGCTCGCCCTCTATCGAAAGCAACGCAGCCAGGCAGCAGACTTCCATACCGAAACTCAAAAGGAAACCGACCTCCTCGGGCTCTGAGCTTCAGGTTGCGCGCAGGACGGAAGGTGCTTTGCGCGTTGCTCATCGGAGAGAATCGGCGATTCTTGCGGCTGCGATTTCTCAGGAAGGAAGGCCAAGCATGGTTACCGGCTTTGATCCGAGGAGGCGATGGTTACAGAGAGAAGGGGAAGGGCAACAACGCCCTGAGGCCCAGACCATCCTCAATGCCCTCGCAGAATAATCTTTGAACGCCGAAGAGCACAGGAGCAGTCAAGTGAGTGCAACAGCAACAGACCAGCTGCTTGCCATTTTTCTTTGACTCCTCTCCTCTGCCATTTCTGCCATCTTCCTCCCATCATACATGCACGTGCGAGCAGGGAAGGTCACTACCCCTGGCCGGCAGGAGCAAGACAGCTTGAGATCCAAGCCTGCGCTGCGAGGAGGTGCTGACTGGTGAGATTGTTGGGAAGGAACCAGGAGGAGGAACTGAGGAAGCAAAGGAGGATCAAGCATTAGCATCACAAAAATTTGAGGCGACGAAAAGAGCCCAACCCAAGCTGCAAGTATCAACCTCATGCAACAGAGCGCGCCATCGAGATCGAAGCCACCCCTTACGCACCCGAACGCCCTCATTGCGCAATTCATGCGCGTTCGAAACACCTCGATTTGGAACAGCCCTCGACCTCTTAGACTGCTGGGCCCTCCCCTCTCCTTTTCGATCATCATGGCCATGCTCTTTTCTTTCACAGCCCTACAAGGTTTGCAGCCAGGTCAGGAGGAAGACTCGATCGCTGAGGTCGGTCGCCAAGACCTGTGCATGGCGTGATGGAACCTTAGAGAACGCGGGCGAAGCTCTCAGTCTGGACACCGGGCGGCAAGGGTTACGTGCTGCACTCTCCAGCACCTCGATCTCTCTGCTGCGCTTTCGAAACCACCCTCTAGAAGGGGCGGAGATGGTCTGTGCGAGGGTAGAAGAGGGTGCCATGTACTGATAAAGAGGACGCCCCCAGATCACCCAGGTCCCTCCAAATTTCCCCCCATCTTCAATCTCCTCTCAGACAAGACATTCTCTCCTCTCCCACCCACCACCACACTCATACTCTTACCTTCACACCTCTCATACCTACTCTCACACCACACCTACCATCTCACCCGCATACACCCAGCCATGGCGCCTGCACCTACCCACACCTTCATACACGCCACTCGACTCCAACCAAACGCCTGTCGACACATGTTTCCTCCCCGGCGCATCACAAGGCTATGCAACACGAGCACCGATCACAAGACTCAAGGTCCATGAACACTCGGCTTGCCTCGTTCTTCTCCGGCCTCAAGGCTCACATCACCCAACTAGCCTACGCCGCCCTGCCTCGAGCAGCTCCACTCACTCAAGCAGCAAGTCGTCGTCATCAAGTCTGATCATGCTCTCATCATCGATCTCGGGCATCAAGACTTCAAGGCTCCGGACTCAGGGCTCACAACACCCAACTAGCCTACGGCTCCCTGCTCCTTCTCGAGCTGCTCTACACCTCACTCAAGCAGCAAGCCGTCGTCGTCATCAACCGAACATGCTCTCATCATCGAGCTCGGACATCGAGACTTCAAGGCTGGCCCACTTCTGGCAAGATACCCTTCCTCTTCGCTGTTGACATCAAGCATGGGTGAGTCCATCCCTCTCCCCCTAGTCCTATGCTATCCTTCATCCACATCTGAATTTGCTCTACCCTCTTCCTCATCTCATCAGACACATCACGCACCAGAGTCATCTTGCACTCACTCGGACAAGGAATCACCTTCCAACCCGACTCCACATCCTAGCCCTACCAACGAGGGGCGCACGGACCGTGCCCAGGACAAGTAGGAAGGAAGGACAAGAGGAGGCGGCTCCCGACATTCCTTCCCCACTTCCGAGTCGATGGTCGAGCGCGACTAGCGTGCTAAGCACCTTTCCGCTCCGAGCGCGACTAGCGTGCAGCCTTTCTTCCCTTCGGGGGGATTGGCAAGCACCTTTCCGCTCCCATCTTCGCGGATTTGGACGAGGTCGACTGGGCCCGTTCTTTTCTTGCACCCTTCTGGACGAACGTTTTGGGAGGCCGACCCTCTTCGAGGTTGGGCGACGGTGTGGATGAGGTGCGGTGGACCCCTCGACGACCACCATCTCTGCTGGCGAGTGCATCTCTTCCCACCCTCCCTCTTTCCTCATCATCATTCACTGACCTTCAATCTTTCCTTCACTTCCCCATCAACAGGTCCTCACTCACCTGCATTGCTCAGTCCGGTGCCTCAAGCCGTCGAGGGTCTCAAGCCATCCCTGCCGATCGTTACGTACACCCTCACCGACATCGAGCCCTTACCTCCGCCAGGGACCTGAACGCTCACGGTGACCAGCACCACCGCTCGTAAGCTTAGCTGCTCCATCATCTCTCACCTTGGGTCCCTCGTCGATCTCATCATTCGCTAACCATCACTTCTCTCCTCTTTCTCGACCAGTAACTAGGGGCACCATCAAGCGCTGGGTGAGTTGACTGAGTTCGCCACGTCTCTCATCGACATCATCCGCTGATCACCATGCCTTCACTCTGCCTCAACCAGCTCCGTTCAACCCCTACCATGGACACGAACACCTCCGTCCCTCTACCTTCCCATGCTATGGCCTCCCTTGCTCATCATGTACCCGAGCCTTCTGACTCCATCATGCAATCCGACATCCTCTCTCATCGCTCTGCGAGCATCGTTCATCCTTTTTGCTACTGCCGTCTGCCTTTTGTCCCTTTCGTCTGAGTTAGCCTTGAGCTTGGTCCCATCCTCGACCTCGAGAGTGTCGAGCTCATTCTTCTGACAAGCACTTCTTCCCGCTGACTTGCTCGTCTTCCTCTATCCTCATCGTTCCAAGCCTTCTACGTCCAGTGTATAGGCCCTGCAACTTAGACTGATGAGGAGAACAATGGACTCCGATTACTATTCAGGGTACTGTGCGTCTGCCAATGCAATTGCTGGGTCTACCTCGCGAATCGCATGCTCCACGAACGGCAGACTAAGGATACGGATTCCGACGCACGCTCTCATCTATTTAGCGAGCTCGATGTATTTATGATGCGCCGGAGCTACCGATTCCTGCATCCTCTCTCCCTTGGCAAATCTACGCTACTTCCTGTTAGCATACCGCATTTCCGGCCACGATCTCAAGACGCAGATAGCTGGGACTGACGTCTTTGGGACGTAGCGCTATGGGAGCGAGCTCGCATTGGAAATAGATCGACGCGGGAGCAGCCGCACTGCTGGCGCTGGGTAAGAAAGGGTCATTCGTAGGGGTTGTAGGTGATCTAGACACAGCTGCATACGGAGGATACATTAGACAGCGGTCAGCAAGTGGTCATACGCGCGGCGCTTGGGCAGCGCGAACGCTTCCTATCCATTGTCTGCTGACAGCTGCGTCTCTCCATCGGCCCTTGGAAAATGCCAGGCGAGCATGACAGGCAGGATCAGACCACGCCTCGTCCTCGAATGTTTGTTCTCATTGGGGTGAGAGCTCAGCTTCAGTTTCCTCCCCGACGCTCGCATATCCGCTGCATACTCGCTGCATACCCATGCCTACTTGCACTAGCTAATCGCGTAGGTTCCTCATTCCCCTCGTCCGCTGGCCACACCGAGCCTTGACCTTCTTCAACTCGGGGCCGTCGTATCCCCAGCGCTGGGACAGCAAAGTGTCTTTCGATTGGTGCTGCGAATTCTGCGCTGCTGGCTGTCGTGGTTCGTCGTTGCCAGCGTTGAAGAAGAAAGACGGCGACGATGACCGCCAGCAAATGCACCAACAAAAATCGAAGACGAGGAATCCAAGCAAGCTCTTCAATTATCGTCTGCTGGCAGCCTGTAGACTCCCTCGGCTGGTGGACAACGTTAGGCAAGTAGGCTCACCGATGCCATCTCTGGGCGTCGAATGGTTTGTCGCGCTCCTACTTGGATATAACTGCGTCCCGCTGTGTCTCTATCCCAGCACCGACGCTCGAGCATTGCCTCTGCTGTGCTACCACATCTTCTCATATCCTAACCCTTCTCTTCTGTACAAGTCTATCGCACAGAGCTGCGAGCTCTCCAGAGAGCGTGTTGACGCTTCGCCTTGCTGCATACGTCGGTGTTGCTTTCCTTTCCCAACCGTCCAGTCGCCAGCGTAGACGACGGCGACGACGACAACAACTGGGGAATTCGCAAGGGAAGGAAATCATTCCACAGCCAGAAAGACAACAGGATCTGCTCGTTCACGCCTGCCCGACTGTGCATTGCAGTAGCTTACCTCTTCTTCCCTCTCCGCCTGCATTAGTCTAGATGCGCTCCGGTGTACGCCCAGTGGCGGCAGGACCGCTAACTATTTCTTTTCTGTCCGTCTTCCCCTTCCTAGCAGCATTCGTCCTTACAGTGTGAATCTCTGCAAAACGAGCTCTGGCATTGGATCTCAGCAGGGAATGCACGGTACGTCCAGCAATCCAATTGGGCATCGACGAGCAGGCGACTCAGGCGACTTATTCCACGGACAGCGAGAGCGAGGCTTCCAGTACCGTTGGACACCAAGGAAAGTCCATGAGGCCATTCCATCATCGGCTGAAATCGTAAGTCCTGCGCGCGTCGCTGCAGCGCGTCCTAGGAAGGCTGCTTGGCTGATTCACGTTGAGCTATTCCTGCAGGCCAAGAGCAGCCCAGCTTTAGGAGATTCCTCGCAAGCTTCTCTCCCTCTCTCCAACATGGCATACTCTCTTGCGGCTCGAGGACAAGGCAGCTTGCTGGCTCGAACCACAACTCTACCTGGAGGACGGCAGGCCCTGGGGCAGTGTATGGCGCCATCGACGGAGCTTGAACAGGGTGAGGATCCACAGTCAACTCTCTATCTCATCAGGGACGGGTAGGGATCTCCTCAGTGTCCAGGAGCGCAACTCCTGAAAGTCGCCCTTCAGGATCATCGAGAGGAGAAAGAGGAAATGGTCTGTGCGTTTGAAGGGGGTAAAAGTTATAAAAGAAGCCCCCCCTCCACCCAGATCCCTCCCAATTTTTCCCCCCTCATCACACATCCACACTGGCTTCTCCACTCACACAGTTGCCTGCCACACGTCCTCACACACTACCCTCTCCCACCTACCCACCCTCTCACCTACTCACTCTCTCACCCTCTCTCCTACTCATCCTCCCACTCACTCGCCAACTCGACCATCCACACCCAAGTCCTCGTCGGCCTCCCTCCCTCGACCTCAAGAGCCCTGGTCGCGCTCCCTCCACTTCAAGTCCAGGTCGGCCTTCCTTACCCCCTCCGTACCGGTCACCCTCCCTCCACATCAAGTCATGTTCGGCCTCCTCCTCCACCTCAAATCCTAGCCGGCCTCCCCCTCCCTACCGGTCACCCTCCCCCTTCACCTCAAGTGTCCTGGTCGCCCTGCTCCTCCACCTCAAGCTCTGGCCGGCATCCCTCCCTTCCACCTCGATTCTTTCAGTCACCTCCTCCTCCACCTCAAGAGTCCTGGCCGCCCTCCCGTGCACCTCAAGTCCAGGTCGGCCGACCTCCCTCCCCACCGGGTTCACCCTCCCCTCGACCTCAAGTATTCTGGTCAGCCTTGCCCTCCACCTTACCGGTCACCCTCTCTTCGACCTCAAGTCCTGGCTGGCCACGCCCTTCGACCTCAAGTGTCCTTACCGGCCTTCCCTTCCACCTCACGTCCATGTCGGCCTCCCTGCCCACCTACCTCAAGTGTCCGGGTCGCCCTCCCCCTTTCACCTCAAGTTCTGGCCGGCCTCCCTCCCTCCCTCTCTCGTCATGGTATGCGGTCTCGCCCGCTGAAGAACTGGTCTTCCTTGCTTCGCCTTCCTCGCCCTTCCTCGCCCTTCCTCACCTTCCTCGCCCTGCCTCGCCTTCCTCGCCCTGCCTCACCTTCCTCGCCCTGCCTCGCCTTCCTCGCCCTGCCTCGCCTTCCTCGCCCTTGCCTCGCCTCGTCTTCCTCGCCCTCTTCGCTTCGTCTTGCTCACTGTTCCCCCGTTCCTCAGGGATGGGGAAAGACATAGATGAATCGGGAGGGATTGCCATGGATGGACAGGGATAGTCAGGGTTGGGGAGGGATAGTCAGGGATGGGGAGGGATAGTCAGGGTTGGGGAGGGATAGTCAGGGATGGGGAGGGATAGTCAGGGATAGGGAGGGACAGGGACAGAGAGGGACAGGGACAGAGAGGGACAGGGAGGGATGGGGAGGTACAGGGAGGGACCGGGAGGCAGGAACAGGGAGGGAGGCAGAGGGAGGATGTACAGGGAGGGCGGGAGGCACTGGGAGGAGGAGGGAGGGGGAGGGAGGGCTCTGATGAACAGGCAACTTCGGTCACCGCCTTGTCGCTGGACTTCGCCTCATCAAGACTTACGGTCAAGGTTCCCTTCCCACGTCAAGGCTTTCCTTCTCCTTCCTCAAGTCCGTCAAGTCCAGCCCTCGGCGAGAAGGTGCTTCCCTCCCTCAGCAAGTTGGATCCTCCCTCAGTCAGCTCAGTCGTTTCCGGTCCTGCCATCTCTCCATCAAGGCCGACTTTCTCCCTTCAAGATTGTGGACCCATCCTCCTCGTCTCTCATCAAGTCTCATTCGACCTCCATCCCTCTCCCGCCTTCGTACGCGGTCTCGCCTCTCCCCTTCCACCTCAAGAACTGGTCTTCCTCCCCCACCTTCCTCGTCCTCCTCGCCTTCTTCGTCTTCCTCGTGGTCCTCGCCTTCCTCGCGTCCACTCTCTCCTCATCGACACTCGACCTTCCCTCCCCCCCTTCATCGGTGGCCTGTCACTTCCCGACGTCCTGTACTCTCTTGCTTGTACTACTGACATCTTTCTTCTTTCTTCTTCTTCAGTAGGTTTCGAACTCGACAAAGCACCATGTATGCGGAGGCTGCATGTGTGTCTTCAGACGGTGCCCCACAGCCTGCGATGATCCGCCTCCCACTCGACCAGGGGAGTAGGTTCGTAGGGGCAGCCGAGAGCCTTGTTGTACTTCTATATATTCCAAGCCTCTCACTTCACCGTGCTTGTACTACTGACATCTTTCTTCCAGCTCGACAAAGCACCATGTATGCGGAGGCTGCATGTGTGTGTCCAGACGGTGTCCCCGAGCCTGCGATGATCCGCCTCCCACTCGACCAGGGGAGTAGGTTCGCAGGGGCACCTAGGAACCTTGTTGTACTTCTATAGCATTCGTAATCATTACCTCCTCTTTCTTGTTACTTTCTACCTTCCTTTCTCGTTCCTTTCCACGTTCTCTTACTTCCCCTCTGTCATGCTTAGCACTCGTCTGACTCATGCCTTCCATGCTTCTCCCATTTTCTCCGGGACAAAATGGCCTCTGAAAGAATGGCAAAGGCAACGACCTATTTCGGATGAGTGGTACGGCATGATGGACTGGCGGGAGGGGAGATCTGATGGGTTTGCTCTTGTATGATTGGTCCGACTATCTGCTGACAGTCACTGTTGCTACCTGGACCTGCCATGTCTTCTGCCTTGCACCACTGATCAGCGGTAGGTCGATACAAAGTCCCACCTTGATGATGTCCTCCCCTTACTACCGCTCATTGGGAACAGAAAGCAAGATCAGTCTCATCCATCTTGCTCGATGGACTGTCTGACGCTCATCCAACTCACTAGATCGTAAGTAATCCTGCAGAACGCAACCGGCGATGGACCTCGGGGCGTCTGAAGCGGATCAGTCGATCTTTGTAGTCGGTACTCCGAACTTCATGAACGTCCATTCCATGCTCATGCTGATGCAAACCAAAGGGGAAAAAGGTCAGGCAAGTGAGAGTGAGTGCACACTGGGACTGTCGAACAGCACCTTTGGTATACGCTTCTCCAAAACTGCATTACACTCTGCGGTTCTTGAGCACCATCGCTTGGAACGTCGCCTGGAAGTTAGGGATAAATGTTTGAGAATACAGCCATCTTTTCCCATGTACAACGACTCTGCTCATTTCTCGACTTGTCTGTGGACGGGATAGAAGGTTTCAGAAGAAGCGATGCGATGCATGCATTCTGATTTGGAGACTTTGCTGACCGCATATGTCCAAACGCTGATGCAACGCGTGGTGATCTCCATTGTGATACTTGGCGCAAGTCCAGCGAGGATACTCTGAGAAGGATGTAATTCAGCATTCAGTCCTTCATTATCACAGCGAGGGTGACATCCTCACTGTTCTGTAGTCTGACGAAGGATTGAGGGAGCTGATGACTGCAGACGAGAACTCCGTTGATAAAGACTGACAATTAATGTTGTGAGCCTGATGTACTTACCGATGTCGTCCGGACGGTCGAGAGACGCTTCGAACGCAGGGCATGCCTTGTTCGTTCCGAAAAGATTCGTTGGCACAGCTTACTGCTAGGAGTAGTCTGCAGATTATCAGGATCAAAAAGAAGGGAGAGGGTAGATGAGAAGGAGCGGGCCACAGAAGATGTCTAATGGAGGTGATAAAAAGTTGGGATGCAGAGAGAGGGGATGAGCATAACAAGCCATCAGCATTTGAGAAAGCTGGGCCGCGGAGAAGAGACGTCACATCGAAGTCGGCGACAGTCTTCGGAATACTGCGTTTTTCTTTCTGGGCCGAGTCATTCGCTCCCGTCGTCGATCCGCTCTTGCTCTTTTTTGCTGGCTTGCGTCTTCCTATCCCTATGAGAACCTACTGCTTTGATCTGCTCGCAGTCAGCCTGCTGCGAACGCTTCATTCTCACTTGTTTTCTGGACGGCGAACCTTTAAATTTTGGGCGGTGGTACAGCGGAAAAGCGATCGCTGTCGATGTTCGCCGCCGATCCGCAGAGAGCAAGCTTAGATAATCTGCAGGGGAAAGGGAGGAAGGCAGGAAGAGCGATGAGCGTTCTGGGGACAGATCAGAGGGAGTCCTTCGACATAAAGGTTATGAGATGAGCGTCCCGAACCACGTGTGCTTCCATACGCCATTATATTTTTCCCACGCATGCTTTCCATCCTTCTCGGCGTTTCGCTTCCTCCGACAGAACCTCATTTCCTTCCTTCCTTCCTTCCTTCCTTCCTTCCTTCCTTCCTTTCTGCTTCCTCGTCCCCATTTGAATATCTGTTACCCTCTTTCTTTCTGCTCTGCTTCATCTTTGCTCTCTCTGTCCTTCAAGCATCCATTCGTTCTCCCTGGCTAGCTGTCAGAATATGGCCATACACCTGCGTCCAGTAGAGAGAGAGAGAGATAGCTTGCCACAATCGAGAGCAACGCGGCACCCAGCAGACTTCTTCATCAAGTCGTATATTAGGGAAACCGACCTCCTCGCCTCCTCGGACTCTAAGCTTCGAGTCGCGCTCAGGTCGGAAGGTGAGTCGTCATGGTAAGCGCGTTGCTTCATCGGCGATTTTTTGCGGTTGCGATTTCTCAGGAAGAGCCAAGCATGGTTACCAGGAGGCGATGGTTACAGGGAGAAGGAGATGGGAAAGGCAACACCCTTGAGGCCCAGACCATCCTCAGTGCCCTCGCAGATCTTTGAACGCCGAAGAGCACAGGGCAGTCAAGTGAGTGCACAGCAACAGACCAGCTGCTCGCCATTTCTTTGACTCCTCTCCTCTATCATTTCTGCCCATCTTCCTCCCATCATACATGCACGTGCGAGCAGGGAAGGTCACTACCCCTTGGCCGGCAGGAGCAAGACACTTGAGATCTAGGCCTGCGCTGCGAGGAGGTGCTGACTGGTGAGATTGTTGGGAAGGAACCAGGAGGAGGAACTGAGGAAGCAAAGGAGGGATCAAGCATTCAGCATCACAAAAATTTGAGGCGACGACAAGAGCCCAACCCAAGCTGCAAGTATCAACCTCATGCAACAGAGCGCGCCATCGAGATCGAAGCCAACCCCTGCGCCGATCCGAACGCCCTCATTGTGCAATTCATGCGCGTTCGAAACACCTCGATTTGGAAACAGCCCTCGACCTCTTAGACTGCTGGGGCCCTCCCCTCTCCTTTTCGATCATCATGGCCATGCTCTTTTCTTTCACAGCCCTACAAGGTTTGCAGCCAGGCTCTGGGAGGAAGATTCGATCGTTGAGGTCGGTAGGCGCAGGACCTGTGCATGGCGTGATGGAACACCCAAGAAGGCGGACGGCGGATGGACGCCGGGCGGCAAGGACTGCGTGCTGCAGTCTTCAGCGTCTCGATCTCTCTGCTGCGCTTTCTCGAAATCATCTTCTAGAAGGGCGGACATGGTCTGTGCGAGGAGAGGAGGATGCACTGATAAAGACGCCCCCAGATCACCCAGGTCCCCTCCAAATTTCCCCCCATCTTCAATCTCCTCTCAGACAAGACATTCTCTTCTCTCTCCCACCCACCACCACACTCATACTCTCATACCTTCACACCTCTCATACCTACTCTCACACCGACCACCTACCCATCTACACCACGCATACACCCAGCCATGGCGCCTGCACCAGCCCACACATTCACATATACACACCCTCGACTCCAACCGAACGCCTGTCGACACACGTTTTCATCCCTGCGCATCAAATCACACCTGGCTATGCAACACGAGCACCGATCTCAAGACTCAAGGTCCATGAACACTCGCTTGCTCGCTTCTCCGGCCTCAAGGCTCACATCACCCAACTAGCCTACGTCGCCCTGCTCCCGAGCTGCTCTACACCTCACTCAAGCAGCAAGTCGTCGTCGTCATCAACCGAACATGCTCTCATCATCGAGCTCGGACATCAAGACTTCAAGGCTTCGGACTCAGGGCTCACAACACCCAACTAGCCTACGGCTCCCTGCTCCTTCTCGAGCTGCTCTACACCTCACTCAAGCAGCAAGCCGTCGTCGTCATCAACCGAACATGCTCTCATCATCGAGCTCGGACATCGAGACTTCAAGGCTGGCCCACGTCTGGCATAATGCTCTTTCTCTTGGCTGTTGACATCAGCCATGGGTGAGTACCATCCCTCTCCCCCTACTCCTCTGCCATCCTGATCCACATCCTGACTTTGTTCTACCCTCTTCCTCATCTCATCAGGCACATCACACACCAGGCTCATCTTGCCACTCGACTCTTCCAACCCGACTCCACATCCTAGCCCTACCAACGAGGGGCGCACGGACCGTGCCCAGGACAAGTAGGAAGGAAGGACAAGAGGAGGCGGCTCCCGACATTCCTTCCCCACTTCCGAGTCGATGGTCGAGCGCGACTAGCGTGCTAACCCACCTTTCCGCTCCGAGCGCGATTAGCGTGCAGCCCTTTTCCCCTTCGGGGGGGATTGGCAAAGCACCTTTCCGCTCACATCTTCGCGGATTTGGACGAGGTCGACTGGGCCCGTTCTTTTCTTGCACCCTTCTGGACGAACGTTTTGGGAGGCCGACCCTCTTCGCGGCTGGGCGACGGTGTGGATGAGGTGCGGTGGACCGCTCGACGACCACCATCTCTGCTGGCGAGTGCATCTCTTCCCACCCTCCCTCTTTCCTCATCATCATTCACTGACCTTCAATCTTTCCTTCACTTCTCCATCAACAGGTCCTCACTCACCTGCATTGCTCAGTCCGGTGCCTCAAGCCATCAAGGGTCTCAAGCCATCCCTGCCCGGATCGTACGCCCTCGCCGACATCGAGCTCTTGCCTCCGCCAGGGACCTGAACGCTCACGGTGACCATCACCACCGCTCGGTAAGCCAAGCTGCTCCACCATCTCTCACCTCGGGTCCCTCGTCGATCTCATCATTCGCTAACCATCACTTCTGTTTTCTTGCTCGACCAGTACCCAATGGCACCATCAAGCGCTGGGTGAGTTGACTGAGCTGTCCGTCTCTCTGCTCTCGTTGTCATCATCACGCTCATCACCATACCTTTACTCTGCCTCGACTAGCTCGGCTCAACCCCAACATGGACACGAACACCTTCCGTCCCTCTACCTTCCCATACCATGCCTCCCTTGTTCATCATGTACCCCGAGCCTTGTGACTCCATCATGCAATCCGACATCCGCTCTCATCGCTCTGCGAGCATCTGCCTTCTTGCTACTGCCGTCTGCCTTTTGTCCCTTTCATCTGAGTCAGCATTGAGCTTGGTCCCATCCTCGACCTCGAGAGTGCCGAGCTCATTCTTCTAAAAAGCACTGCTTCCCGCATGACTCGTTCTACCCCTATTCTCATCGTTCCAAGCCTTCTATCTCCAGTATACAAGCCCTGCAACTGAGACTGATGAGGAGAACAATGAACTCAGATAGTATTCAGGGTACTGTGCGTCTGCCAATGCAATTGCTGGGTTTACCTCGCGAATCGCATGCTCCGCGAACGGCAGACTAAGGATACGCGCAATCCGACGCACGCTCTCATCTATCTAGCGAGCTCGATCCATTCACGATGCGCCGGAGCTCGGAGCTACCAATTCCTGTATTCTCTCTCCCTTGGCACCTCTACGTTCCTTTCTGTTGGCATACCGCATTTCCGGCCACGACCTAGAGACGCAGATGGCTGGGACTGGCGTCTTTGGGACGTAGCGCTATGAGAGCGAGCTCGCATTGGAAATAGATCGACGCGGGAGCAGCCGCACTGCTAGTCCTAGGTAGGAACGGGCCATTCGTCGGGGTTGTAGGTGGTCTAGACATAGCTACATACGGAGGACACATAGACAGCGGTCAGCAAGTGGTCATATGCGCGGTGCTTGGGCAGCGCGAATGCTTCCTATCCATTGTCGCGTCTTCCCGTCGGCCCTTGGAAAATGCCAGGCGAGCATGACAGGCAGGATCAGACCACGCCTCGTCCTCGAATGTTTATGCATTCCCCTCGGGGTGAGAGCTCAGCTTCAGTTTCATCCCCGACGCTCGCATATCCGCTGCATACTCGCTGCATACCCATGCCTACTTGCACTAGCTAATCGCGTTGGTTCCTCATTCCCCTCGTCCGCTGGCCACACCGAGCCTCCATTCCTCTTTCTTCAACTCGGGGCCGTCGTATCCCCGGCGCTGCGACAGCAAAGTGTCTTTCGATTGGTGCTGCGAATTCTGCGCTGCTGGCTGTCGCGGTTCTTCGTTGCCAGCGTTGAAGAAGAACGACGGCGACGATGACCGCCAGGAATCCACCAACAAGAATCGAAGACGAGGAATCCAGCAAGCTCTTCAATCAATCATCTTCTGCTGGCAGCCTGTAGACCTCTCGGCTGATGGACAACGTGAGGCAAGTAGGCTGACCGATGCCATCTCTGGGCGTCGAATGGTTTGTCGCGCTCCTTTGAGTACTACTGCGTCCCGCTGTGTCTCTATCCCAGCACCGACGCTCGAGCATTGCCTCTGCTGTGCTACCACATCTTCTCATATTCTGACCCTTCTCTTCTGACCAAGTCTATCACACAGAGCTGCGAGCTCTCCAGAGATCGCGTTGACGCTTCGCCTTGCTGCATGCATCGGTGTTGCTTTCCTTTCCCGACCGTCCAGTCGCCAGCGTAGACGACGACAACGACGATGACAACAGCTGGGGAATTCGCAAGGGAAGGAAATCATTCCACAGCCACAAAGACAACAGGATCGACTCGTTCACGCCTGCCCGACCGTGCATTGCAGTAGCTTACCTCTTCTTCCCTCTCCGCCTGCATTAGTCTAGATGCGCTCCGATGTACGCCCAGTGGCGGCAGGACCGCTGACTTTTCCTTTTCTGTCCGTCTTCCCCTTGCTAAATCCTACAGTAGCATTCTTCCTTCTAGTACGAATCTCAGCAAAAGAGATCTGGCATTCTGATGGAGGTGCCAAGCGATTGGATATCAGCAGGGAATGGACCGCACATTCAGCAATCTGATTGAGCATCGACGAGCAGGCGAGTCAGGCGACTTGTCCCACGGACAGCGAGAGCGAGGCTTCTAATACCGTTGGACAGCAAGGCAAGGCCATGAGGCAATTCCATCATCGGTTGACATCGTAAGTCCTGCACGCGTCGCTGTAGCACGTCCTAGGAAGGCTGCATGGCTGATCACGTTGAGCTATTCCTGCAGGCCAAGAACAGCCCAGCTTTGGGAGATTCCTCGCAAGCTTCTGTCCCTCTCTCCAACATGGTACACTCTTTGGGCAGCTCGACACTCTCTTGCGGCTCGAGGACAAGGCAGCTTGCTGGCTCCAAATGCAACTCTAGCCGGAGGACGGCAGGCCCTGCGGCAGTGTATGGCGCCATCGACGGAGCTTGAACAGGTAAGGATCCACAGTCAACTCTCTATCTCATAGGGACGGGTAGGGATCTCCTCAGTGTCCAGGAGCGCAACTCCTGAAAGTCGCCCTTCAGGATCATCGAGAGGAGAAAGAGGAAATGGTCTGTGCGTTTGAAGGGGGTAAAAGTTATAAAAGAAGCCCCCCTCCACCCAGATCCCTCCCAATTTTTCCCCCCTCATCATACATCCACACTGGCTTCTCCACTCACACAGTTGCCTGCCACACGTCCTCACACACTACCTCTCTCACCTATCCACCCTCTCACCTACTCACTCTCTCACCCTCTCTCCTACTCATCCTCCCACTCACTCGCCAACTCGACCATCCACACCCAAGTCCTCGTCGGCCTCCCTCCCTCGACCTCAAGTCATGGTCGGCCTCCCCTTCATCTCAAGAGCCCTGGTCGCGCTCCCTCCACTTCAAGTCCAGGTCGGCCTCCCTTACCCCCTCCGTACCGGTCACCCTCCCTCCACATCAAGTCATGGTCGGCCTCCTCCTCCACCTCAAATCCTGGCCGGCCTCCCCCTCCCTACCGGTCACCCTCCCCCTTCACCTCAAGTGTCCTGGTCGCCCTGCTCCTCCACCTCAAGCTCTGGCCGGCCTCCCTCCCTTCCACCTCGCTTCTTTGGTCACCCTCCTCCTCCACCTCAAGAGTCCTGGCCGCCCTCCCCTGCACCTCAAGTCCAGGTCGGCCGACCTCCCTCCCCACCGGGTTCACCCTCCCCTCGACCTCAAGTGTTCTGGTCAGCCTTCCCCTCCAATTTACCGGTCACCCTCTCTTCGACCTCAAGTCCTGGCTGGCCACGCCCTTCGAACTCAAGTCCTGGCCGGCCTTCCTCCCCTCAACCTCAAGTGTCCTTACCGGCCTTCCCTTCCTCCTCACGTCCATGTCGGACTCCCTTCCCACCTACCTCAAGTGTCCGGGTCGCCCTCCCCTTTCACCTCAAGTTCCGGCCGGCCTCCTCCCTCCCTCCCTACCTCAAGTCCTGGCCGGCCCTTCCCTTGCACGTCAAGTGTCCTGGTTGGCCTCCTTCTTCGACTCGAGTGGGCTGGTCGCCCTTTCCCCTCCACCTCAAGTTCTGGCCGACCTCCCTTCCTCCCTCCTCCCTCGTCATGGTATGCGGTCTCGCCCGCTGAAGAACTGGTCTTCCTTGCCTCGCCTTCCCCACCTTCCTCGCCTTCCTCGCCTTGCCTCGCCTTCCTCGCCTTGCCTCGCCTTCCTCGCCTTGCCTCGCCTTCCTCGCCCTGCCTCGCCTCGTCTTCCTCGCCCTCTTCGCTTCGTCTTGCTCGCCGTCCCCCGTTCCCTAGGGATGGGGAAAGACATAGATGAATCGGGAGGGATTGCCATAGATGGACAGGAATAGTCAGGGTTGGGGAGGGATAGTCAGGGTTGGGGAGGATAGTCAGAGTTGGGAAGGGATAGTCAGGGATGGGAGGGATAGTCAGGGATAGGGACAGAGAGGGACAGGGAGGGATGGGGAGGTACAGGGAGGGACCGGGAGGCAGGAACAGGGACGGAGGCATTGGGAGGGATGTACAGGGAGGGCGGGAGGCACTGGGAGGAGGAGGGAGGGGGAGGTAGGGCTGGGATGAACAGGCAACTTCGGTCACCGCCTTGTCGCTGGACTTCGCCTCATCAAGACTTACGGTCAAGGTTCCCTTCCATCGTCAAGGCTTTCCTCTCCTTCCTCAAGCCCGTCAAGTCCAGCCCTCGGCGAGAAGGTGCTCTCCCACCCTCAGTCACCTCAGTCGTTTTCGGTCCTGCCATCTTTCCATCAAGGCCGACTTTCTCCCTTCAAGATTGTGGACCCATCCTCCCTCGTCTCTCATCAAGTCTCATTCGACCTCCATCCCTCTCCCGCCCTCGTACGCGGTCTCTCCTCTCCCCTTCCACCTCAAGAACTGGTCTTCCTCCTCCGGCTTCCTCGTCGTCCTCGCCTTCTTCCCCCTCCTCGCCGTCCACTCTCTCCTCATCGACACTCGACCTTCCCCTCCCCCCCCCCCCCCATCGGTGGCCTGTCACTTCCCGACGTCCTGAGGGAGATTCAAAGTTAAAGTGAGAGAAGTTTCAAAGCGGGAAAAGAAGAGAAATTTCGGGTCTTCTCACCAGCGATCTGTGAGGACCCCCGCTTTGGCAATTCGTGAGATGATGAGAAGAGAATATCAGCAGAAGGAAGACGATCTCCCTCCCGCCCTTCTGTAAATACCAAACGAGCACCATCAGTCCCTCTGTCCATCAACCATTTCAGCTTTCATCAAAGAGACAACAAACACACACAGGAGGTCTCCGTCATCATCCAGGCATGCCTACTACGCGCGGAAGCCGTCAGAAGCTCCTCAAAGACGGCAACACCAGTCCAACAGCTGCTGATCCTTCTACCCCTCTTCCTCCCCTTTCAACCTCTTCTTTGTCCTCTGTTCCCCCTCTTCAGCATAGCTCGCTTTCCACCTCATCCTTGCAGTCCGGCGGTGCTGCTCTACCCACCTCGTCCGATCAACGTCCAGCTCTAGCCTCTCCTCCTCGACCTCCCCCGCCAGCACCCCAGCCACCCAGGAGCAGACCAACCGAGAGCAAAACGCGCACAACTCACCAAGGCAAGGACTTGCTGGACCAGGCGCGAACGACGGTGCTGCGGATGAGATCTCGGGCGGGTCGATGCAGACAGAAGCTGAGGCAGGCACCAATGGAGTCAATGATCAAACGTCAGCAATGGAAATCGATCCGAGACTACTTGACGATGGACAAGGAGCTACTCACGATGGCGATGCTGGTGTGACGAATGCGCAGGCAGACGAGCGGAGCATGGACGGGGTCGAAGGAGACGGCTTGAGCGATTATGAAAGAGAGCAGGTCAGTTGCATCGTCTCACCGCGGTTCATAGTTCATACCCAGGTCAGATATGCTCACAGAATTTAATCTTTTTTGCAGAGACGCAATGCTGCGATGGGGGGCGAGGGTGGAGAAGGGAAAGACTCCGAGTTGCTGATGCGGAAGGGGAAAGGAAGGGTTGGATTCCGGCAGTACGCCCACCCAGAATGCAGCAGGAACGAGTCAAAAAGCGAAGCAAGCACCCAAGAAGGGGCTCAAGCCGGCCAACACCTCGACGCAGACAAAGAACGTCGGCACCAATGGACGAAGGAAGAGCGTCTGCAGCTGATTGAGTATTGAAAGCCAACCCTAAGCTTCAACAGGCGATATTACCGGGTCGGTCAGAGACTGACACTGGTCAAAAAATCGCCACGACTACACTATTGCGCGAATGCGCAAGGTTCCTCAACAAAAAATGCGGAACATTCCTTCACAAAAAAAATCCTTTGGACCACATGCCCGTCAGAAGGCAAATCGAATACATGGATAACCGATACGAGGCAGCGTTGAAGGAACTCAGCGTCACTGGGCGAGGCAAGGATGCGTCGGAAATACCCAGGGATGGTCCGCTGCGCGAGGAACGAGAAAAGGCCGTGGAAGCCTGCTTTTTCTTCGAGGATTGGCATGAGATGCGGCGCGACCGACACACATCCGCTCCAGCGCGTCTCAGAGTGGGAGGAGGAGAGAAGTTGGTGAAGGTTGGGAAAGACGGTTTGCGGAAAGTAGGGGGAGAGATGGAGATGAGGATGAATTCGATGATGGTCTTACTTCCGACTCCGACACGCAGAAGACCAAAGAGGTGGAAAGAAAACCAAGGAGGACCAATCTGTCAAGGACAAAGCGGAGGATCAGCCGGACAAGGACAAAGCGATGGACAAAGGCAAGAAAAGGGCAATCTCTCCCGAACCGACCGGCGTGGGGCCTATCGGCGGGAGCTCCAAGAAGGTCCAACGAACCTCGACCGCCGTGGACAACCTTGCCGCTACGATGGAGGCATCGATCAGGAGAGGAGCGATGAAGCAGCGGCACGACGAAGGCGGAAGGAGAACGAGAGGAGGAGCGTCTCAAGTTGGAGCGTGAGAAGATTGAGATTTCGAAGACTGAGGCAGATACAAGGAGGATCGAGGCGCTCACTGCTCGCGAGACACAACGACAACAGGGCGACCTCATCATGGCCCTACTCTCCAAAATGAACGGGACGTAGCCGTAGTCAACTAAGCTGATCTTTTGAAGTAGGAATGTAGGATCCCAACAGAAGAGTGTCACAACAAAAAAGAGACGAAACATGATTCATGAACCTTTTTCCTTTGAATGAATGACTGAAAATTAGATTACACGTAGATGTGCTTCAAGTCTTCGCCTGTCAACCTCGGCCTGCTGTGTCCTAGAAAGCTCTTTCTGGCGGGATCTCCAGGTCGTATCCTCGAAGGTAATTCCTCGGCGCGGTTGAAAGCATCATGCAGCTCTTCCTTCGTTCCTTCGCTTCTTCGATCCTCAAGGCCTCTCGATCGGTGGCGGTCAATCCCTCCATCCCCTCTCGTTGCACCATAGACCAAGCCTCATGTGCCCGCTCTCTAATCTGCTCGGCCGCTCGCTCTGCCTCCTCTGTCGCACTGGAGGTGCTCCAATCTGCATCATTCTCATTAACATCCCTTTCCAGCCCCTCCCTCACGTAAAGCAGGTATCTCCCAGCATCGTCATGCTGCATGGCGAGATTGTGGGCACAAGGGCGGCCACGATAAAGTCTTGAGCAATTCCTCGGCCTCTGCTGTGGCAAGTAGACCTCGATATCCCTTGAGTGCTGAGAAGCGCCCCTTCACGTAAGCCATAGCGTGCTCGCTTCGAATTCGTATGTTTGAAAGGCAATAGTTGAATCGTCGAAAATCTAACGGCTTTCGTCGCCGCGAGATGTTGATAAGGCGAGACAAGGTAAGATGCATACGGGTAGCCCAGATCGGCCCAGATCCATTCGTCTTCGTCCAGAAAACGCCGCGGGGAGAAACGACGGGGGAACAGGCCCAAGCCCTGGCGTCCGAGATGCACCTCGATGACCAACCACGTAGCCGATGATGCGCAAAGTGTGAACCAGGGTGATGAGCTGTACGTTGAAAGAGAACCGCCGCTTCCTGTTCATAAAGAGTCCCCATGATCCAATCCGGGTCCCCAAGCGCATATGATGTGGACCCCATCAACCGAAGCGTACCCGTTGCGCCATTCCTTCACGCCATCGATCCTGTACCCACGCTTTGCTCTGTTCCTTCTCCGACTCACTCGCCCAGCACAATACGCTTGTCTCAAGCGCGCATAGTGCCTTTACCGTTCGCCGCGTAAAGTTGACGATCGATCCTTCGGAGTAGGCGCATAGCTCCGCAACGTTTCCCACCGATGCTCCGTTCCCATCATGACCAAAGCGAAAGAGCGCAATCGCCACTTGATCCTCAATCGGTGCCATCCGGCCGTGAGCTGGGTTGAACGTTGGATGCGCAGACAACCTCGAGACTATGTTACGAAATGCTGCGGGCTCCATGCGAACTAGCTGTCGATATCGTTGGCGATCCCCTTCTCGTTCGTAGGCCAAAAGTCGCTCGCCAATGGTGATATTGATTCGTGCCACCGTATTTCGAGCACTTAGGTAGCGTTGATTATGAACCGCTTCGAGAGCTTGAAGGAACTGGGAAGCGTGCCTGAGGTCTTCATCCGCAGAATCCGTATCTCCCCTTTGATCCGCATCGAATGCGTCGACAGCGATCTGATCGACGTGAGCCAGCGCCAGAAGAGTAAATCTTCTTCGATACGACTGCGACTGGAGCGGCGGGGCATGTTGCTGATTGACGTTCACAAGTAGCCAGATGAGATGGAGGGCGATGCCGATGAGGTGCGCTGATGTTTGCTTTGAGGCCTATGGTGTGGTGTTGGTTCATTACCCGACTTCTCATGTTTTTCCTCCACTTCTCATGCTTTTCGGCGGAAGAAGTCTTCTCTCGAGAGAATCGTCATCCGGATATCGCAAAGAGGAGAAGTCGGCAAAATTTCTCCGCTTCTCATGGAGCTAACGGTTCTTTGAAACTCCCTCTGTACTCTCTTGCTTGAACTACTGACATCTTTCTTCTTTCCTCTTCTTCAGTAGGTTTCGAACTCGACAAAGCACCATGCATGCGGAGGCTGCATGTGTGTATTCAGACGGTGCCCCACAGCCTGCGATGATCCGCCTCCCACTCGACCAGGGGAGTAGGTTCGTAGGGGCAGCCGAGAGCCTTTTTGTACTTCTATAGAATCCGAGACTCTCACTTCACCGTGCTTGTAATACTGACATCTTTCTTCCAGCTCGACAAAGCACCATGCATGCGGAGGCTGTATGTGTGTCTTCAGACGGTGTCCCTGAGCCTGCGATGATCCGCCTCCCACTCGACCAGGGGAGTAGGTTCGCAGGGGCACCTAGGAACCTTGTTGTACTTCTATAGCATTCGTAATCATTACCTCTCTCTTTCTTGTTACTTTCTACCTTTCCTTTCTCGTGCCTTTCCACGTTCTCTTACTTCCCCTCTGTCATGCTTAGCACTCGTCTGACTCATGCCTTCCATGCTTCTCCCATTTTCTCCGGGACAAAATGGCCTCTGAAAGAATGGCAAAGGCAACGACCTATTTCGGATGAGTGGTACGGCATGATGGACTGGCGGGAGGGGATCTGATGGGTTTGCTCTTGTATGATTGGTCCGACTATCTGCTGACAGTCACTGTTGCTACCTGGACCTGCCATGTCTTCTGCCTTGCACACACTGATCAGCGGTAGGTCGATACAAAGTCCCACCTTTGATGATGTCCTCCCCTTACTACCGCTCATTGGGAACAGAAAGCAAGATCAGTCTCATCCATCTTGCTCGATGGACTGTCTGACGCTCATCCAACTCACTAGATCGTAAGTAATCCTGC
>MAPW01000290.1:0-21653 GCA_001689995.1 Tilletia indica
TCTCATGGAAGGGCTACCGCCCGAAGACAACTCGTGGGTACGCGAAGATGACGCCGAGAACGCGTCCGAGATGCTAGAAGAGTTCTGGGCGCAGAATGCCTCGAAGCGCGAAGCCGTCGAAGCGGCCATCGCAGCGAAGAACGCCAAAGCGAGCGCATCCAAGAAACAGTCGAAGGAAGATCTAGCTAAACGTCGATTGGCTGGTGTGGGCGAATGGGATCCGCTGGTGGAGACGGTGGAGACTGTGGAGAGGAAGAGAATGGGGAACTGGTTGTGTTCTTGACGTTTATTACGGGGGAACAGGTAGCTTATCAGTCGGAGGTTTGTCGGACGAGGTGCCCGCAGGCGCTGATCAAGTTCTATGAGCGTCATTTGCGGTTTAGGGACACCACGGCGGCGGCTGCGTCGGCGTCAGCGACGGATGCTGCTGCCAATGGTACTCCTGTCAAGATGGCTCTGGAGGAGGAGGCGTGATTGGTCTACAATGACCTCGTCACCGCAAATCTTCCTGGGGTTTCCTTTTTCCCATCCTTCATCAACTCCACCGTCAAGGCCTTCTGGGCCGGGTTCGCCCGACAACAGACGACCGTCTCGATCTCGATAGCTGTTTGAAGCTTGTCGCCCGTCAGGATCCAGAGCTTGATATTCGCGCGATGAACAAGTGAAATGACCTCCGGTGCGCCAATCTGTAGCTTGTACTCGAGTGCCGTCGCACCAAGCAAGGTCAAGTTGACCTCGATTTCCTCACTAGTATTCTTTCTCCTTTCTGACTGTCTCTTCCTCTGTCGTTTACGCTTCCGTACCTACTACCTCAGGCCCTTCCCAGACGTACCTATCACCTGATCCTCTCTCAGTGCCATGTCTTGCTTCTCTGCCCACCTCTTTCTTCCGACAGGCGGCTGAGTGCTGAGTGCTGAGTGCTGAGTGCTGACGTTGCTAATTCTTCTTGATACATCCCAGACCTTCTTGCTGATCCTCATTCTTTACGTCTTCGTCTGGCAGAGCTCACACCCACACCGCCTGCTCACCTCAGCGGGCTCAGTTCTCCCCGGCTCATCCCCATCGATTCACAACCTCTGGTTCTCTTCCGTCGCACACTTCTTCTTTCTACTCACCACTCACTACGCTCATCTCCCTCTCCCATTCTCTCATTCTTTCTTTGTTCACAACAGAAATCAACCCGGTCACGTTCTGTCCGCATTCCTCTCAGGACGTTCAAAGCAGCAGTAGCAACAATTTGTCCATCTCCCTCCCTCAGCAGCACCACGTTCGCTATCGCTATCACTATCACCAACCGCAGCACGGCAGCCACGTCAACGATGCCTCAGTCTCAAGCCTGTGAGTCCCAATCAGGACATGATCACCCAGATACCGTGCTCTGATACTGCTGAGCCGCTCCTCTTCGGCTCGAAGCCTGTACGCCATCGCCCCGCTATGCGGACCTCGCCGTTTTGACTGTAGCGCCCTGATTCGGGACCATAGGACAGCGGATGATGTCGAATGCCCTTCACAAAAATCAGCTCCTGAGAACATCCTACACCGCAACGGATGAGGAAGGTGCGATGAGTACGGTGCGATGAAGTGAGTCTGCACGTCTAGACATAACAGGGGAACAATGCGCTCCAACACAACCTCAGTCTTGCATTACCCAGAGGCCACACCGCACGCCCTGCTGGTCATGGCGAAGCGGCATTCCAGCATTTACCCGGACGCTTTCCGAATCAAGTATCGACTCATCAAAAGCGAATATCGAACATCTTCCCTGACCGCCGAGCTTCATCAGGTTCAAAGGCCGATCCAGCTTCCAGAGCAAGTATTGTCATTGTAACTACAGCTCATTACAGGGCTACGCCGCTCTCCAGCGCGTTGACTTCGATCTCGGATCCGTGACGACGGAGGGGTGTGACGGATTGTGGTGTAGGTACGCAGTACGCACTCACCTGACAAGCTTAAGGCGTACATACCCAAGACGAAAGAGGTCGGCTCCTGTGCTCTGCCCGTGGCCGCTCTAAGCCCCTTCGCTGCTGCTTCATAGACGTTCCCTGCGGTCTGGCATTTTTCCCTTTGAATTGACTGCTGCTGCTGTATTGTATTTTAGCCTCCATTTTCGATGTTTGAATTTATATTTGCGGTCTTGCGGATGAATAAGAATAACCAGAGGCCAGGACCCATGAACTATGAAGAAAATCGGCTGATGAGAAGTGCGCGATATGTTGTGCATTGGCAATTTAGCGTGTTGCATAGTTCTGAGGAAAGAGGACACGGAAAGTTTCGACTTTCGTGGGAGTAGAGCGCTTGCAGTATTCTGTTGACGAAAAACCATACGGCAGTCAGCATCAAGATGCTACGCTCGAACGGTTCGGATGATAAGCTCACGTATCGAAGCAGACGATGCTACCTCACTGATGAGCAATGAGGTCTGGAGACCCGCGGCGGTACTCTCGAACGCCTGCTGCCTGGGAATATGACTTTGGAACGGCAGAGATCAAAGATTCGAATACCGAACGCCAAATTTGACGTTCGCCTCAGTGTCTCACGTCGGCTTTGCTTTACGGCGCCCCTTAGGGCACCCCTGTAGCCTAGTAGTTGACTATTAAGTACACTGCTCGAATCCCTTAAGGGGAAAGAAAGAAAGGAAGCGCCTACAGTCGTGTCCCGGTCCACCATCTTCGGAGTTGCTGTAGCCACCCGAGTGATGTTCTTGTATGAGAGGACCGAGAATCGCCAATGCTCGCAGGGCCCAGCGATGGCCCCTGCGGCACCTCAGGTGACAACAACACACCCGCAACGGCTCCCTCTCCCCCTCTCCCATTGTTCCCCGCGCGATCCTGTTCGTCAGCCGCAAGATTACTACGCATACCCGACCTCCCCGACTGTTCACCCCTCAAGCGATCCTTCGCCTCCGAGCCCGCCCTCTCAGCCAGAGTCGATCGATCTCCATCATGCGGTGCAGGCGGAACACCACCGGAATGCGAATGCGCCTCCCCATCTATACTGCTCCCCAGCTCGGGCGTGTATGCCGAAGAGGACGAAGAGGACATATGAGCACTGTGTGGCTGATGATTCCCATTCGACCTCGGCGGCGAGGCAGCTGCTGAGCTGTGGAGGGTTGGTGGATACAGCTGATGTTCGGTCTGAACATGGACAATCGCAGTTCCCGGTCTGCGAGGGGAGGCGGTGTAGGTCGAGCTCCACGCATGCCGCCTTATGCGCTCAGCGTACAGCTCCTGTACATTCTGGTGTATCGTCGCACTGTACCAGATGTAGAAATATCGAATGGCTTTTATACACTCTGTAAGAAAAGAAAATAGAATCCGGTTTTCAGCCTCAGGTGGGGGAAGAAGGAAAGAAGGAGAAAACCCGACGGAGCAGCGTTCCTCAATGCTTTTAAGCTAACTTGTTCTCGGACAGACTCACTCTCAACGTGCTCCGTATCGCAGCCGAATACCGAACGCCAAATTTGACGTTCGCCTCCGGGCTTCTGATCATCACCTTCCAATAATTCCTCTGGCACGGTGTAGACGTCCAACTCAATCCCAGCCGCCAGATGCACGAGTAGGAAGACGGCAGCAGCCTGTACGTTGGCTTCTTGAAGCTGGCAATAGACATCCCGGTTCCTGAGAAGAACGAAGACAGGCGTTCAGCCACGGGCGGCAAGGATCAGAAGAAAAGGGGAAGGGTTCACTTACATGTCGTGTAGCATACACACACCATTATAGAGCAGCTCGCGATTGACCCCAAATATTTGGCAGGCTTCGATATACATCGCGAGCGGCTGCGCAATGATGAGGTCCGCGCAAAGGGTGGGCACAAGTTCGTCCTCAAGTGCAATGATGGTGTCTCTCCATCTCCGGAAGGTCTGTATGGTAGAGGTGCCAGGACAAATTTCAGCAATGTTCGACGTTGAGGTTCAGTTGTTGAATCGACTCACGTTTAAGTCGGGGTGATCAAGTGGGTCGCGACCGCTCGAGATGGTGGGGATGGTCGCCATCGCAGTCTCGATTATTATGCTCAGCCGGAGAGGTTGCTCCTCATTCTTCGACGCAAGGACGACGCAGGCAACGGCAACCTCCTGGAATTTAGCGCGCAGAGGCGAATTGACGGAAACCATGATTCACAGTGTCGTGAGTATCCATGCAAAGCCGAGCTTCGAGTTCTGGGAGGGCAAATTCAAGCTCACAGTGTAATCGTAGCCTGTGCCTGGGTCGGAGATCTTGGACCTCATGGCCATGCGTAAGAAGAACCGATGGAAGTATATGGAAGCAGTGTGCAGAACATGACCGAAGCTGGATCCGCAGCGCAGAAATTGTGTCAGCTACCCTCAGAACCTGAACTCTGACTGGCCCAGAGGGAAAAGAAGGAGAGAAAGAACTCACAGACGTAAGCGGTCTGCCATCTGGTAGATGAATTCGATGCCCGTGTATCGGTTCAATCGCTCCATCTCCGCATTGAGGCCCACAGCGCGTGAAGGAGTCCACTCATCGAACTCCTCCGCAGTCCACATCCACTGGATTTCCGCTTGAGACACCGCCTGCTCTTGATCCTTGACGGACAGATCCTCGACCTGGACAGGAGAGCTCTTCATTTTGCTCGCGCTCATTATCGGTGATGTGCTGGATCTGGACACGATGTTGGGGCTGACTTGCGTTGGACAAGGGGCTGCTGGAGTTCAGCAAGAAAAGGGAGGAAGGAAGGAAGGCTCAGGAAATCTGCAGTGGCGCCTCAGACGCGCCAAAGACGCTGTAACTTGCAGTGAGACCGTGCCACGTCTCAGGCGCGTGGGAAGCGCGTCTGCTACCTTGTATCTATAGCACTAGTAGGCGCGTCCGCCGACGCGGTGGGCAAGGATCGGGCGTCGATGGACGCGCCTCCCACGCGCCTGAGACGTGGCATACACGCTATTGATTACTTACTTCCTATCCCTCAAATACACGCTTCTCACACGCTGCTCACACGCTAGTCAAACACTGTCTCGAAGTCGCATATATGGCCTGGTACGATTAGAAGGACGTCACATAACCATCATCGCCTTCCTCGCCCGCGACGCCCGCGCCTGAGCCCCCACCTTCCTCCGCAGTAGACCTGGCCCGCGCCCCGGAGTGCTTGAGATCCAACATGTATGCCTAGACGAGATTGAAAAGCGCAAGGTCAGTATCAGATCGCATTGAGAGATGTGGAAGGAGGGGGACAAAGCACCTCTTCTGTGGACACAGTCCGGATATCATCGACATCCTTGCGCAGCTGCTCGCGATCTTCTCTGGAGAGGTTGCCGACAGTAGCCATCAGCAGTTGTTCCACGGGCGCATTTAGTATCGGATCCGAGAAAGCCACCACTCACCAGTCCTGGACCGCCGAGAGGGACCGCAGCCGACGTTCTTCTGATGTCCCTCGATGTCGCCGCGGTTGAAGCTGCGGCGGACGGCACAGACATATCGAAGGTGTTGCCTGAATGATTCGTAACTGGCGGGAGTAAGAAGTCCGGTCGGTCGGAGTAGCACCTGATGTAAAGGATAGGTTGAGACTTGAGAGTTAGTGCATGTATGCGGTGATTGAGTATGAGCACGTGCGCATGTATGCTGAGACACTCACCAGGAATCCAGGTTCGCCTGTGAGTCAAGCAGGTTGGACTCTGTGCGCCCTGAGCACCGAGACCGAGAGCGGCTGTCATCCCACTAGCACTCCCAATGGACGCGTTATCGCGCCGAGTCGAGAGAGGCGATGGTGGGGCTATTGGAGCTGCACCCGACGTAGAAACCAACCAACCCCTTTACGTACACACCGCGCGACTTCTCTTCGTGAATCTGTAGGTTGTCGTTTTGTGCTGCGAGCGATCCAAGCATTGCGGGAGAAGCGGACAAGGGTGTGGTAAATGGTGTACTCCAAATTGTCGAAGTCGTGCTTGAAATCGTAACCAGCCGCCCGTAATCGCCCCACTCAAACGGGTGCGCCGCTCTATCGACACCCGGCCCAATACCTTGCAGCATATCCGACTCCGCACTGCAAACGAATGACAAGATCTCCTGCACGTTGGACAGCCAGAATGAGCCCGGAATGATCGCATTCACTTTGTTGCTCATGTGCACCTCTTGTGCTGTCATCGGTGGGTTTGCGTTGTCGGATGGCGGGAACAGTAAGGCGCGTTCTTTGAGCCTGGAATCGAGCTTTTCTCGTCCAGTGTTGTTGATACGTGACTATCCGTGCGTGCCCCAAAGCACCACCGGGTAGCGCGAATGAAGAAGAGTCATCTGGGACGGCAATGGCGTCCTTTCTCCTGATGTCGGCCTTCGTGAAAGTGATGCCGCGCTTGAAGCTGGGTGCACATGGTGAGGGTCAGCACACAGCGTCTGTTGTAATTTGATCGCTGGAAGATACGCACTCGTTGAATCGCTCCCAGAATCCCCAGGTTGAGTCTCCAGTCAAGGATTGCCAGATGCTCATGCTGCCCACCGAAGGTCTTTGGTAGATCATGAAGTTCTGTGAGGGCAAGGAACTGAAGGCATGAGCCCACTGTACCCGGACATGTACTTGGACGTCAGAAATGAACTCACCCTCACAGATGACCCTCCGAGTGTCTTCCCTCTCGCATATCGGATCTTGCGGTTGTTAGCCCCTGCCTGCGGGGTGGTGACGATGCCCCAATCGATCTTGTTCTGAATGTTGTCGCTAATATCTGATCCGCATCCGAGCACGTCCGCTCCGGGAATATCAGCGAAGAGACTTTCCGTTGTCATCGATTTGAAGTCCCCTCCTGCCTCGAGTACGACGACGGATACCAAGGGATTCTCGCTCAACCTGCTAGGCAATGCAAGTCCTGCCGTACCACCGCCGACGATGATATAGTCTGGATTGGGGATTGTCGGAGATGATCCGAGGTTGAGATTGACATCGAGTCCAAGGTTGACGCCGAGGAGACCTCCCAGAGGCGATGCGTAGGCGAGGGAAACGCTGAGGTAGAGTCCAGCCAGGGACTTCGTGAACCTCATTGCTGCGACAGAAGACAAAAAAGGGAGGATCTGTTGGGGAAGGCAAGAAGCGAAGCAGGATGAAAATAGGGAAAAGAAGAAGGTGAAGACAGTTCAGCAGAAAGGCATCGGTGTTGGATGTCCAGACTCAGCGCGTCGACTTGCAGATGGCAGCGCGGGCGGATCGGTGCAGGTGCTGCAGAGTCAATATATACAGTCAGTGAGTATGTACCCAGTCTCCCGTATGTCTGTCAGTCCGAGTCCCGGTCCTCTCACTTCTGATGGCAAGGACATCGAGACGTCGCCAGGTCGCGACTCAGTGAGTGGAGCATCGGAGGCCGGGTCAGAAATCCGTTCTTCGAGTGAGTGTTGGGCGCCACTGAATGTACTGGCGGGTATCGTGTGGATGAGATTTCATTGATTTCAGCCTTGTTATGCTGTCCACGCACCCAACAACGATCCCCACCATCACCGAAGCATTCATTCTCTTTATACCCCTCTCCCCTCTCATACACCCTCTTCTTCCCTCGGCAGGTACTTGCTGCTGCTGCTGCTGCCGCTGCTTCTGTGTGCTGTCGCTCCTCTGCCTCGCCTACCGCCCCTCCCTCCCCCCCTCCACCTTCTAGATCACAGCCATGTCGAAGCTCGTGAGTTGTCCCCGAGGGTTCTTCCAATTAAACAAACGTATCTGACTCTTCCATCTCTCTCTCCAAACCAACAGCCCAAGAGCGACTACTATGCCAAGGAGCTCGACTCGGCTCGTCTGCGCGGCGAGTGGCTTGTCCAGAACCCATGCAACGACCAGACGGGGAAGCCCATCAACTGGGCAGAGCTCATCCGCAAGTACATGAAGCACAACCCAAACCAGCATGGTCAGTTATCCTCTCTCCTCTGCTCCTCAATCCGCATAGCTGGACTGACATCTTCCTGCTTCTTACAGCGGCACCCACCATCGCTATGAGCGAACACGAGCTCCGGTCATCGCTCCTCGCTTACTACGATGAAATCAAATACTCAGACGCGTCCCACGCCGCCGACACCGCACTCCCTACCTCCCTCGCCCAACAGAACCAATCACAAGGACAGACCGCAATGCCAAAACCCCTTGTACGAGGGCACAACGGCATTGGATGGTCAACAGATGCCATCTCAGACATCGCAAAGCGACTCCGAGAATCAGCAGACGCTTCCGCACGCGATCGTGAAGATGACGTACAGCGATACGGTGTTATCTCTCTCGAGGCATACGCCCTCTGGTCTCTCGGCCGCGACTCCGAGGCAGCTGACCGCATCAAGACTAGCGGCTTCTTCGACAGTCAGGCCATCGAGGCCCTCAAGTCCGACGGTCACTACTCTGACTACAACGTCGCCCTTGTCCTCATGGGAGCTACTGTCTACGGTGAGTCGTTTATCCAATTCCCGAAAGGCAATCTTCTCGCTCCCTCTGACCATTGACTCATTCCGGCAATCAAAAAATGCGGACTTCTCACACAAGCGGTCGCACCGGCTTCGTATCCTCCAATCCAAGCGCATACTGCAGATACTCCCTCGCCCGCGGAGTCCGGTCCGTACGCTGTGCAACCTGCGACAGGAACAACCACGCCTCAGGAACATCCCACCCATTCGTAGCCGTCACACTCGTCAACAACCCTTCCGCCAGACTCGTCGCACTGACCTCCTTAGCCGTAGTCGAGGTCGTAGCATCGGCCGCAGACGCAAATTGCTCCTTCTCCTCCGCGGCGCCCGCAATCTTCTTGAGCGACTCACCCACCTCCGCACTGCTCGCAGCCGCCTTCGAGGGCTCAAACGCACTCGTCACCTGCAGGTTCGCAGCCTTCTCCTGCTTCGCATTCTTCTTTATGTCCTCGCCGTGCACAGCAGACGTCGTCTTCGCCTGCTCAATCACAGCAGCCGCATCCTGTGCCGTACCGGGGATCTTCGTCGGGTAGCTCAAAAACAGCCGCGCCAAGTGAATCGAAGCAGCAACGTGGTTGCCCGCACACGCCAACGCCTTGTACAGCGTGTTGATCGCCAGACTGATGTCGTTCCGCTCGTTGAAGTACAACGCAAGCTGGACCCACACATCGGGAGAGCCAGGCGCAAGACGTTCGGCCTCTTGGATCGCAGCACGCGAGTCCGTCAACTTCTTGGCGCGTCGGAACGTCGCAGCGCTCAACAGCCAGAGCGAAACCAACATGGCCGTCTCAACGCTCGAGTGCAGGAACAGTCGTACGGCATTACCATTCGAAATGTCGACATCCTCTTCCGCGACCGTCGAGATGGGCGCCGCAGCAGTGCTGACATTGTGCCCACGAGCGTTGGAGTAGATCGATCGTGCCCGCGAAGGAGCCAAGTTGTGGCCCAAAGTCGACAGACTTCGACCGAGACCACCAGCATTCGACACGCCCAGGAGCGACTCGCGCGACACATTGCTTCGGACACTTCCCTTGTGCTGGTTCGGGTGCAAGAAAGTAGACACTCGGCCCGTGTTGCCGAATTGCGCAGCGCGGGGCTCCCCACCCTTGTCGGCATTGCCATGGGGCAGAGACGTGGCCGCAATGGCGCCCGTCGACACTCGCTCGTGGAAGAACTCGAACAAGTTGCGCTGACCGTCAATCGCAGCCTCGACACCCTCGACCATCTCCTGGAGGACATTGTGGGTGACCATCAGGCGGAGAATGGCATGCGACCGCTCGATAGGCTTGGGAGGGAAGTCAAAGCTGAGCAGCGTGGAGCGCGAGATGATCGGCGCGGCGGTGGGTGTGGGTCCAAAGCCGTTGGGCATGGGTCGAGCCGGGGTGTTGACAGTGCCGTCGAGGTCATCAGCAGCGTCGTCAGTCTCCGCCTCGCCGAGAGCAACCTCAGCAAGATCAAGAGCCGCCTTGTAGTCCTTCTGACTCGACAGGATGAGGACAAGCAAATGCCACGAGTCAACATCGGCAGGCTCAAGCTCGAGTGCCTTACGTGCAGAGAAGACAGCAGAGCGAATGTCGCGCTTCTCAGCCTGGACGTAGGCCAGCTGGAAGTGAGTCTCGGAGGCATGAGGGTCGAGCTGTGCTGATGTCTCAAGAAGACTGAGAGCCTCCTGCTGGAGCTCAGGTCGGCGAACGCGATCTGATTCTGCCAAGGGTGAGGAGGATTAATGTCAGATTGTTTCATTGCAACACCTTTTGACCTCCTACTTCAGCAGATACTACTCACCCTGGGTGGACAATGCTCCACGCGTGTAACCGGCGATACGGTACGTCAAAGCAACAAGCTCCTTCTCGGTCTTGAAGTGTGCCCTGTGAGCCTCACCCGCGACAATAGCAAGTGCCTTCCGCGCCAGCTTGTCACCGTGCGACGAGTCATTCAAGAAACGAGTGTACATCCGAGCACCAGCCAACAAGGTCCGAACAAAGATCGGCATACTGTCGTCGTCCTTCTTGCTCTGAGGATCAACAACCTGGATCTGCAACTCCGGTCGCTCGTCGTTGAAAGAAACACGGCGCGGGTAACTGCCGTTCGTCCCGTTGGCAGTCCCATTGCCGTTGCCGTTGCCACTGACACCAGAACTGCTTCCGTTCGCCGCTCGAGCTCGCTCGACGGCACTGGGGCTGGTGTTCTGGCTGGCTTTGCGGGACAGACTGCTTCTGCGGGGCATGGCCTCAGTGCGTGTCGTACCGTTGGTCGTGGGAGAGACGGTGGTATTTTAGCAGCCGCGGTGGCCTCAGCTGCGTCCGACTCCTTTGCCTTGTCGACAATCTGGATGTAGAGCTTGAGGGCACGGGCAGCCTCCTGGTATCGCTCAGCACCAACGAGAACAGTGAACAGATGCCGGGCAATGCGCTGCGAGTGGAAGGTGAGAGTGGAGAGCTTGTAGAGAACCTCGACGATCTCATCTGCAATCTCGCCGCCCTGCTCGCCGTTGTACTTCCATCCCTGGGTGAGTTCCTCAGCAAACTCAAGGGCCTGGGCGTTGACTTCGCCGGCGCGGGGGAAGTCGATGCCTCGCTCCAAGCTGACAATGGCAGCACGCTGGATGACGAGGAATTCTGCGCCCCAGGCGGCAGAGGTGGGACGTTGGTAGAGATGGGGGTTGGGTCGGCGGGTGGAGACGGTGCGGGCCTTGTCGGAGGGGCTGCCGGATTCGAGACCGGAGAGGGTGAGGAGTCCACTACCGCCATTGGCCTTGGCAGCGCTGTTGGCGGTGAAGCCGTGCAACTGGAAGCGGGAAGCAGCGGGGATGATGGACTGTCGGTTGTATGTCTTTTCGCGCCAGGAGGGCAGATTAGCGTTGGATGCATTGGAAGTAGGCTCGACGTAGTCTCCCTGTCGGGCAGTTCGGTTGAGGGTTGCGAGATGGGTCTTATAGATGGTATTGCGTTGTGGCAGTCGGAAGTCTCCAGGCCATCGGCTAACGTGGGCTTGGTAGGCTCTTAGCGCGTTAAGGGCCGCGCCGCTGTCGCTGTGATGTCCAAATGCAGAAGAAGGATACTTTCATGGTGAGCAGGGAGACAACAGAAGGGAAGGTAGAAAAGCGGTTGCATTTACATACCTTTCGCGAACAGTGAGCAATGCGTTGTGGTACAGGGCGGCCTCTCCCCATCGCTCGATCTCGTCAGCGGGTAGACCGCGCATAGCATGAGCTCTGCGACCACCGCGGACGGTCTCGTGGAGGTCAATAGCTCGCGCATAACCGACGAGGGCTTGTTGTGCCAGATCCTCGGAGGGACGCGCGACATGGAGTCGTTCGTTAGCAAGGCCTGTGTGAGAAGTCCGCATTTTTTGATTGCCGGAATGAGTCAATGGTCAGAGGGAGCGAGAAGATTGCCTTTCGGGAATTGGATAAACGACTCACCGTAGACAGTAGCTCCCATGAGGACAAGGGCGACGTTGTAGTCAGAGTAGTGACCGTCGGACTTGAGGGCCTCGATGGCCTGACTGTCGAAGAAGCCGCTAGTCTTGATGCGGTCAGCTGCCTCGGAGTCGCGGCCGAGAGACCAGAGGGCGTATGCCTCGAGAGAGATAACACCGTATCGCTGTACGTCATCTTCGCGATCGCGGCGGAAGCGTCTGCTGATTCTCGGAGTCGCTTTGCGATGTCTGAGATGGCATCTGTTGACCATCCAATGCCGTTGTGCCCTCGTACAAGGGGTTTTGGCATTGCGGTCTGTCCTTGTGATTGGTTCTGTTGGGCGAGGGAGGTAGGGAGTGCGGTGTCGGCGGCGTGGGACGCGTCTGAGTATTTGATTTCATCGTAGTAAGCGAGGAGCGATGACCGGAGCTCGTGTTCGCTCATAGCGATGGTGGGTGCCGCTGTAAGAAGCAGGAAGATGTCAGTCCAGCTATGCGGATTGAGGAGCAGAGGAGAGAGGATAACTGACCATGCTGGTTTGGGTTGTGCTTCATGTACTTGCGGATGAGCTCTGCCCAGTTGATGGGCTTCCCCGTCTGGTCGTTGCATGGGTTCTGGACAAGCCACTCGCCGCGCAGACGAGCCGAGTCGAGCTCCTTGGCATAGTAGTCGCTCTTGGGCTGTTGGTTTGGAGAGAGAGATGGAAGAGTCAGATACGTTTGTTTAATTGGAAGAACCCTCGGGGACAACTCACGAGCTTCGACATGGCTGTGATCTAGAAGGTGGAGGGGGGGAGGGAGGGGCGGTAGGCGAGGCAGAGGAGCGACAGCACACAGAAGCAGCGGCAGCAGCAGCAGCAGCAAGTACCTGCCGAGGGAAGAAGAGGGTGTATGAGAGGGGAGAGGGGTATAAAGAGAATGAATGCTTCGGTGATGGTGGGGATCGTTGTTGGGTGCGTGGACAGCATAACAAGGCTGAAATCAATGAAATCTCATCCACACGCTACTTTCTCTTCCAAGCTGGGGAGACCGGAGAACACGCGCGCGCACGCGAAATCGATTCTCTGCCCCAGTCCCCGCATTTCTTTCCGCGTGGGGTTCAGGCAGCAGCCACTTTTCAAAAGGCGTTTTTCACCCAGTATTTCGCTCCAAGCCCCTCCGAGAGGTGGTGGACAAATTTTCAGGTGGAAAGTGCTTTTGGGTCGAGTCCCGTTTGTCCCTCATGCACGACCGGGCTCTTCCCAAGGAACTTCGACGTGAAAAAGGGGTCCATGGACGAGGTCAAGGAGCAGTAGTTCAGTGTGACGGTATGTAGATACCCGCCAGTACATTCAGTGGCGCCCAACACTCACTCGAAGAACGGATTTCTGACCCGGCCTCCGATGCTCCACTCACTGAGTCGCGACCTGGCGACGTCTCGATGTCCTTGCCATCAGAAGTGAGAGGACCGGGACTCGGACTGACAGACATACGGGAGACTGGGTACATACTCACTGACTGTATATATTGACTCTGCAGCACCTGCACCGATCCGCCCGCGCTGCCATCTGCAAGTCGACGCGCTGAGTCTGGACATCCAACACCGATGCCTTTCTGCTGAACTGTCTTCACCTTCTTCTTTTCCCTATTTTCATCCTGCTTCGCTTCTTGCCTTCCCCAACAGATCCTCCCTTTTTTGTCTTCTGTCGCAGCAATGAGGTTCACGAAGTCCCTGGCTGGACTCTACCTCAGCGTTTCCCTCGCCTACGCATCGCCTCTGGGAGGTCTCCTCGGCGTCAACCTTGGACTCGATGTCAATCTCAACCTCGGATCATCTCCGACAATCCCCAATCCAGACTATATCATCGTCGGCGGTGGTACGGCAGGACTTGCATTGCCTAGCAGGTTGAGCGAGAATCCCTTGGTATCCGTCGTCGTACTCGAGGCAGGAGGGGACTTCAAATCGATGACAACGGAAAGTCTCTTCGCTGATATTCCCGGAGCGGACGTGCTCGGATGCGGATCAGATATTAGCGACAACATTCAGAACAAGATCGATTGGGGCATCGTCACCACCCCGCAGGCAGGGGCTAACAACCGCAAGATCCGATATGCGAGAGGGAAGACACTCGGAGGGTCATCTGTGAGGGTGAGTTCATTTCTGACGTCCAAGTACATGTCCGGGTACAGTGGGCTCATGCCTTCAGTTCCTTGCCCTCACAGAACTTCATGATCTACCAAAGACCTTCGGTGGGCAGCATGAGCATCTGGCAATCCTTGACTGGAGACTCAACCTGGGGATTCTGGGAGCGATTCAACGAGTGCGTATCTTCCAGCGATCAAATTACAACAGACGCTGTGTGCTGACCCTCACCATGTGCACCCAGCTTCAAGCGCGGCATCACTTTCACGAAGGCCGACATCAGGAGAAAGGACGCCATTGCCGTCCCAGATGACTCTTCTTCATTCGCGCTACCCGGTGGTGCTTTGGGGCACGCACGGATAGTCACGTATCAACAACACTGGACGAGAAAAGCTCGATTCCAGGCTCAAAGAACGCGCCTTACTGTTCCCGCCATCCGACAACGCAAACCCACCGATGACAGCACAAGAGGTGCACATGAGCAACAAAGTGAATGCGATCATTCCGGGCTCATTCTGGCTGTCCAACGTGCAGGAGATCTTGTCATTCGTTTGCAGTGCGGAGTCGGATATGCTGCAAGGTATTGGGCCGGGTGTCGATAGAGCGGCGCACCCGTTTGAGTGGGGCGATTACGGGCGGCTGGTTACGATTTCAAGCACGACTTCGACAATTTGGAGTACACCATTTACCACACCCTTGTCCGCTTCTCCCGCAATGCTTGGATCGCTCGCAGCACAAAACGACAACCTACAGATTCACGAAGAGAAGTCGCGCGGTGTGTACGTAAAGGGGTTGGTTGGTTTCTACGTCGGGTGCAGCTCCAATAGCCCCACCATCGCCTCTCTCGACTCGGCGCGATAACGCGTCCATTGGGAGTGCTAGTGGGATGACAGCCGCTCTCGGTCTCGGTGCTCAGGGCGCACAGAGTCCAACCTGCTTGACTCACAGGCGAACCTGGATTCCTGGTGAGTGTCTCAGCATACATGCGCACGTGCTCATACTCAATCACCGCATACATGCACTAACTCTCAAGTCTCAACCTATCCTTTACATCAGGTGCTACTCCGACCGACCGGACTTCTTACTCCCGCCAGTTACGAATCATTCAGGCAACACCTTCGATATGTCTGTGCCGTCCGCCGCAGCTTCAACCGCGGCGACATCGAGGGACATCAGAAGAACGTCGGCTGCGGTCCCTCTCGGCGGTCCAGGACTGGTGAGTGGTGGCTTTCTCGGATCCGATACTAAATGCGCCCGTGGAACAACTGCTGATGGCTACTGTCGGCAACCTCTCCAGAGAAGATCGCGAGCAGCTGCGCAAGGATGTCGATGATATCCGGACTGTGTCCACAGAAGAGGTGCTTTGTCCCCCTCCTTCCACATCTCTCAATGCGATCTGATACTGACCTTGCGCTTTTCAATCTCGTCTAGGCATACATGTTGGATCTCAAGCACTCCGGGGCGCGGGCCAGGTCTACTGCGGAGGAAGGTGGGGGCTCAGGCGCGGGCGTCGCGGGCGAGGAAGGCGATGATGGTTATGTGACGTCCTTCTAATCGTACCAGGCCATATATGCGACTTCGAGACAGTGTTTGACTAGCGTGTGAGCAGCGTGTGAGAAGCGTGTATTTGAGGGATAGGAAGTAAGTAATCAATAGCGTGTATGCCACGTCTCAGGCGCGTGGGAGGCGCGTCCATCGACGCCCGATCCTTGCCCACCGCGTCGGCGGACGCGCCTACTAGTGCTATAGATACAAGGTAGCAGACGCGCTTCCCACGCGCCTGAGACGTGGCACGGTCTCACTGCAAGTTACAGCGTCTTTGGCGCGTCTGAGGCGCCACTGCAGATTTCCTGAGCCTTCCTTCCTTCCTCCCTTTTCTTGCTGAACTCCAGCAGCCCCTTGTCCAACGCAAGTCAGCCCCAACATCGTGTCCAGATCCAGCACATCACCGATAATGAGCGCGAGCAAAATGAAGAGCTCTCCTGTCCAGGTCGAGGATCTGTCCGTCAAGGATCAAGAGCAGGCGGTGTCTCAAGCGGAAATCCAGTGGATGTGGACTGCGGAGGAGTTCGATGAGTGGACTCCTTCACGCGCTGTGGGCCTCAATGCGGAGATGGAGCGATTGAACCGATACACGGGCATCGAATTCATCTACCAGATGGCAGACCGCTTACGTCTGTGAGTTCTTTCTCTCCTTCTTTTCCCTCTGGGCCAGTCAGAGTTCAGGTTCTGAGGGTAGCTGACACAATTTCTGCGCTGCGGATCCAGCTTCGGTCATGTTCTGCACACTGCTTCCATATACTTCCATCGGTTCTTCTTACGCATGGCCATGAGGTCCAAGATCTCCGACCCAGGCACAGGCTACGATTACACTGTGAGCTTGAATTTGCCCTCCCAGAACTCGAAGCTCGGCTTTGCATGGATACTCACGACACTGTGAATCATGGTTTCCGTCAATTCGCCTCTGCGCGCTAAATTCCAGGAGGTTGCCGTTGCCTGCGTCGTCCTTGCGTCGAAGAATGAGGAGCAACCTCTCCGGCTGAGCATAATAATCGAGACTGCGATGGCGACCATCCCCACCATCTCGAGCGGTCGCGACCCACTTGATCACCCCGACTTAAACGTGAGTCGATTCAACAACTGAACCTCAACGTCGAACATTGCTGAAATTTGTCCTGGCACCTCTACCATACAGACCTTCCGGAGATGGAGAGACACCATCATTGCACTTGAGGACGAACTTGTGCCCACCCTTTGCGCGGACCTCATCATTGCGCAGCCGCTCGCGATGTATATCGAAGCCTGCCAAATATTTGGGGTCAATCGCGAGCTGCTCTATAATGGTGTGTGTATGCTACACGACATGTAAGTGAACCCTTCCCCTTTTCTTCTGATCCTTGCCGCCCGTGGCTGAACGCCTGTCTTCGTTCTTCTCAGGAACCGGGATGTCTATTGCCAGCTTCAAGAAGCCAACGTACAGGCTGCTGCCGTCTTCCTACTCGTGCATCTGGCGGCTGGGATTGAGTTGGACGTCTACACCGTGCCAGAGGAATTATTGGAAGGTGATGATCAGAAGCCCGGAGGCGAACGTCAAATTTGGCGTTCGGTATTCGGCTGCGATACGGAGCACGTTGAGAGTGAGTCTGTCCGAGAACAAGTTAGCTTAAAAGCATTGAGGAACGCTGCTCCGTCGGGTTTTCTCCTTCTTTCCTTCTTCCCCCACCTGAGGCTGAAAACCGGATTCTATTTTCTTTTCTTACAGAGTGTATAAAAGCCATTCGATATTTCTACATCTGGTACAGTGCGACGATACACCAGAATGTACAGGAGCTGTACGCTGAGCGCATAAGGCGGCATGCGTGGAGCTCGACCTACACCGCCTCCCCTCGCAGACCGGGAACTGCGATTGTCCATGTTCAGACCGAACATCAGCTGTATCCACCAACCCTCCACAGCTCAGCAGCTGCCTCGCCGCCGAGGTCGAATGGGAATCATCAGCCACACAGTGCTCATATGTCCTCTTCGTCCTCTTCGGCATACACGCCCGAGCTGGGGAGCAGTATAGATGGGGAGGCGCATTCGCATTCCGGTGGTGTTCCGCCTGCACCGCATGATGGAGATCGATCGACTCTGGCTGAGAGGGCGGGCTCGGAGGCGAAGGATCGCTTGAGGGGTGAACAGTCGGGGAGGTCGGGTATGCGTAGTAATCTTGCGGCTGACGAACAGGATCGCGCGGGGAACAATGGGAGAGGGGAGAGGGAGCCGTTGCGGGTGTGTTGTTGTCACCTGAGGTGCCGCAGGGGCCATCGCTGGGCCCTGCGAGCATTGGCGATTCTCGGTCCTCTCATACAAGAACATCACTCGGGTGGCTACAGCAACTCCGAAGATGGTGGACCGGGACACGACTGTAGGCGCTTCCTTTCTTTCTTTCCCCTTAAGGGATTCGAGCAGTGTACTTAATAGTCAACTACTAGGCTACAGGGGTGCCCTAAGGGGCGCCGTAAAGCAAAGCCGACGTGAGACACTGAGGCGAACGTCAAATTTGGCGTTCGGTATTCGAATCTTTGATCTCTGCCGTTCCAAAGTCATATTCCCAGGCAGCAGGCGTTCGAGAGTACCGCCGCGGGTCTCCAGACCTCATTGCTCATCAGTGAGGTAGCATCGTCTGCTTCGATACGTGAGCTTATCATCCGAACCGTTCGAGCGTAGCATCTTGATGCTGACTGCCGTATGGTTTTTCGTCAACAGAATACTGCAAGCGCTCTACTCCCACGAAAGTCGAAACTTTCCGTGTCCTCTTTCCTCAGAACTATGCAACACGCTAAATTGCCAATGCACAACATATCGCGCACTTCTCATCAGCCGATTTTCTTCATAGTTCATGGGTCCTGGCCTCTGGTTATTCTTATTCATCCGCAAGACCGCAAATATAAATTCAAACATCGAAAATGGAGGCTAAAATACAATACAGCAGCAGCAGTCAATTCAAAGGGAAAAATGCCAGACCGCAGGGAACGTCTATGAAGCAGCAGCGAAGGGGCTTAGAGCGGCCACGGGCAGAGCACAGGAGCCGACCTCTTTCGTCTTGGGTATGTACGCCTTAAGCTTGTCAGGTGAGTGCGTACTGCGTACCTACACCACAATCCGTCACACCCCTCCGTCGTCACGGATCCGAGATCGAAGTCAACGCGCTGGAGAGCGGCGTAGCCCTGTAATGAGCTGTAGTTACAATGACAATACTTGCTCTGGAAGCTGGATCGGCCTTTGAACCTGATGAAGCTCGGCGGTCAGGGAAGATGTTCGATATTCGCTTTTGATGAGTCGATACTTGATTCGGAAAGCGTCCGGGTAAATGCTGGAATGCCGCTTCGCCATGACCAGCAGGGCGTGCGGTGTGGCCTCTGGGTAATGCAAGACTGAGGTTGTGTTGGAGCGCATTGTTCCCCTGTTATGTCTAGACGTGCAGACTCACTTCATCGCACCGTACTCATCGCACCTTCCTCATCCGTTGCGGTGTAGGATGTTCTCAGGAGCTGATTTTTGTGAAGGGCATTCGACATCATCCGCTGTCCTATGGTCCCGAATCAGGGCGCTACAGTCAAAACGGCGAGGTCCGCATAGCGGGGCGATGGCGTACAGGCTTCGAGCCGAAGAGGAGCGGCTCAGCAGTATCAGAGCACGGTATCTGGGTGATCATGTCCTGATTGGGACTCACAGGCTTGAGACTGAGGCATCGTTGACGTGGCTGCCGTGCTGCGGTTGGTGATAGTGATAGCGATAGCGAACGTGGTGCTGCTGAGGGAGGGAGATGGACAAATTGTTGCTACTGCTGCTTTGAACGTCCTGAGAGGAATGCGGACAGAACGTGACCGGGTTGATTTCTGTTGTGAACAAAGAAAGAATGAGAGAATGGGAGAGGGAGATGAGCGTAGTGAGTGGTGAGTAGAAAGAAGAAGTGTGCGACGGAAGAGAACCAGAGGTTGTGAATCGATGGGGATGAGCCGGGGAGAACTGAGCCCGCTGAGGTGAGCAGGCGGTGTGGGTGTGAGCTCTGCCAGACGAAGACGTAAAGAATGAGGATCAGCAAGAAGGTCTGGGATGTATCAAGAAGAATTAGCAACGTCAGCACTCAGCACTCAGCACTCACTCAGCACTCAGCACTCAGCACACTCAGCCGCCTGTCGGAAGAAAAGAGGCGGGCAGAGAAGCAAGACATGGCACTGAGAGAGGATCAGGTGATAGGTACGTCTGGGAAGGGCCTGAGGTAGTAGGTACGGAAGCGTAAACGACAGAGGAAGAGACAGTCAGAAAGGAGAAAGAATACTAGTGAGGAAATCGAGGTCAACTTGACCTTGCTTGGTGCGACGGCACTCGAGTACAAGCTACAGATTGGCGCACCGGAGGTCATTTCACTTGTTCATCGCGCGAATATCAAGCTCTGGATCCTGACGGGCGACAAGCTTCAAACAGCTATCGAGATCGAGACGGTCGTCTGTTGTCGGGCGAACCCGGCCCAGAAGGCCTTGACGGTGGAGTTGATGAAGGATGGGAAAAAGGAAACCCCAGGAAGATTTGCGGTGACGAGGTCATTGTAGACCAATCACGCCTCCTCCTCCAGAGCCATCTTGACAGGAGTACCATTGGCAGCAGCATCCGTCGCTGACGCCGACGCAGCCGCCGCCGTGGTGTCCCTAAACCGCAAATGACGCTCATAGAACTTGATCAGCGCCTGCGGGCACCTCGTCCGACAAACCTCCGACTGATAAGCTACCTGTTCCCCCGTAATAAACGTCAAGAACACAACCAGTTCCCCATTCTCTTTCCTCTCCACAGTCTCCACCGTCTCCACCAGCGGATCCCATTCGCCCACACCAGCCAATCGACGTTTAGCTAGATCTTCCTTCGACTGTTTCTTGGATGCGCTCGCTTTGGCGTTCTTCGCTGCGATGGCCGCTTCGACGGCTTCGCGCTTCGAGGCATTCTGCGCCCAGAACTCTTCTAGCATCTCGGACGCGTTCTCGGCGTCATCTTCGCGTACCCACGAGTTGTCTTCGGGCGGTAGCCCTTCCATGAGACCAGGTACGCCCATTTTCTCTGTTCAATTTCGATTCCGTACGGTCAGTTCTCATCTCAGCTGCGGATGGAGGGGAACTCCAGAGACACACCTGTTCAAAGCGCTCGTAGTCGCAGTCAAGGACCTGCTCGATCTCGTACTCCTCATCCGAGTCGTTGTCGTTGACCTCCTGATCAGACATTGTTGTGCTCCTGCTTGCTACGGCGAAATTTTCTGCCAGAAGGGGAAATGGTGCGCTGGCTGTGGATGTCAGGACCTGCTCGATCTCGTACTCCTCATCCGAGTCGTTGTCGTTGACCTCCTGATCAGACATTGTTGTGCTCCTGCTTGCTACGTGCGAAATTTTCTGCCAGAAGGGAAATGGTGCGCTGGCTGTGGATGTCAGCTATGTGAGAGCGTGCGCGTGTATCGCTTGACGTGATGGATGGCACTCACACTGAGAGAGAGACAGAGAGAAGTTCGCTGTGTGCTGTTGCTTGGACAGATGATGATGGACGTGCGGATGCTTCTATCTCGAGTGCGCAATTCTGAAAGTAGCAAATCCGGGGCCGGGAATGTGCAAGGCATGAACGGCATCCCTCGGCCGTAGAGGCAATCAGTCGATCTCCAAAACCCCTTACGGCCAATCGATCTGCTGGATAGGTTACGTAGAATCGCGACTCGCGACCGCCGCTCATAGTCTTCACCGCAGCAATAAGGTAAGAAAAAGAAGGCCTTAGGCCTTTCGCTTTCTCTCGAACAGATATTCTTCAAAGAAGGAATAAGTGTAGTCCTATACTATTCAAAAGTTAAAAAAAAGTGACTCAAACTAGTAGCGTATGTAGTACACGTATTTTTATTTTATAAGTAGTATTACGAGGCACCTTTCAAAAAATATGTACACTCCCTTCCAAATACTGGTAATTGAATCCCAAAACTTCTTCCCTTCCCACATAATTCTACAGCACACATACTGTGCTGGCAGTGGCCAATTATACGTGGCACTGCCATGTTTTTTCTTTTATATATCCATAAGATGAGATTTCGATGGTTATATACGGGCGGAAGGGTATACAGCATAGGGAACCATCGATCATCGTCGACAGCTTCTGAAACTCCGCGGAGATGGAGGAGGGGGGGGGGGGGGGTGGAGTGAAAGAAGGTGAAGTGCAGCAAATGC
>MAPW01000291.1:0-21624 GCA_001689995.1 Tilletia indica
TGATCCGAGAACAGAGAAAGTGGTGTGAAGGTGAGAGCAGTGTCGCAGACGGTAGTCGTGTAGACGCTACCCATAAAAGAGGCCGTCGGGTCGATGTCTCCGAACATGGCGGCGTGGCGGACGAAGTTGTCGCGGATGTAGATGAGATAGGTGTCCGACTCCACCCACCGCGCTGTCGGATCTCGTCTAGCGGTTTCTGTGCTCCAAAGAAGAGTGTGGCACCGCCGATCCGGAAGCAGTGACCCGTGACCCGCTCGCGCTTCGCCTCGGCCAACCAGCGGTTGATAGTTTTGATGAAGAGGCTCTCCGTCAGCTCTCGTCGTCCACCGCGCGAGGACTGGTACGAGAAAGCACCGATGGCCGTGCCCTCCTCCGTCGCCGTGGGCGTGTTGAGGATGAGGTGGCGACGCATAGCCGCAACGGGGCAAAGGTGAGGCATGCGGCGTTGCTCGGCGGCAATCCGATCGAAACCTCCCTTGCCGTGCGTCTTGTCCGACGGGAGATGCAAGCTGAACGAGGTCAGTCCCTCCGGGGTCGTGGGGGCGTGTTCGAGGAATGTGAGTCCATCGAGGGCGATCGGCGTGCGGATCGGCGGCGGAACGGACCGTGAACTCGCCTGGTCGGCACATCGCGTAGAAAGCCAGCAAAGCGGCGGCGATGATCGCGACGTGGGCGCGGTCGGTGGGATCATGACGCTCGACGATAACGGCGAGGTCATTGAGACGTACGGGACGTCGCTTCTCCAGCGGGGGAAGGCCCTCGATCCGCGCCGCTTTCTTGAGTGTGCGGGTGTCTGCGCCCGACAAAGCCCATGGCATGCGCTGCACACGATGCCAGTAATGCCAGCGCATGGGATCGGTTCTCAATGGTGCCGGGGCGTAGGCGAGTCATGTCCTCCTGAAGGTACAGGAGAGAATGTTGGCCGCCGTTGGGAAGCGCGCGTACCCCGGTAGGCCGATGTCATCGCACCAGGTGAGAAAGACCAAGATGTCGCGGCCGTATGACGCACGCGTCTTGACTTTGACTGACTTCCACGGTACCAGGCATTGGGCTCGGACTACTGCTGGATCTGTAGTTCCGTGTACCGCGGCGAGGAGACGAAGTGGCGGCGTCAGACGAAGCGCAATGTCCTCGCGGGCGGTGATCGCCCGAGCTGCACCGAGGAAAGATCCGCCGAGGGCGCATCCTCCGCCGAGAGAGATGCCCAGACCGTGGCGGGATCGAGTCCCATGGCCGGCGCAACAGAGCCAAAACGGGTCGCATGGATGATGGCGCGGCGGAAGCAGTGCTGTGGGGTCGAGACGGGGCGGTAGATGTGCCACGATGGTAGAGGACGAAGAACGAGGCGCTGCGGGTGTGGTGGGGAGCGGACGTTGAGGCGAGCGCATCTGCAGGCGCTGCCGTTGTGGGTGCACGGGCAAGGAGGTGGGTGGTGACGATGAGGCCGTGGAAGGAAGAGACGGACTGACGGTGTAAGGTGCGTATCGTATGGGGGTGGGAATGGTGGAGAGCTCCTGAGGTCGCGGTTGGGGTGGTCGAAGGCGTAGAAGCCTACGCTGTGGGTGAAGGGAAGGAACGAGGGGAAAGGCAGGGATGAAGGGGTGAGACCCTCCATCGCGCTCGGCGGAGATGCGTTCCCTGCGTCTGAGCGCTCAAGACGAGGGAGATGCGGGGTCGTCATGATGACGGGCGGCCCCGAGGAACTCTTGCCAGGGGACGGCCAGATCCAGCGCCAGAGGCTGTAGGAGGAGCAGTCCCCCCGAGAAGGGGCGTCTGCTAGGTTTTCCGCGGGGGAACATATGTGATCGACATGGTCACTTCCGCCGCCATCGCCATCTCGGCGATGCAATGCAAACACTTGTTTGTCCATTTGCTTCTGGAGCGCCCTTTGCGAAACGCATAGACAACGCCGAGATTGTCCACTTGGAAACGAGTGATGCAGTTGGTGCCGCCTAACGCGATGCTAGCCGCCAGCGCCAATTGAAGCGCCCATGCCTCCATCACACCTATATCTACCCATCTTTCTCTATCATCCCTGGGAGAAGCCACTGCTGAGCCTTTCCGTCGATCACCACACCGCAGCCACGGTCGGACGCGTCTGAGTACACCAGGTGGGGGTACGAGACCTCTGGCAGGCGGAAAGAGGAGCTCAGATGCGGTTGCTTGAGGAAGGCCGTCCAGTCCCGTAGCTCCGCCGCTGCCGCCGAGGGGATGTCCAGCCGGTGCCATCGGTTTGGCCGATGGAAGCGCTCGCGCAGGGCGTACAAGGCGTTCAGCTTGGCTCGTCGCTCCGGAAAGATCGCACAGACGTGTGTCAGGGTGCGAGCACGCTCGAGAGCTCGGGGAAGCGCACGGTCGGCTGGCGGGAGGTCGTTCAGCTTTCGGAGATACTTGTCGCGCTTCTCGTCCGTGAGGTGCACTCGCTGCGCGTCCATGTCCCAGTCGAAACCCAGCAAGATGAACCGTCGCGACCAGCTGAAATGCTTGGTCTCATGCACTCGCCATCCAAAACCTCGCACGACCGAGTAGACTGCTTCCGTGGCTGGAGGGGGGTCGTCGTCGTCGTGGAGGATGAGGTGGTCGTCGGCGAAGTGGCGGGCCGTCAAAGATGGGAAGGTCTGCTCGATATGCCAGCATAGTACGTCACATAGCTGCCCGAACACTGCTGCCATAGTTGCGATCCCAAACATGCCCACCAGCCAAACGAAGAAGGACCCCCCGACCTCGAATACGAATCGGCGACGTTGACGTGGGGAGTTTGGCACTTGTTGGTACGCGTCGGCGAGGTCGAAGCCCATCGCGTACGCGCGCGAGGAGGCTTGCGCTAGGAGGAGCTGGCAGGGGAGGTCATAGAAACGGTAAGTCATCATCCGGCGGAGATGGATAAATGAGTGGGGTCTGCCCATGTGTGGATGGTTGGGGTCTGCCCATGTAGAAAAGAGATGGTGGGTTCTGCCCTTGTGTGTGATGTTGGGGTCTGCCCGCGTGTGTGTGTGTGTGGAAGCGGTGCTTCGTCGGGGGCTGGTGAAGGAAGTGGGTAGTGTCTGGGGTAAAGGAATAGCTCACCTTTACTTCATGCAGTAGTAGCCATTCGCATATCCAACTTCCCATCTCCTCTTGAACCTCATCGTTGATCGACTCTACTCCGATATATTCCGTTCCCTCCTTTGATCCCTCGCGCCTCTTTGGCCATGAGGCGTTGAAGCAAACCCTGTTCTTCTCTTCTTTACTAGCGTGGCTGGCGTGTGGACGACTGTGAGAGGCACACAAACGAAACATCCCACCCAAATCTCTATCTCCCGTCTCGTGAATGGTCCCGCGGCAAACCATCTACAAGCGCCTTGTTTTTCCAGGTTTCGATCAGCTTGGCCTGATCTGCTCGAAAGTGAGCGGGCGCCAGCGTCGTCTTGCTCGGTAGGCGAAGAGAGCCCATCGAGAAACCATCGCGCACACCCTCTACTATGTGCGTCAGTCGTGCCTGTTGTGCTGCCGGAAAGGTGGAGATGGCCGACTGAAAGGCTTCGGCAACCAGTGGGGATTGCCGAGTTGATGTGAAAGCAGTCAATGCCGTGATTGTGGTCCTAGTTTCGGGCGCCGACGTGGGTGAGCGCGCGACAGGAGTCTTTGCCGCACGATGAGCAGTAGTGTCCGTAGGCGCAGCGAGAGCCGGCCGGAGGGCATTCGATGCCGGAGTTGTACTTGTTGCAGAAGGGAAGGCTCTTGCCGATGAAACGCCATCCATGACCCGGGAGGTGTTCGAGTTGCGTCGGGTTGTGTGGGCGTCGACACGTGCGGAAGTCATGCTCGCCTGAGATCTGGAGACAAGTGGTGCATAGCTGTGGAGCTCTGGTCCAATTTTGGCCTGCACGCGTTCCTCGAGCGGTGTTTGCGCCGCCGTCTCGCGAGGGACCGAGCGGAGACGCCCGTGGAAAGGGCTGCGCATCGAAGTCGTTTTCCTTGCGCTTGTTGGATGTGTGGTGCTGGGTAGCCGAAGCTGAGGAGTTGTGTGCGGACGTGTGTGCCGGTCGGCCGTGCTGAACGTCCTGACGGGCCTGCTGCTGTTCCTCCGGTGCCGACTCGTCCGACTTGATTGGCGTCTTGCCAAAGGTTGCCGTGTGGTGCAACTCCTCCATCTCTTTTCCGATCCGTTTCGCCTCGTCCCCTTCTGCTCGGATCAGCTGCGCCAGCATCGTGTTGGACGTCTCGAGGTTATTGTTGACCGTGCCCGGAGCCACCTTGCAGTCGCGTTCCGCCTCGGTCACAAGTCGCTCGCTGATGACGGTGATGTCGATTGCGACTCCTTCATCCGGTTTGCGCTCCTCGAAGAGTCGTTCGAGAACCTTCTTGGTGTAGCAGCGCCAGACAGGCCAGTGCTCGTCCGTCGCGCGCGCCATAACGCTGAGGTGGAGCTCCTCCAGCAGTCTTGCTTCGCTGTGTTCGCCTTCCGGTGCGGGCGGCCTATCGACTTCCACAGGGCCGCCAAGGTCTGCATGGCTTGGCTGAATGCGCCTCGGGCAAGAACAGGTCCTTGTCGTGCGCAGCAACGAGCTGTTCCAGGGCCTTGGGGGTGAGGGGATGGGTGAGTAGCTTGCGGTTCCGAGCTGACGCCTCCAGGATGCCTTCTTCTGTCAACCAGATAAGGGGAACGTTGCCTCCGTGGCGGGCGAAGCTGACGATGTCCTTGGGGATGCGCAGATGAGATCCTGGCCAGAGGTGAATGGCGCGCTCTGCGACTGCCGGGTCGTGTAGGAAAGAGATGTACCGCGATCGGTCAGCTGGTGCGGGGCCTGCCTTCTCCTTCTCGAGTGCTGCGGTAGCTGCGTTTGCAGCGTTCAGCGCGTTGATGGCTACGACAGCGGCGGCGGAAATGTGCCCCAGTTCTTCTGGAGTGAAGGCCATTCTGAAGGGGGTTGCTGAGTTGGGAGTTATGATTGGTGAGTACTTTCTTATCGCGGAGTGAGCGAGGTCGAGCGAAGTGATGGTCTTCGACGCGTCTCTTTGGCGCGTCTCTGCTGATCATTTCTTTTGGATTCTTCCCTCGCGTCTCTCCACGTGTTCGCAAGGCTCTACGTCCCGCTCGCAGCAAGCCAGACTGACAACACGAATGACCAAATCGGGAATGCATGAAGACATTGTTCCAAGCACGGCTGGGCTTTCCACCGGAATTGGTATGGCAATCAATGTCCGGTGTCAACAGGCGACAGGAATGGGTAGGTCAAGAGGTACCAGGACATAAAAGAAGGGGAAGATGTAGGAGTGAAATCTTGCAATAAGACGCCCGTAGCAACCACGATGCCGCCACTGTACAACCGAACGCTGGAGAAACATCAGGCACCGTATCGCGGCAATCGAGGTGTGGCGAGACGGAGTTCACCGCGCTGGTCGACGCCGCGCGTTGACGATGCATTTATCTCGAAACTCAGAGGAGGAACATCCCGCTTGGGCATGCTCCCTGATTGAATTCACCTTCAAAGAACGCGTGGCCGAATTTTTCGAATGGATGAACGAGAAACGGTGGCGGGAGGATTGGACGTCCGAACGAACGGAACCCATCCAAGCGCTGCTCTATCTCGACGTCGCCATCGCGAATGGACGCGACGACCTGCCGACCGCGCACGAAAGGATGAAGGATAATCTGGCAGCCGGGAACGAAAGATGCCGTGAGTGTAAGGAAGGCGAGCTGCAGTAACGGTCGTGCTCACCACATTGGACCTCCCCGCAGATATGCATGCCAATATCATAGTGCCCCTGCCTGGGCGCCCTTCCCATTCGGGTCACCGCGTCATCCAGAGGGATTGCAGTTGCCGGATGTGGAGAAGGACGGGTCGGACACGGATGACGCTGGCCGTACCCCCCACCCGAAGTTTCTGACGATGGCGAAACGGAACAGGACGCCGCTCTAGTGGAGGCAGCGGACGTTTTGGACGATGACGAAGCGATGCAAGACGCCGCTCTACGCTTGGAACGCCAACCGGCTCAGGCGGAGGTCCCGATGGAACAGGCACGGCGTCGGTTGGAGGAGAGATTGGCATTGGTGGTGCCCCACCCGGGCGGATCTTGGATTCTGGACTGGCGCAGATCGGAGACGGGAGCCACAATGAACCATGTGCCAACGATCCGGTCCGAATCGGGCCCCAGTGTCGACTCGGTGTCCTCAGAGGAAGTGCCGGGCAAACGGAGGTGGAATTGGAGTGATAGCGATGGAGATGGAGAAGATGTTGAAGTGGTGGAAGGCAAAGGCAAAGGAAGGGCGCGGCGTGAAGACACGGAGTTGTTGGAGGAATCGGAGGAATCAGAAGCTGGAAAGGGGCTTGGAAGAGGAAGAGGAGCGGGTGGATCGGGTAGGAAGAAGATGCGCGGAAACGTGGAAACTGCGAACGCAGCGCAGGTGGGGAACGCTGACGGGCCCGGTGGGGAGGAAATTGAACACAGAAGTGTGGAGACACTGGGAAAGGAAATGGGGGTGAGCGGGAAATGAACGCATGGAATGTCGTCCTACCTTCGTAGTGAAATCGCAGCGCTCCTTTCCCATCCGTGCAGGGTATCAGGCAATGTTGAGAGAGAGGCATCGATATCTGAGTTTTAGTTGAACGTGGAAGTGCGGAGACACTGGAAAGGAAATGGCAGTGGGCGGGAAATATGAACACATGGAATGTCGTCGTACCTCCGTAGTGGAATCGCAGCGCTCCTTTTCCCATCCGTGCTGAGTATCAGGCGGTGATGACTCTGAGGCAACGATACTTGAGTTCTTTAGAAGAGGACCGGGAAGGTGGAGGTGGATGGGTGGTTCTTGAACGGTACATTCGAGGGTGTCGGACGTCCGAGGAGGGATGTAGGATGGCAAGAGGGCGGAGGAGCGGAAGGCTCGCGGTAGGTGAGTTGCTGGCCGATACGAACATCCTATGCTGACGGACATGGCATAAGGCGGGGGAGTCAGTACAACGCAAGCTCAACCGGGTACGTTGGATGACTTACCTGCCCCATTCCTGGTCGGACTCGCACATGTCGGCAAAAGCACGAAAAGCGGCAGCGACACGGAGACGTTCGGTGGTCGACCACTTATACAGGTGAGGGGTAACCTTCAAGGTGACCTGTTCGGCGAAGGTATACAGGTGGAACCAATCGTCTGGACGGATGCCGTCCTGCTGGAGGCCGTGTCCGAAGTTACACGTACATGCATCGTTACGATCGGAGGGCGACGGATCAACCATGCATAGTTCCGCAAAGGCACGGAAAGCAGCTCCGACGCGAAGGCGTTCGTCGGCGGACCACTTGTGGACATGAGCAGTCACCATTAAGGTCATCTGTTCTGCGAGGGTGCAAAGGTGCAACCAATCGTCGGGACGGTAGCCGCCCTGCTGGGATCCGGGTCCCGTGCTGACGTGCGCTTCAGGCGGGGCTTCGAAAGTTGTGCGACGGCGCGGATTGCGACGGGGTGAAGATGGGCGGAAAGAGTCATGGCGGGTAAGTTGTGTTCTGGAAGGAAGAAGAGGAGGACGGGGTTAAAAAGGCGTGCGAGGGAGGGCTGCCTATATACCGGCGTAGGAGACGCCGAATTGGCGTAAAGGCGGAAATGAGAAAGTTTTGAGCAGTCGCATATGAGCAGTAAATCGAGGTAGTCGCCGACGGCCGGGGCGGAGTACGCGGACGAAGTGCAAGCTGTGTCGGCACATGGCAGCTCGGCCTGACGGATGTAGCGGTCCGGTGGGTATGGATGTTCATTCCAGGAGGTGGGGCCGAAAGAAAGTGTTCGTTCGCGCGACATCGGTGACACCATGAAGGCCAGTGGTACGAACGACGCCGCCAAGAACGCTGATCGAGGGAACAGTGACGGCAGGGAGACCTTCCATCGAAGTACACCGTGTGGGATCCTGAGTTCTTGTTGACGGTGTTGCGGGGTGCTGGTCCGCATCGTTCCAGATTGACGGGGAAGAGTCGCCGCTGGGAACAGGCTGGTCACGGCAGGGAGACCCGAACTGCGCAGAATGTCCGTCACACCGGGAAGACCGGTGGTGGGAAGTGACCATGACACCAGGGAGACCGGTGGTGGGGAAGTCTATCCGTAACACTATGGAGGCCAATGGTGAGGAGAACGCCGGCAGAGACGGTGAGGCGGACACGGGGAATGCTAGTCCTTCACGAACGACGGCGACGGTGGGGATACGATCGTCTTAGGAGAGGAAGGCACTCGCTGTCATTGGAGGCAAAGCATGGGTATGTCAGTGAGGGGAGACTCTGGGAAAACGGAGGTATGCTCACGTTGTCGTAGTACTCGCGACTGGTGAGGACGTTGTAAAGTGAAATGATGATGGTTGCAGAGTTGACGTTGGAGCGGTACGCGTGACTGGACATGTTGCGAGCACAGGCGAGCAGCATCGGAGAGGTGCGGGCGCGGACGGATACCCATCCCAAGCTGGCTTCGCGGCGATGGTGAAGGAATCAACGTTCTGTGCGTGGAAGGTGCTGCTGTAGAGGAAGGGATTTGTTGGTACTACTGTTGGGAAAAGACGAAGTAAGGGAAGAGAAACGGATGGGTCAGAATGGAGATGAAGACGGGGACGGAGGGAGGAGAGGGACTAGGGTGCTCTGACCGTGGGTGCGTCGCGTCCGGAAGGAGTTGTGATGGGCGAGGGCGCATTCGCCAACGAAGGGATGCGGCGCCGTTGGGGGGACTGTGTGCGGAGAGGGATGGATTCATGGGGCAGATGCTGTAGGCTGGTGCGGGTGTGCTGTTGGTAATGTATTAAAAAGGATCTTAGATCGTGCTGTGCGGGAGACGGACGACGGCGAAGGCTCTGCACTCACAGCTCAGCAGCTCAGCAGAGGGAGAGTACTGATCGATGTCGGCGTGTATGGAAAGGGGAGGGAGAGGTCAGATGCACCGCTCGAGGTTGCGCAGACGAATGCAAAACTCACAAACGAGGGACCATTGAAGATCGTAGAGTCGTCGGCTGAGGAAGTCGCACGGGAAGAGCAGAAGGTGGGAGGATAAACTATGAGAGAGCTGAGGCGGTGCGATGTTGGAAAGAATGCAGCGTTGCGATGATGAAGCAGACGCTCATTGGGCTTGGATTGAGGTTGAGAGAGTCATAAGGAGGTATGTACAAGAAGATGAGGTGGAATAGGGGCATCAGCAAAGATGGGATGGTGATGGAGAAAAACTTCGGCCGAGGTGATAACAACCACAAGAATGATAAGGAAGCTGGACAGACGACCTGTAAGGCGATAAAGGTGAAATTTTGCAAGCACGGAGAGGACGTGAGATGCACCCAAGTCATTCTGAAGCCAAAACTGTGTTGTGTGATGAAAAAAAGGTAGCTAGTAAGGTAAAACTGTGTTTGGCTCTTTCGGCCGAGGCAAGAATGCCCCCTAAAAACCCCATCTTACTTACGTAAGAGTCTGGGGAATGAAGCGGAGAGTATGTACAGGCGAGCTATATCCTTACCTTTTTAGTCTGATCTGAGCAAAGTAGATAAAGTGAGGAACTCAGAAATGAAATCTCTGTACATATATATTCAAAAAAAAAAATCAAACCATTGTAATACTTTAAATGTATACGAGGCTGGTGCCAAAAGGATGTACACCCCCCTCCACATTTTTGAGTGACAAAATCTATATACACCACATCCTCAAGTTCAGACGCACCTATCACAACCAGCTACATATTGACTACCTCACAGACACAGAGATACTGATCGTAGTAGCATGCTGCCCAGTACAGTGACAAAAAGAGGTGGAATTGTGCGTATGTATGTTGGCAAGAATAATATGCAATGACTGCAAAGGAAAGAAAGGCGTGTTGTGTATAAAGAATGCTTGTGGAAGTTAAGTACAAAGGGTAGAAAGAAGGCAAAGATGATGAGGAGTGCGGAAGACTCTCGGCCGAGAGAGGAGTGAGTGATGAGAAAAGTGGAAGAGGAAGATAACAGATAAGATAAGGAGAAAGCCACATCCACCACCACCACCACCACCACCACCACCACCACCACCACCACCACCACCACCACCACCACCACCACCACCACCACCACCACCACCAGCAGCGTCAGGAGCGTCAGGAGCGGCAGCAGTAGCGACGTGCTCTGCGTCGTACTGCTCGTGGTCGCCGCCGCCTCCCACAACGCCGCTTTCGTCCCCGCCCACCACGGGGAATTCCGAGAGTTTAAACTCTCCTAACACCACCCGGCCTTATGGCCCTACCACGGCCCCTGGGCCCTACCACGCGCGTCAATGACCCGCCACATTTTGGTCTCGGCCGGCTCGCCTTCTTCGAACCGCCCTTACGGCCCCACCACCAACTACGCTGCTCGGCGTCCCATCCGCTCCTCTGAGAGCCACACCACGGCCTAGTGCCGCACCCGCGACCCGGTCCTCTCGGATCCTTGCCCGGTCTCCAACTTCCCGCCACAACACGGCCTCACCACTCGCAGTCACCTCTCTCCTGCAGCACGGTCGCGTCTCCCCTTCCCGGTCTCTTCGCTGCCGAGGCTGGCTCTGGATCCCTCCCGGCAGCGCAGCCCCTCCGTCTGGTGGCCCCTTGCCTCACATCCTCGCCTTTCCTGGCCTCTCTCCGGTCTGGTCTCCCGCATCTGTGCTCGGCTCGCCACAGAACACGTTTGGTTCGTCCTTTTGGCTTCTTTGCCACCCCCGGCCGCGTCAAGATACCTTCCCTTCGACACCCGGATTCGCCGTCTCCGGGAGCGTATATGGGACTTCCCGTCGCCTTCCTCCTTCGGGCATCTTCCTTTCTCACTCTTGGCGACTCCCTGACCTCCCAATGACCCATCTTGGTCCCTCGATGGCGAACCCCCCCAGCACGCGTCCACAACCCCTTTCTGTTTCTACTCTCGAAACGTCGGAATGTCGACCGAGCCTTACTGCTGTAGCCCTCCTGCACCGGACTCCCACCCACACCACACCTTCTTCTTCTCTCTCCCTGACACTATCACACCTTGCCACCCAGAGTCTAAGAAGCTAACCGATGCGCGATGTATTGTATCCTCCCCTCATCCTTGTACCCGTACCTCCATCGCAATGCATCTTATGGATATAAAAAAAAAAAAAAAAAAAAAAACATGGCAGTGCCACGTATAATTGGCCACTGCCAGCACAGTATGTGTGATGTGGAATAGTGTGGGAAGGGAAGAATTTTGGGATTCAATTACCAGTATTTGGAAGGGAGTGTACATATTTTTGAAAGGTGCCTCGTACATACTACTTATAAAATAAAAAATACGTGTACTACATACGCATACTAGTTTGAGTCACCTTTTTTTTAACTTTTGAATAGTATAGGACTACACTTATTCCTTCTTTGAAGAATATCTGTTCGAGAGAAAAGCGAAAGGCCTAAGGCTCTTCTTTTTCTTACCTTATTGCTGCGGTGAAGACTATGAGCGGCGGTCGCGAGTCGCGATTCTACGTAACCTATCCAGCAGATCGATTGGCCGTAAGGGGTTTTGGAGATCGACTGATTGCCTCTACGGCCGAGGGATGCCGTTCATGCCTTGCACATTCCCGGCCCCGGATTTGCTACTTTCAGAATTGCGCACTCGAGATAGAAGCATCCGCACGTCCATCATCATCTGTCCAAGCAACAGCACACAGCGAACTTCTCTCTGTCTCTCTCTCAGTGTGAGTGCCATCCATCACGTCAAGCGATACACGCGCACGCTCTCACATAGCTGACATCCACAGCCAGCGCACCATTTCCCCTTCTGGCAGAAAATTTCGCACGTAGCAAGCAGGAGCACAACAATGTCTGATCAGGAGGTCAACGACAACGACTCGGATGAGGAGTACGAGATCGAGCAGGTCCTGACATCCACAGCCAGCGCACCATTTCCCCTTCTGGCAGAAAATTTCGCCGTAGCAAGCAGGAGCACAACAATGTCTGATCAGGAGGTCAACGACAACGACTCGGATGAGGAGTACGAGATCGAGCAGGTCCTTGACTGCGACTACGAGCGCTTTGAACAGGTGTGTCTCTGGAGTTCCCCTCCATCCGCAGCTGAGATGAGAACTGACCGTACGGAATCGAAATTGAACAGAGAAAATGGGCGTACCTGGTCTCATGGAAGGGCTACCGCCCCGAAGACAACTCGTGGGTACGCGAAGATGACGCCGAGAACGCGTCCGAGATGCTAGAAGAGTTCTGGGCGCAGAATGCCTCGAAGCGCGAAGCCGTCGAAGCGGCCATCGCAGCGAAGAACGCCAAAGCGAGCGCATCCAAGAAACAGTCGAAGGAAGATCTAGCTAAACGTCGATTGGCTGGTGTGGGCGAATGGGATCCGCTGGTGGAGACGGTGGAGACTGTGGAGAGGAACGAGAATGGGAACTGGTTGTGTTCTTGACGTTTATTACGGGGGAACAGTTAGCTTATCAGTTGGAGGTTTGTCGGACGAGGTGCCCGCAGGCGCTGATCAAGTTCTATGAGCGTCATTTGCGGTTTAGGGACACCACGGCGGCGGCTGCGTCGGCGTCAGCGACGGATGCTGCTGCCAATGGTACTCCTGTCAAGATGGCTCTGGAGGAGGAGGCGTGATTGGTCTACAATGACCTCGTCACCGCAAATCTTCCTGGGGTTTCCTTTTTCCCATCCTTCATCAACTCCACCGTCAAGGCCTTCTGGGCCGGGTTCGCCCGACAACAGACGACCGTCTCGATCTCGATAGCTGTTTGAAGCTTGTCGCCCGTCAGGATCCAGAGCTTGATATTCGCGCGATGAACAAGTGAAATGACCTCCGGTGCGCCAATCTGTAGCTTGTACTCGAGTGCCGTCGCACCAAGCAAGGTCAAGTTGACCTCGATTTCCTCACTAGTATTCTTTCTCCTTTCTGACTGTCTCTTCCTCTGTCGTTTACGCTTCCGTACCTACTACCTCAGGCCCTTCCCAGACGTACCTATCACCTGATCCTCTCTCAGTGCCATGTCTTGCTTCTCTGCCCACCTCTTTCTTCCGACAGGCGGCTGAGTGCTGAGTGCTGAGTGCTGACGTTGCTAATTCTTCTTGATACATCCCAAACCTTCTTGCTGATCCTCACTCTTTACGTCTTCGTCTGGCAGAGCTCACACCCACACCGCCTGCTCACCTCAGCGGGCTCAGTTCTCCCCGGCTCATCCCCATCGATTCACAACCTCTGGTTCTCTTCCGTCGCACACTTCTTCTTTGTACTCACCACTCACTACGCTCATCTCCCTCTCCCATTCTCTCATTCTTTCTTTGTTCACAACAGAAATCAACCCGGTCACGTTCTGTCCGCATTCCTCTCAGGACGTTCAAAGCAGCAGTAGCAACAATTTGTCCATCTCCCTCCCTCAGCAGCACCACGTTCGCTATCGCTATCACTATCACCAACCGCAGCACGGCAGCCACGTCAACGATGCCTCAGTCTCAAGCCTGTGAGTCCCAATCAGGACATGATCACCCAGATACCGTGCTCTGATACTGCTGAGCCGCTCCTCTTCGGCTCGAAGCCTGTGCGCCATCGCCCCGCTATGCGGACCTCGCCGTTTTGACTGTAGCGCCCTGATTCGGGACCATAGGACAGCGGATGATGTCGAATGCCCTTCACAAAAATCAGCTCCTGAGAACATCCTACACCGCAACGGATGAGGAAGGTGCGATGAGTACGGTGCGATGAAGTGAGTCTGCACGTCTAGACATAACAGGGGAACAATGCGCTCCAACACAACCTCAGTCTTGCATTACCCAGAGGCCACACCGCACGCCCTGCTGGTCATGGCGAAGCGGCATTCCAGCATTTACCCGGACGCTTTCCGAATCAAGTATCGACTCATCAAAAGCGAATATCGAACATCTTCCCTGACCGCCGAGCTTCATCAGGTTCAAAGGCCGATCCAGCTTCCAGAGCAAGTATTGTCATTGTAACTACAGCTCATTACAGGGCTACGCCGCTCTCCAGCGCGTTGACTTCGATCTCGGATCCGTGACGACGGAGGGGTGTGACGGATTGTGGTGTAGGTACGCAGTACGCACTCACCTGACAAGCTTAAGGCGTACATACCCAAGACGAAAGAGGTCGGCTCCTGTGCTCTGCCCGTGGCCGCTCTAAGCCCCTTCGCTGCTGCTTCATAGACGTTCCCTGCGGTCTAGCATTTTTCCCTTTGAATTGACTGCTGCTGCTGTATTTTAGCCTCCATTTTCGATGTTTGAATTTATATTTGCGGTCTTGCGGATGAATAAGAATAACCAGAGGCCAGGACCCATGAACTATGAAGAAAATCGGCTGATGAGAAGTGCGCGATATGTTGTGCATTGGCAATTTAGCGTGTTGCATAGTTCTGAGGAAAGAGGACACGGAAAGTTTCGACTTTCGTGGGAGTAGAGCGCTTGCAGTATTCTGTTGACGAAAAACCATACGGCAGTCAGCATCAAGATGCTACGCTCGAACGGTTCGGATGATAAGCTCACGTATCGAAGCAGACGATGCTACCTCACTGATGAGCAATGAGGTCTGGAGACCCGCGGCGGTACTCTCGAACGCCTGCTGCCTGGGAATATGACTTTGGAACGGCAGAGATCAAAGATTCGAATACCGAACGCCAAATTTGACGTTCGCCTCCGGGCTTCTGATCATCACCTTCCAACAATTCCTTCGGCACGGTGTAGACGTCCAACTCAATCCCAGCCGCCAGATGCACGAGTAGGAAGACGGCAGCAGCCTGTACGTTGGCTTCTTGAAGCTGGCAATAGACATCCCGGTTCCTGAGAAGAACGAAGATAGGCTTTCAGCCACGGGCGGCAAGGATCAGAAGAAAAGGGGAAGGGTTCACTTACATGTCGTGTAGCATACACACACCATTATAGAGCAGCTCGCGATTGACCCCAAATATTTGGCAGGCTTCGATATACATCGCGAGCGGCTGCGCAATGATGAGGTCCGCGCAAAGGGTGGGCACAAGTTCGTCCTCAAGTGCAATGATGGTGTCTCTCCATCTCCGGAAGGTCTGTATGGTAGAGGTGCCAGGACAAATTTCAGCAATGTTCGACGTTGAGGTTCAGTTGTTGAATCGACTCACGTTTAAGTCGGGGTGATCAAGTGGGTCGCGACCGCTCGAGATGGTGGGGATGGTCGCCATCGCAGTCTCGATTATTATGCTCAGCCGGAGAGGTTGCTCCTCATTCTTCGACGCAAGGACGACGCAGGCAACGGCAACCTCCTGGAATTTAGCGCGCAGAGGCGAATTGACGGAAACCATGATTCACAGTGTCGTGAGTATCCATGCAAAGCCGAGCTTCGAGTTCTGGGAGGGCAAATTCAAGCTCACAGTGTAATCGTAGCCTGTGCCTGGGTCGGAGATCTTGGACCTCATGGCCATGCGTAAGAAGAACCGATGGAAGTATATGGAAGCAGTGTGCAGAACATGACCGAAGCTGGATCCGCAGCGCAGAAATTGTGTCAGCTACCCTCAGAACCTGAACTCTGACTGGCCCAGAGGGAAAAGAAGGAGAGAAAGAACTCACAGACGTAAGCGGTCTGCCATCTGGTAGATGAATTCGATGCCCGTGTATCGGTTCAATCGCTCCATCTCCGCATTGAGGCCCACAGCGCGTGAAGGAGTCCACTCATCGAACTCCTCCGCAGTCCACATCCACTGGATTTCCGCTTGAGACACCGCCTGCTCTTGATCCTTGACGGACAGATCCTCGACCTGGACAGGAGAGCTCTTCATTTTGCTCGCGCTCATTATCGGTGATGTGCTGGATCTGGACACGATGTTGGGGCTGACTCGCGTTGGACAAGGGGCTGCTGGAGTTCAGCAAGAAAAGGGAGGAAGGAAGGAAGGAGTGTATTTCACGACGCTTAAAATCCACCAAGGGCGTGGGAAGCAACCGGCACCTCCACACTTCACCGAGAGTGGCGGGAAATGTCAGCATTCACCTACTCCATTTGGGACAAGAAGGACGCTTACCTCGCTTCCATGAGCAGACGTTGCGCCGCATCAGCAGACGATTGAAGCTCGTCTCGCCAATGAGCTTGAGCAATTCCATATAAGCTGCTACGTAACAGAAGGTTCCACGTAGTAGCTCTTCAAGCTCTTCCGCACTTTGTTCAGAACCGCCAACACATGATCCATCGTATACGCTGGCGCCGATGCACCAGACAAGAGCCGGCTGAAGAGCAGCCCACCAGTGTCGCTGCTCACCAAGCCAGAAAGCGACTGGCTCTCGATCAGGCCCGGGTTCATCATCTTATGAAGCTTCTTCTTCGCCTCCTGCGTCTAGGTGTGGTAAATGGTGTACTCCAAATTGTCCAAGTCGTGCTTGAAATCGTAACCAGCCGCCCGTAATCGGCCCACTCAAACGAGTGCGCCGCTCTATCGACACCCGGCCCAATACCTTGCAGCATATCCGACTCCGCACTGCAAACGAATGACAAGATCTCCTGCACGTTGGACAGCCAGAATGAGCCCGGAATGATCGCATTCACTTTGTTGCTCATGTGCACCTCTTGTGCTGTCATCGGTGGGTTTGCGTTGTCGGATGGCGGGAACAGTAAGGCGCGTTCTTTGAGCCCGGAATCGAGATTTGCTCGTCCAGTGTTGTTGATACGTGACTATCCGTGCGTGCCCAAGACTTGGAACATCTCGGTCAGACGATCTGGGACAGATCGGATACATTTCCAGTGACAAGACGGGGATCCTGACCCAGGTGAGTGACTGATGTCGAGCTTCTGTTCTCGAAAGACGGTTCCTGACCTTGTCTCTTCTTTTGGGTTCATTAGAACGTAATGAAGTTCAAGAAATGCTCGTTCAACGGGGTCCCACACGGAGAGGGAACCTCGGAGGCAATAGTTGGCGCGATGAAGAGCGAGGGCAAGGACACCAGCGGGCTCGACGAATATGCTCAAGCTGCGCACTCCGAGCGTGTCAAGGACCCATGATTGGCTAGCTCGCAAGATCGTTCAGGAATCGCGCTACCTGAAGAAGGACAAGCTCACCCTGATATCGCCCAAGCTTGCGGACATGCTCCTTCCAACCAACCAGGAACGGAAGCGCGAGATTGCCACTTTCTTCCGAACTCTGGCGCTGTGTCACGCTGCTCTGTCCGACCGGCCGACTGACGATCCGTTCGTGTTGGATAACAAGGCGCAAAATCTCGATGAGGCGGTGCTCGTCAGTACCACACGCAATGTGGGTGCAGTCTTCATCAGTCGAATGGCAAATGCTGTCGATATGGAGGATTTCGCCAATGCTGGGTTTGGACTGCCTTGCGGTGTCGATGGATCTTTCCTGGTCGAGGATGGGCCGGGTGTGGCGGAGTCACCGCGTGGTGATGTTGTTGGAGAAGATGCTGCTGCGACGGCGGAGGGCCCGGTGGAGAAGCGCGAGAAGACCTTCTTCACGGCGGGCGGGGCGAATGAAATATGGTCTTGCATGTTCTTGCCAACTGCTTCGTTGATATATGTGGGGGGGATGTTGAACTTCGCCAGCTGAGCGCTCGGGCCAATGCCAGAAACCATCAGTAGCTGTGGACTCTGGAAGGCTCCTGCGCTGAGAATGATTTCTTTTTTGGCGTACATTGTCACGGCGCCCAAAGTGCCATCGACGGTCTGAACACCCATGGCCCGTGGGTTGGTGGTAGCGTTATCGAAGATGACTCGCATGCCGGGCTGCTGAATGTACACCTTGAGATTGGGACGTGCGCTTGCGGCAGCGTAAAAGTCGCGCGAGCTGGACCGAATACCACTGGCGAATGGGTTGACGGTAGTGGAAGCTAATTGGACGCCCTCCAAACTTCCATTGTTGAAGCTTGCCGACATTGGGTCGCCGAGCTCGATCATGGAGGCCTCCATGGAGGCGGAGAAGTTCTGGGCTTGGCGAGGGTAGGATACCTGCAAAGCACCACCGGGTAGCGCGAATGAAGAAGAGTCATCTGGGACGGCAATGGCGTCCTTTCTCCTGATGTCGGCCTTCGTGAAAGTGATGCCGCGCTTGAAGCTGGGTGCACATGGTGAGGGTCAGCACACAGCGTCTGTTGTAATTTGATCGCTGGAAGATACGCACTCGTTGAATCGCTCCCAGAATCCCCAGGTTGAGTCTCCAGTCAAGGATTGCCAGATGCTCATGCTGCCCACCGAAGGTCTTTGGTAGATCATGAAGTTCTGTGAGGGCAAGGAACTGAAGGCATGAGCCCACTGTACCCGGACATGTACTTGGACGTCAGAAATGAACTCACCCTCACAGATGACCCTCCGAGTGTCTTCCCTCTCGCATATCGGATCTTGCGGTTGTTAGCCCCTGCCTGCGGGGTGGTGACGATGCCCCAATCGATCTTGTTCTGAATGTTGTCGCTAATATCTGATCCGCATCCGAGCACGTCCGCTCCGGGAATATCAGCGAAGAGACTTTCCGTTGTCATCGATTTGAAGTCCCCTCCTGCCTCGAGTACGACGACGGATACCAAGGGATTCTCGCTCAACCTGCTAGGCAATGCAAGTCCTGCCGTACCACCGCCGACGATGATATAGTCTGGATTGGGGATTGTCGGAGATGATCCGAGGTTGAGATTGACATCGAGTCCAAGGTTGACGCCGAGGAGACCTCCCAGAGGCGATGCGTAGGCGAGGGAAACGCTGAGGTAGAGTCCAGCCAGGGACTTCGTGAACCTCATTGCTGCGACAGAAGACAAAAAAGGGAGGATCTGTTGGGGAAGGCAAGAAGCGAAGCAGGATGAAAATAGGGAAAAGAAGAAGGTGAAGACAGTTCAGCAGAAAGGCATCGGTGTTGGATGTCCAGACTCAGCGCGTCGACTTGCAGATGGCAGCGCGGGCGGATCGGTGCAGGTGCTGCAGAGTCAATATATACAGTCAGTGAGTATGTACCCAGTCTCCCGTATGTCTGTCAGTCCGAGTCCCGGTCCTCTCACTTCTGATGGCAAGGACATCGAGACGTCGCCAGGTCGCGACTCAGTGAGTGGAGCATCGGAGGCCGGGTCAGAAATCCGTTCTTCGAGTGAGTGTTGGGCGCCACTGAATGTACTGGCGGGTATCGTGTGGATGAGATTTCATTGATTTCAGCCTTGTTATGCTGTCCACGCACCCAACAACGATCCCCACCATCACCGAAGCATTCATTCTCTTTATACCCCTCTCCCCTCTCATACACCCTCTTCTTCCCTCGGCAGGTACTTGCTGCTGCTGCTGCTGCCGCTGCTTCTGTGTGCTGTCGCTCCTCTGCCTCGCCTACCGCCCCTCCCTCCCCCCCTCCACCTTCTAGATCACAGCCATGTCGAAGCTCGTGAGTTGTCCCCGAGGGTTCTTCCAATTAAACAAACGTATCTGACTCTTCCATCTCTCTCTCCAAACCAACAGCCCAAGAGCGACTACTATGCCAAGGAGCTCGACTCGGCTCGTCTGCGCGGCGAGTGGCTTGTCCAGAACCCATGCAACGACCAGACGGGGAAGCCCATCAACTGGGCAGAGCTCATCCGCAAGTACATGAAGCACAACCCAAACCAGCATGGTCAGTTATCCTCTCTCCTCTGCTCCTCAATCCGCATAGCTGGACTGACATCTTCCTGCTTCTTACAGCGGCACCCACCATCGCTATGAGCGAACACGAGCTCCGGTCATCGCTCCTCGCTTACTACGATGAAATCAAATACTCAGACGCGTCCCACGCCGCCGACACCGCACTCCCTACCTCCCTCGCCCAACAGAACCAATCACAAGGACAGACCGCAATGCCAAAACCCCTTGTACGAGGGCACAACGGCATTGGATGGTCAACAGATGCCATCTCAGACATCGCAAAGCGACTCCGAGAATCAGCAGACGCTTCCGCACGCGATCGTGAAGATGACGTACAGCGATACGGTGTTATCTCTCTCGAGGCATACGCCCTCTGGTCTCTCGGCCGCGACTCCGAGGCAGCTGACCGCATCAAGACTAGCGGCTTCTTCGACAGTCAGGCCATCGAGGCCCTCAAGTCCGACGGTCACTACTCTGACTACAACGTCGCCCTTGTCCTCATGGGAGCTACTGTCTACGGTGAGTCGTTTATCCAATTCCCGAAAGGCAATCTTCTCGCTCCCTCTGACCATTGACTCATTCCGGCAATCAAAAAATGCGGACTTCTCACACAGGCCTTGCTAACGAACGACTCCATGTCGCGCGTCCCTCCGAGGATCTGGCACAACAAGCCCTCGTCGGTTATGCGCGAGCTATTGACCTCCACGAGACCGTCCGCGGTGGTCGCAGAGCTCATGCTATGCGCGGTCTACCCGCTGACGAGATCGAGCGATGGGAGAGGCCGCCCTGTACCACAACGCATTGCTCACTGTTCGCGAAAGGTATGTAAATGCAACCGCTTTTCTACCTTCCCTTCTGTTGTCTCCCTGCTCACCATGAAAGTATCCTTCTTCTGCATTTGGACATCACAGCGACAGCGGCGCGGCCCTTAACGCGCTAAGAGCCTACCAAGCCCACGTTAGCCGATGGCCTGGAGACTTCCGACTGCCACAACGCAATACCATCTATAAGACCCATCTCGCAACCCTCAACCGAACTGCCCGACAGGGAGACTACGTCGAGCCTACTTCCAATGCATCCAACGCTAATCTGCCCTCCTGGCGCGAAAAGACATACAACCGACAGTCCATCATCCCCGCTGCTTCCCGCTTCCAGTTGCACGGCTTCACCGCCAACAGCGCTGCCAAGGCCAATGGCGGTAGTGGACTCCTCACCCTCTCCGGTCTCGAATCCGGCAGCCCCTCCGACAAGGCCCGCACCGTCTCCACCCGCCGACCCAACCCCCATCTCTACCAACGTCCCACCTCTGCCGCCTGGGGCGCAGAATTCCTCGTCATCCAGCGTGCTGCCATTGTCAGCTTGGAGCGAGGCATCGACTTCCCCGCGCCGGCGAAGTCAACGCCCAGGCCCTTGAGTTTGCTGAGGAACTCACCCAGGGATGGAAGTACAACGGCGAGCAGGGCGGCGAGATTGCAGATGAGATCGTCGAGGTTCTCTACAAGCTCTCCACTCTCACCTTCCACTCGCAGCGCATTGCCCGGCATCTGTTCACTGTTCTCGTTGGTGCTGAGCGATACCAGGAGGCTGCCCGTGCCCTCAAGCTCTACATCCAGATTGTCGACAAGGCAAAGGAGTCGGACGCAGCTGAGGCCACCGCGGCTGCTAAAAATACCACCGTCTCTCCCACGACCAACGGTACGACACGCACTGAGGCCATGCCCCGCAGAAGCAGTCTGTCCCGCAAAGCCAGCCAGAACACCAGCCCCAGTGCCGTCGAGCGAGCTCGAGCGGCGAACGGAAGCAGTTCTGGTGTCAGTGGCAACGGCAACGGCAATGGGACTGCCAACGGGACGAACGGCAGTTACCCGCGCCGTGTTTCTTTCAACGACGAGCGACCGGAGTTGCAGATCCAGGTTGTTGATCCTCAGAGCAAGAAGGACGACGACAGTATGCGATCTTTGTTCGGACCTTGTTGGCTGGTGCTCGGATGTACACTCGTTTCTTGAATGACTCGTCGCACGGTGACAAGCTGGCGCGGAAGGCACTTGCTATTGTCGCGGGTGAGGCTCACAGGGCACACTTCAAGACGAGAAGGAGCTTGTTGCTTGACGTACCGTATCGCCGGTTA